>CARXXK010000001.1:164335243-164935243 GCA_949089665.1 Macrosiphum euphorbiae | reverse complement strand
AAGGATACTAAATATTTTTTATATTCAATCACGCGCAATAAGGCGGCGTTCATAGCCAACTGGTGCGACGGATTGCCTAAAGATAAAATATATTTATTTTTTTTTTTTTATTAGAAGGACGACTGTTCAAATGACGTAGAACCAAATGTCTGCTTCAATTATTAAATAGCTAATTGATTATATAATACTATATTGAATCATTTTTAAAATATACGTCGGATGATGAGTAAAGGAGTCAAAAAATGGAGAATCAAATTTTTTGAGAATAAAAAAATCCAAATGATGGAAATTATATCATTAACAGAGTCAATAGATTATTACTATGTACTTACCGGTTACAAAACAAAGGATATGAATGAGGTGTCGGCTAGTGAGAGGTTATTCAACGTAAAATACATCACTAAAATTGGCACTTAGAAATTGCGATATTAAGAACTAGGTACCCCAACATTAGTGGCAACAGAAGATGAACCTTCGAAAAAAATCGCAAATTCTAGTGCATAATAATCTCATCACAAATAGACGTCCTAAAAGAGAACACATAAGAGAAGCATACAAAGAAAGATGTGAAGAGAAAAAAATTCAGATCTTGAAAGAATGTTTGTGCGACAGCCCACAATAAGGAGCAACATTTACTCAACGGCAACATACACTATCTGCTAGGTGGTAAGAGCCACGACCAACGCTGTTCCGGTGTCGAACGCCCGAACAACCACCCAACTACGCACCTCCAACTGAACTCTGTCCGACCTGCAGGCACCACTAGGGGGACGACACAGTTATAATGAAGTATATAAGGTACCACACAATTAGGTCATGGGGACTGAGGCAACAAGAGAAGAGCTGGTTGGTGGGCACTACTGCCATAGTAGTAATTTAAAAAATTGAGGTCGGGGGACACTTTTAAATATTACTGCTATAGCAGTATCATAAAAACCTTCCATAAATTGTCATCACTGCTATAGCAGTGATATTTTCAATGGTGCGGTATGATGTGATAGATTGTTGTGTCCCCCGACATCTTAGTGGATAATTTTGCACTGCCCTATAGCATAAAACCCTACAGCAGTACTAAAAGCATTACAGCTACAGCAGTAATAAAAATTGAAGTTTTAAAGATCGTTTTTTTTCCACTGCGGCTACGAAACTGTCCATCAACGTGTTTTAATTTATAGTCGATAAACTAATACAGGGATAGCAAATAGGATTTTTTCGATGTACCAAATTATGACATAATTCAAAAAAAAATGTTTAGCTTTACCATAATCATTTTTTTTGGCAGCTACGGTCGGGAACGTTTAATACTCATAGCAGGCGCCATCATGGGCCGATACCAACCGGGTATTATCACGAAACTAGAGGGGCGCGCGTTGTATTTAAAGGAACATCGTTCCATAATAAACGAAGAGAGGAGGCATCTAGTTAAACATTTCCAATCTATATTTAGAGATAAACCTGCTTTCTTGTACCCGGTACTTGCGCAACTTTATGACTAGGATCATACCTTAACGCTTAACCTTACGCAGCCCAAAATCAAAGAACAACTGGACCGATACGAAGCTATACTGACCTGGGAGGGAAATACGGATAATGAATTACTACAACTCCTCAACATAAACCGACCCGTATTTTCGCAACGAGGTTTTGATGTTTACATGGACGTCAACTTCGTATTATAACTGGCCGATTATGGGGAAAATGAGCCGAAAGCATCAATTCCTATAGGAGAACATGAAAAGAACGGAAGCATACAAAGACAGATGTGATGAGAAAAAAATTCAGATCTTGAAAGAATGTTTGTGCGACAGCCCACAATAAGGAGCAACATTTACTCAACGGCAACATACACTATCTGGTAGGTGGTAATAGGAACGACCAACGCTGTTCCGGTGTCGAACGCCGACGAGGCCCAACTACCCAACTTCGCACCTCCAACTGAACCCTGTCCGACATGCAGGCACCACCAGGGCGACGACAGTTATAAGGAAGTATATAAGGAACCACACAATTAGGTCATGGGGGGTGAGGTAACAAGAGAAGAGCTATTAACACGTTGGTGGGCAGTACTAATTTTGCACTGCCCTATAGCATAAAACCCTACAGCAGTAATAAAAATTGACGTTTTAAAGATCGTTTATTTTTCCACTGCGGCTACGAAACTGTCCATCAACGTGTTTTAATTTATAGTCGATAAACTAATACAGGCATGGCAAATAGGATTTTTTCAATGTGCCAAATTATGACATAATTCAAAAAAAAATGTTTAGCCGTACCATAATACCATTAATTAATCAACAAATTAAAAGACTTTTAAAACAAAAAGAACAACTATCAAATGAATTTAAACATTCATAATATGTAGGGTACCATCGTGAACTTAATATACGTTATTCGATATACTTTTTTTATTAAAAAAATGGAATCAAAATCATTTATTATGGATAAAATTAACGATGTTATTCGAGAGGCCGAGAATAATGACCGAGCAATGGATGAAAAAGCAGTAGAATTTGAAAAAAAATAAAAAAATAAAAAAATATTGATATAAAAAAAAAAGCGGTTTTAAAACCAAAAAAATTAATGAATGAAAAAAAAGAAGATTATAAATGGCTCTTTACATTCGTTATATATTGCTAAGAAAAATGAAAAAAATATTCAAAAAGGATTATCTAAATTATATGCTCAATACAATTATATGAACAGTGGTTAATAGTTTATCAATCATTTGTTTATTAATCATTAATTTTTGACTCAAAACTGCTTTTTTATTTTTTAAAGTCTTGTAAATATGTTCTGAATGTATTAATTTATTTAAAAGAAAAATTGCTTTTTTAAAAAGAAGAAAAAGAAAAGATCATTACATTTTATCGCTCTAGCTGTACCGACTATTGGAAATGTGTAAATAATTTTAATATGCAGTTAGAAAATCTTAATGATCAGCTTCAGCAGTTGAGTACAATCTGTTGAAATCAAAATTAGATTATATTATATGTAGTATTGTATATATTATTATGTTCATGTTTAAAAAATAGTTAGATGATAGTCGCATGTAAATAAATAAACATTCTAAACTAAAAGTTTTTTTGTTTACATTATTTTTCAATTTTTTTTAATTGTACTATTTATAATTAATATACCAACCATTCTAAAAAAATTTTATTTATTAATTTGTAAACTTAGCATAATAATCACAAGCTAATATTTATAGATGATGTATAACCATAATTTATTTTAATTTGTTGATAGTATTTATGCTTATATTCTGTACCAATCTTATAGTATTTATATTATAATATTATGACATAACTTATAATTATAATATCTGGAATAATACTTAGAATTGCTTAAAACCTAAATACATTGAATAGATGTACAATATATTTTATATAGATTTATATTATTATAAATTAATTTAATTATTTGTAAATATAAGTAAGTGTGTACTATTTTACAGTTTCAAAAAAGTAAAATATCTAACAATAAAATGGAATCATCTGCATCAATTAAACGTCAAATAGAAGTCATTTACGAACAGAGGGAAGTCAATTATAACAATGAGATATGAATATAAAGATCTTAAAAAAAAAATTAAAAACATTAAATTCACTATTTAATTAAGTAGAACAAATTCTAATCCAAATTTGTCTTATATAAAAGAGTTAAATACAAAATTAGTTTTATTAAGAGAAAATAAAATGGATATATGTCGAAAATATTGTGATTTATATATCACGAATTTTCGTAGGCGAGAAGTTTTTTTTTTTTTTTTTTAATAATTTTTAAAGGCACCAACTGCAAGGTTATTAGCCTGTGTTACATTAATCATAGGGTTTACAATATTACGTTACATTAAAACACAATTAAATTAGTTACTTAATGATTTAACTTATACTATACTTAATGTACAATCTTATATAATATATACATTTTTTAAATAATAATGATATTAAATGAGGTGCCGCAGTTCTGTTCTGTTTACGAAGTTGATAAGTTTTTCGGACGCCTCTGGAGTGGGTGCAAGTATCTCATATAGGGTCCCCGGAAGTTCCTGTTGGATACGTGTTTCATTGACCTGGTGACATTCAAGGAGGATATGTTTGACTGACATTAGAGTTCAACATTATTTAGAAGTTTGTTTCGGTAGAAGGTTAGATTTTCTTACGACAGCAAAATCTAAACGTGAAAGGTTTCGAACAGGTTAAATTTTTTTAATTTATTATGAATAATTAGTAAATATATAAATATATTATTAGTTAATAATTATTATTATATTATATTTTTGTCATTATTTTATTACTAGTAGATAGTTTACAAATTCTATAACAATTTTCTAGAAATAAAAAATAAAAAAATGAAGTCACAAAATGCATTAATCTGGGAAGAAATTAACTCAATATTAAAACAACTGAGGGAAAATAACCGTGGTATGGATAACGACGAAGCCACTTTCAAAAACAAAATGAGAGATATCAACGTCAAAATCCAGAACGCGTCTTTGAAAGCTACCCGGAAAAAGTTAAAAGAAGAAAAACAGTTATTTATCACGATTAATTATATAACATACGTCTGTGAAAAAAATATTCAGAAAGGATTAAATGTATTATATGATAAATTAATAAACGATATATATTCGCTGATAATAAAATCGATATAAATAAATTATTCTGTTATTATTTATTATTTTATCTTATAATTATATATCGAATGATATTGTAGTAAATTATAACCTATATTATTCTTGTGCATATAATATCTGTCGAAGGATAATAAATGTTTTTAATGCTCAATACTGTTCAAGTTTTATAATCGTTCAAATAAAACTAATTTAATAAAAATTTTAGGAAAAATAGTTCAGATTAAAAAAAAAAAAGTATCAATTTTCTAACATAATGAGCGCATAAACAATGTATCAGTATTAATAGCTAGTTTTGAAATTCTATGTAATTTTCAGAATCATGAACTCAGAAATAAACATTATTAAAAGCAGAATTCTAGCAGTAGAACAACAGATGCTTGCCAATAGACGATATTGTATAGAGAAACAGAAAGCATTTCGAAAAGTATTTGTAAAAATTAATAATAGTATAAAGAAACATTTAAATTTAAAAATTGAGTTGATAAATGAACATAATAGATTCCAAAACTATTCAAGTGAATGTAAAGCAGATCTTCAATAACGGTTAACAGAACTAAGCAATCGGTTAAGAGAATTAGAATCCGAGTAATTTATTGATAATTTAAACAGCTTGTATAGACAGTTAGAAAATATAGAATAAAATATTTATATTGTAGCATAAGCGTATAGGTACGCGATAAGGTCTTATAACTCTAATTTTTTTTAAATATATATTAGCATAATAATTATGGTATAAATAATATATATTTTTTAAAAATTAACTTGATATTTACAATTTATTAAATAATATAACCAAATCGTCAAATCCATGTTAAGGGATTTCACCGTCAATTTCAGACTATTAAAGGTCTGCAAACATAGTGTCAATTTAGTCGGAGTGCGAAATGTCGTGCATATTTGACTATTATTCATTTTAATACATCATATCCTGTAATAAATGTACCATTTTACTCATACAAGATAAAACCGACAGAGATAGATATGATTCATATAATTCATTCCATTTATAATTCAGGTAAATATAATTACTATAAATATAGTTTGATTTCAGTAATAGTTTCTCAATCTTATGATTATACAAACATTTCAGATTTTGAAGATATTTATAAACATGTTTACGTTATAGAGTAATGTAGTAAGAGAGTTACTGCGCAACAACTAAAGTTCTAGCAGGTAACATATTTAGGATAGTACATTTTAGATAGTTGACAATCAGATATGTCAAGGGAAAATTGAAAATATCTAGTTAGCCTTCGATTATGTCTAGTACAATATAGTCAAAAAGTCCATGGGAGTATAATGGCCAAAGCGAAAGGATAAGCAAATTACATTTTTATTATATTATATTTAAATAATACCTCAACAGATTGTCACCATCATGTTCTACAATCATGTTTTACAATCATGTAGAAAAGGCGGATGTGATATTGGCAATAGCGTTAGCGTTAGCGAGCCAAGCAGTCAAGGCGGCAGAATTCAACTTCGGAAGTCCAGTTCCGGCGCAGCGGCTTGATTCAACGTCACAACTCCACGGAGGCAGCTCGAACGAGTCACAGTCAAGGACCGATCACCTTTGACAACTCCGGAAGCAAAGAACAGAATTTCAAAGACAGGCAAGCAGACAAAGACAGGATGAATCCAGCAGTAGGTGCAACGGTATTGTGAGTTAATTAAGTTGAAGATAAATATATTGCAAATAGAATCGTAGCTTTGAGTGCACATCTCACGTTGGTTTTTAAACCAGCGTTGTTGTTTTAAAATATTATTGGTGAAGGTGTAATACTTGGATAAATAAAAGGAAATAAAACAAGAGAGTTGCGTCATTTTTCATCTAAGCACACTTAATTTTTCGTCATTATCTAGTGGAACAAAGCCGTAAGTAAACATTACGTCATTATTTACTTCAAAATTTTGTTGTTTTTTTTTTCAGTGTAATTGTACTTTCTGTCATTGTTCACTCAATATTTCTTTGTTTTTTTCCAATCTGCGATTTTATTTTTATTTTGTAAACTATGTTTTTAGAGTATTATGATGAAACGAACAAAGCTATTAATAGAACCTAGCTGCTCTAAAGTCTGAAATTGAGAAAAATTCTGTATAGAATATTGAAAATTCGCCTAAGAGTGAGTACCTACCTCATATTTATAAATTAAAATAAACTAAATTGCTATAGGGTTGGCACATTTGATTGACTTTTTGGTTTGGTTTTTAAATCTATTTAAATTCTATGCAAATGTATGCTATATAACCGGGAGAGGCAAAAGTCAATCAACCGATTTACATTAACGACCATTATTATAAGTAATCATGTAAAAATGAATTAATTTATTGAAATTATGTTGTGATAATACTATTAATTTGAATTATAATAATATTATTATGACATAACCATTTTTATTTTTATTTTTATTTTTTGTTCTTTATGCTTATGCTTATTGCTTGTTGCTTTATGCTTATTTAGCTGATTCTCCCGAGATTTTGACTGACGCTCAATATTTTCAGTCCAGTGCATCAACTGTAACACCGTGTTGCATCGCTGAACAAAGTGAATCACCAATCAAGCTTAAGCTTCATAGATTGACAAAACAGACGAGTTATAAAGTAATAGTTGATGATTCAGAAAATGAGGAAAATCTTTCTGGGGATGACAGTGACGTTACAATGTAGGATTTAGATGGTACAACCCAGCACAAATACGTTGTAAAAATTCATTATTTTTTGTTGATAATAAAACATATTGAGAAAATATAACCAAACTAATAATTAACTTATTTTATCAAAAAAAAACTTTGTTTTAAGCTTGTGATGTTTTTGTAATTGTTTCTCTTTAATTTAAACTCTTCAAAACGTTAAGTTTTCATACAACATGATAAGCTAGTATGATAATATAATATTTGAAAAAAGAAATATTTTTTTTTTTTTTTTTAATACAATATTTTTCTAGTCGTGTAATTTATATTTATAAATGGTTGTTTACATATTTACTACATCACCAATTAATAACAAAAATAATAGCTTCTTAACCCTACATAAAACTGATTTGATCAGTAAATTATTTTATTCTGTACACACTATATAACAACTATTTTTTAAATATTCTTTACTACACATTGCATTATAAACTTGTTCACTGTTAATATACCGTGTTTCCTATAACACCATTGTGTGTAGACATATAATATAGCTGTTGTGTATAAATACACATAAAAGCTTTTACCACATATGCTAAGTAGCTTACATGTACAACCAATAATTTTTTTGTTTGAGATTTTGCGTTGAAATTCAACATGTTCATTCATATATACATTTAAGAGCTTGCGAATTGTTAGACCACGCCAGGGGCTCATACATATGCATTTCTTGAATAATATGTCAAATCACAGCTAACTTGACCATATATCAGTTGAAATTTCAACTTACAATTATTATACACAATAATAATAACACGTATAAATCAGCTTTTTATTTTTTGTTTGTTTAAATTAAAACAAATGTATATCAATGTTAATGCAAATATGGTAGATGAGAACATATAGCTGTTATATAAGTATACACAATTAATAATAAAGTTATAATGTAATAATAAAAGAAAGATTCAAACATTTTGTTTTATCAAAAAATATTTTAGTTGTAGTATATGTAGAAAACCAGATAAAAAACTTTAATTCATAATTCAGATCCAAATTGTATCATACATCCATTGTTTTCAGTTCACTAAATATGTTACTATTATAGAGTAAATGTACTTATGAATTAATAATCATCTACAAGCACAAAATTGTTTTTACTTGATACAATAATTGAAACTATTCTTAAATAAAATGGAAATTTTCTTGACTTAAAAGATACAAATTTATAATAAAGAAATTAAATTACCACACAAATTTTAGAAGTGTGGAGGTCATAGTCATTACAATAGGTAAACCTTTGTAGTACATTTCAACCACAAAATAATATTTTATAAAACATATGACAAGGTGCTATGTTGACCATCGATAAAAATAATGTAGATGAATGTGGGGTGAAAGTTAGTTGTGGATATTCTAAAAGAGAGGATGTCTTCAGTACCTGAAATGTGAGCAATCTGTGGTTAGGTACATTTATTTTCACAATTTTCTGCTAATAATCTTTTTCCCATGTTTGAAAAAGGTAAACATTTCTAGCGAAACAGAGAAGGCTAAAATATAAATCCGTTCGCACGCTCGCCGAACAATCAATAAATGACCATTATACCTATAGTATATCGAATAGAAGATACCAATTAATGAAAAATACATTAACCCTAATAGCCTACTTATTGTCATAGCCAGGATGTCTTAATAGCCACCTCTAATAATAATACAAGTATCTGCCATATCGAAGAAGGGACAATTCACACGGTTATTATACTATGGCACTATGCTGAAACAACTGGCACTTCTCTTTAGTCCGTCTACTGCGTTAAACCAGTGTACACGTATATTTTTCTTGCTCTCTAAGATTTTTTTAAAACAGTTTATCTAATAGTGTTTAAAAATAATTTTAAACATGGCTGATTCTTTCACCAACAACGATGCCCTATACAAAAAGAAGAATTTTACCTATGTTCCACCAACACCACCTGCGGACCTCATCGACTGCAATAATTTTACACTTGACTTCACCGGCCGTAAGTTTTTGAATGTAGGACTTGATCCTACAGACGAATTCAATATCGTAGTCCAAATAATCACACCATCGCGGTATGTAAATATGCCAGCCGATTTTTTAAGACGTATATTCTCTCTGATGGGAAATATATTGTCATTTATTTTGGATCAACCGCAAAAATATAAGCGAAATTTATTTCTGGAAACCGAAATTATTTCGCTGTCTAGTATGGTGTATGGTGGAGAAAATGTGCTAGTAATAGAGTCAAAAACTCAGGACGGGTGCAGAGTACTGTTGAATCGCGTGGACCTAATACAGTTGCAATATTTGGAGCGGTGTATTTTCGAAACAGTCATTCGAAAGTCAAACATCATACGACCACTTGTCTTAAAACAGTTTGAGATTATGGGTAATTATTTGGACCAGGAATTTACCAAAGTTGATTTACCACCAAAGACACCCGAAGAAATGATCGTTTTTATCAAAAATTTAAGTGACGATAAAATTATTGAATCCAATCCTAAAGAAGACATGGATTTCATCAGTCAACTCAAAATGTATGCTTCATCTCAATTATCCGAACATTGGGCGCAACGTTGGAGTGGAGAACCAGAGGTAAGTCTTTAAAACTTATTCAATCGGAAAAATACAATACATATTTTTATTATTTTATAGTTTTTCACCGAATCTGAAATGAGGCTCATATCACCGCCTCAATACTCAGCCATGTCGCCATTGCATTATAACTCTGAAGACTGCTCACAAGCAAGGGTAATTTATAATTTATAAATTTCAAATAAACATAAGTATTAATTATTTTAATTTTTATAGGGAGCTGACGAAGAAAGGGGTATCAATGAATTTTTAATGCAAATCAACCCTACACAGGCGACATGGGCACCAACCAAGACATCGGTAATATACACGTCATATCATTTATACATATATATTGACAAATAATTATTATTTGTTTAGCCTACCAGTCCACCATCGTTCGACTGTTTAGACAATTGTGGGCAGTACCCTCCATGGCATGATAAATACATCGAACCTCTACCAACGAGCCCTGCTGTTGACGAAAACAACCACTCTATTCTAGGCGGCAAGCCCGCGAAAAAACGGAACGCAAAACGCAAACTCTTTTTGTTGTGGGTGCGAGTGCGAGTGCGGGCGGTATGATGAGTGATGAGGATGAGGGGATAATGCAAGGATAATGGGATAATGGGTTGTGGCATCAGAAGCCCCCTTTTTATACTACTGAACAACTAATTGCAAGACCTATTCTGTCTATTGGTCATTTAAAGAAATAAGTTTTTGTTTCAGGTGTTAAGAATATATTCCTATATTAAACATATAAGAAATAAAAAAAAGAGAAAAAAAAAATAATAATATATTAAATTAGGTAAATAATATAATTTATATTTTAGTTCTCAGATCCATTTCTTTATAGTGGATTTCAAATCCACTATGTTTAACAAAACAGAAATACTATTGTACTATTGGTGTCCTGCGCAATCTCCAACAACTTGGAAAGGCACAAAGCTCAAAAAAGATTTATATTGTAGAATTACATACCGTATGTTCAACGGTTCTGACAATAGTCACATCTCGTTTAACAATATTGATCCGTGCAAAATATTAGAAGACAAAAACGAGTCGGTTACTGAAAACGGTTACGTGGACAAACTATGTAACGAATATAAATCGTGTATATCTGCAGACAATAAAACCAACATAGGGATACAATCGGAAATGGCTCGGGTCCCAGCGGTTTGATGACGACGAAGAGCTCAAAGATGCGGTCACAGGCTGGCTCAAGGCACAAGCGGGTGATTTTTATGCAGAAGGAATTTCAAAGCTTGTGAAGAGATACGATAAGTGCCTCAATCGTGATGGAGACTATGTCGAAAAATAGTTCAAAGATGTAGTTGTAAGATGTATATATTAAAATATTTTTACTTAACTTGGTGTATTTTTTTCAATCAACCGGAGGTTACTTTCTGAATAGACCTCGTATAATATCATTATTGATTTTTATTTTGTTTGTTCACAGTGAGAAATTTGGAACATTTAAACGATAAAAAAATACGAAACCACGGTAAAAGAACACTTAAAGATATGCAAAGTACAATAACAACTCAACAAATGCAAAACCCGTTTGGATTATCTAAAAAAATTTGCGACTATTGTAACGAATTTTACCTCATAAATGCAAATAGACATGTATGTAAACGTAACAAATATATCTGTTGTATGTGTGAAACGACATTTTATAAACGTTACGTTTTTATTAAACATTTAAAATGATGTAAAAATATTTCACAAATATCGACTAACACGTCGAATGTTGAAGGCCGACTAGAAGTTTAGCAGTCACAACGTAACTACAACGTAACTTATTACGGGGTTTTCCAGTTGCATCTGAATGCTACTAAATCACTGTCTGAATTCTTATTTCTCAATACCATTATAGTTATTAATTACAGAACTTATTTAATTAATTAATTATCGTTAAAAAGTATTAACTTTATTTTTGATAATAGAATATAACACTAAGTTTTAAAAATGCATAAGTGGTTGTTTACATATTTTTTTTAAATTGTAATTGTAAAGTCCTTAATTTTATAATTATTTTTACATTGCTTGTATGTAAAAAAAAAATGACTTTGATGACTACCGAGACTTTTAAGTCCAGACCATAGAGGACCGACGGGACTTTTAAGTCCCAGGATAAAATAAGGATGAAGGATAAAAAAAAATATTTTTTTTTTTTTCAAATACCATCTTACAAATAGGAAAAATTTTGAAATTGGCAAAAAAATTGTTACTTTTTCAACGTTATAAAGGTGCTGTCCTGAAAGGGATAAAGAACAAAACAGAAATACTATTGTACTATTGATGTCTTGCGCAATCTCCAACAACTTGGAAAGGTACAAACCAGTAAAACTAAGTAGAGCCATCTTGTGCTTGTACAAGATGATAAGTTGAGAAGGTTCATTATAATGTAATATTAACCTGTTAAAAATATTATTCAAATGTATTCAGTCTATATTTAATAAGTCTAAACTCTATAAGTCATATGCTGTTGCATAAGGAGCAGCATTTACTCAACGGCAACAACATACACTATCTGATGAACCTTGAGAAGAGCTATTAACACGTTGGTGGGCACTACTGCCATGGTAGTAATTAAAAAAATTGATGTCGGGGGACACTTTTAAATATTACTGCTATAGCAGTATCATAAAAACCTTCCATAAATTGTCATCACTGCTATAGCAGTGATATTTTCAATGGTGCGGTATGATGTGATAGATTGTTGTGTCCCCCGACATCTTAGTGGACAATTTTGCACTGCCCTATAGCATAAAACCCTACAGCAGTACTAAAAGCATTACAGTTACAGCAGTAATAAAAATTGAAGTTTTAAAGATCGTTTTTTTTCCACTGCGGCTACGAAACTGTCCATCAACGTGTTTTAATTTATAGTCGATAAACTAATACAGGGATGGCAAATAGGATTTTTTCAATGTGCCAAATTATGACATAATTCAAAAAAAAATGTTTAGTTTCAAAGGATTTTATATGATCAAGATGGTGGATGATAAGATCGAGGAAATTAATTTCAACATTGAAGACAAAGTGGAAAAAAGGAATGACATCGATATGATTGTGAAGGATTTTAAGTCGATTACCGTTTATATTATGGAGAAAAAGATCATCCTTCGGTTAACTGACGATTCGATTCTAGCGATAAACCCCATGAGGGCGAAAGGCATTGACTTTGAACTGGTGAAGGGCATGATGACTAAGCTCACAATATTTGGAAATGTTGATGCGAGTTGAAATATTATTTTATAATATTTGAGCAAGCATCCAGCTCGTGTATTTCGGCAGCCCAATTACGTAATACATAATCAGCGTTTTTCAGTAATATGTTATCGATAATATTTATAATATCAATTTACACAATATTATCATTTTCCCGACTTATATAAATAAGGCCTTTTCAGTGTGTTTTTTTATTTCGCCTTGAAAGTAACTCTGTGCTACCGTACTTTTTTACGAAACAGTGTTACGAGTAATCTCGAAATTATAGCGAACACAATAATGTATTTTGGTAATACAGTTCGAAAAAGAATGCAAAGAGACAATGACGAGCTCATCACAGGACGAGATATCTTGCAACTCTGGTTCACCCAAGCGCAAGAGCGAACGTCATTCAGCGACTCCAGCCCCGAAGAAACAGAAAACAACGACGAAGAAGACGGTAACAGTGACGGCATTTGGTAGAAAAAGAGCTATCAAGAAAAGAGAAGGATAATGACAAACAGACACTAGTGGATAAAGCTGTATTAGCGGTTTATGATTTACAAGCAGTCATTCCATTACCAAAAGGTGAATGTTCAGCTTTTTACTATTCCTCTAAATTGAATGTCCTAAATTTTACAATTACTGATCTAATTAAAAAAAACACCGAATGTTATGTTTGGGATGAATCCAACAGCCACCGTGGAGCAAATGAACTTGGTTATAGGCCACTCTAATGGCTTCGTTCGGGACTTGATCTGGACCCGGCGCCTTGCCTGACGGTAGCCTGGCGACGGCGGTGCTTATTTCCTGAGCAGTAATGGGCGGTGCCAGATGGCCGTTATCGAGCCTCAGGGGTAAATCCAGTATAACAGTCGGCTGCTGGGAAACATTAGGAATCCGAGCCCAGTCGGTGTGGGGAGACAACGGGAACAATCCCTGGGCCACGCTGACTACCAAGTCATGACTCAAGTCCGGGGCACGGCTGCCGAGTCTTTTTGATACCAATTTGTATGGGACGCCCCATGGATCGTTTTCGACAGACAGACACAGCTGGCGCCAGCTATCCGCCTGTGACTTCTTTATTGCGTGTTTTAGATCCAGTCTCGCTCTTTGATATGTCGCGCGCTCCTGTTCTCGAGGAGACGTAGACGATCGGCGACCGGCCCGCTGATAAGTCCTGCGGGCAGCAGTGGCGACCTTATGAAGCTCCGCTATTTCGTTATTCCACCAGTACGCCGAACGCTTCCCCGTAAATACAGCCCTCCGTGGCATTGTAGCATCGCACGACTTCGTTAAAAATTCACAAGGACGGTCAGCGTGGGTCTCTGCTGACGCGTTTACCGGAAGCGCGAGAGGAGCGCCTACCAGGTCCCAGTATATGTTCAAAAGAGCAGGATTGAGCTTCCTCACTGACCAACCAGGAATCAGAGCTCCAGAATGACTAGAAGGACCATCAGCAATCAGCCTGGGTTGATCTGACTCAGATCTTGGCAATGGAGGTAGTACGCCCATTTGCCCGTGTCGGATGCACGGTGTAAGAGTACTTTGACGGTTTTGCCCTCAGAAGCGAAAAGCAAAGATTTATCACCTTTGTAATAGCACTTACAATTTGACTGACGATAAGAGCAAAACACGGACCAGTGTATAAACGGAATCCTCACCACTGTGAGAACTGAGTCTGCATTTGTCTCTTTCAGATAAAACCTGCCTAATAAGCTTACGGGAGCAGGCCCCGTAACAGATAACCTGGATAATAAAGGGTGGGAACAGGCCCCACTGATAAGGGAGCTGGGAGAACTAGATGATGTCTGGATCCGGTCATGTCCTGATGAGGGAGGTGCCGAAAGAGGTGCTCCCATCACCACGTCCCGTAGAGGCCGTGGCTGCCTTGATATCAAAGCCACTTCCACAGGTCGGCTCCACGACCCTAAGACTCGGCGTGATGCAAGCAGGGATGGACGCCGCGACAAAGGTTGGTTCCAAAACCCAATCCTATACGTCGTGGGACTGTGCATCGCGGTCATTTGTAGCATCGTACTACTACTCTGGCGTAGGAGCCCAACCAGCAAGGGCCCGCCGGGCGCTAGTCGACGGGGAAAACGAGCTTCCGGAACCGGACGTTCCGACGGAGCAGGAGGAGTGGGAGGACACAGACGCCGACATGTACGCGGACGGAAAGAAGGTGAACGGAAACAGGGCGGCAGGTCTAGTAACAAAGAAGCAGCTAGCAACAACGCGGGTGCAGCGCCTAATATTGGCGAATGGTGCGCATAATCGCGACCGCCGTAATGCAGAACAACAACCCGCGGTGGGGCAGGAGCCAGTCGCAGCTACACTGGTAGTGCCAACTGGCATATCCGCATACTACGCGGACCTGACGCAGAACGAAGCAACATTCCTCGCAGACTGGAGTACAAATGGAAGGAATGTGGCAGATGTTGTTGGCCTCGGTATGTACGTCGTGTCGTACAGGCCGGTACCCGGAGGAAACCACATGTACCTGACGAGGCAAGGGGTGCTTCCAGGCGATGCGCACAATGCAACGGAGAACCATGTCAACGGAAGCTTCGCCGGAATCGCGGTCCAGAATGTGCCATACACAACGGCCAGAAACGAACGGCCCTGGTGGGTGATGGACGGACTAGTTCAAAACCTTCCAAATTTGCGGACGCCAGACGAAGTTCGCGCACCCAGGGTGTTGCGACACCCCGATCTATCAGCTGATTACGCTGCACGTATGGAAGACATAATACCGGCACCCGTCATTCAGTCAGGATCAGCGTCCCGGGAAAGGGGGCCAGGAGTCCAAGATCACGTCGAGCCACCCGACCTCAATGTCGCAGACCTCAGATGTTGGTATTCTGACACACTACCACTCAGATGCGTATCAGTCACGTCGTACCGGAAGCATTACGAACATACTTCCGCAATTCCGTTCAGTAACCTTTACTCTAGAATAATAGAGCGATTGACAAACCCCGACAAAGCAGGAAACATGTAATCGATGGCAAAAGGAGTGAACATCAGAGACTCCACGTCAATTCTTGCGTTGGCCCGTACACTGAACGAGTCACAAACATCCAGGTTCGAAGTGGTCCCATTAGTTAGGATCGGATGTATGTTCAACTCATTAGACCGAGGCGCGTACGAACGCGAGATAATTGTCTATCAGTTGATTAGAGGTTGGAGCACAGTGGAATATGTGGGGACGGAGATCACAACCGCTAATAGGAGAACGCCCATTGGCAGAATAGCAGCTACAACGCTAGACAACTTCATAGGTGTGATGTTGAACAAGACAGGGGTAATGGACGATGACAACATCTTTAACAAGAATGACATTGACCGGACATGGGCTGCGGTACCCATCAGATCTGACTACGTAGGACAGAGGTCATCCATAGCCTACACCGCAGCGTTTCAAAGTATCATTACCTGGGGGCACTGACTTACCCACTGACTTAGATATATAAAATATTTATGAATTGGTAAAGCTCTCAGACCTTAGTATATATTATGCGAATGACAACTTAGTGTTTATACTCGCTTTACCTTTAATCTATCAAAATGATTTTATTTTATATAATTTAATACCTGTTCCGGAATGCACTGGAAACGATTGTCTTTATGTAAAACCTAGTAATAAGTATCTAGCTATAAGTAAAACTAAAGAGCACTACGCCATGTATGACGAATTTTACTATACCCATTGTAAACACGCTAGAGACTTCCTTTTATGTCCTGAAGGTAATCCTTTATACCCACGTACGAGTAGACCAGCATGCGAAGTACAACTTCTACAGGACCCAATAAAAGTTCCATCAACTTGCGAAATCATGCACGTACATATTCCATATTCCATAAGAAACGGTTCAAGAACGAGTGGATATACGTTACCAATTACGACGTAGTATTCATTACATGCGACGAGGATAAATAATCCACAAGCCACACACTAAGGGGAGTAGGTATTTTGCGACTCAACCAGACTTGCAAAGGATACGCCGCAAGAGACGTACTTAAACCTGGAAAAGTCGACTACAAATCCGAATACATGGATTTCAACCCAAAATCGACTATAGAACGAATTAAGAACATGCCGTACACCGACAACAACAACTTAATGGAAGATTACCATGTAAATCAAACAACATGGATGACCTACATACAGTGTCAGGTTCAAAGAAACAACTAGAAAACAACGCAAGGTCGATCACAAAATCGACAAAATCGACTAAAAAGTACGCAACAACTAAACGATTACGTACTTTATGTAATCACAAGCATCATTTATATGACAATTATAATTATATATTTATCAAAATATAAAAAATTACAATGTTACGAAAAAACAAATGTAAACGCTCATAATAACAAGAACCACCTATGTGAAAGGCGGCCTAGTCGACCGCACCTACGAGTGGTCATAGCTAGAATAGACGCTCCAAACCACTACAACTTTCCAAGGGCGCCTACATGCCACGCGCCGCTCAATTCAAAGGACGTCGCCTTCGTATATTCGTATATATAGAGGCTAGGGCCCCAATACAAATTAGATCACGATTTTGTTTTTTTTTGTAATATTCAATTTTAAACTGTGCCATAATATTATAATACAATTAAGTTATCAGCGTAAAGTAACAATATTTTGAGAATAATTTCTATATGTTTCCAGTTGGTTAAATTTATGTTATTTTAATTGTAATTTTCCGAAAATATGTGAAAAATGTACAACTAAAAGTATAAAATAATTACGAGTTTGATTAAAACAAATTAGAGCTTTAGTACCATCGAGCTCAAGTACCGTGGACTGAGGTGTTGGGTAGGAGGCCTTTTAGGGCAAGTAAAGCGGCAGAAAAAAATTCAGATCTTGAAAGAATTTTTGTGCGAAAGTCCACAATAAGGAGCAACATTTACTCAACGGCAACATACACTATCTGATAGGTGGTAAGAGCCACAACCAATGCTGTTCCGGTGTCGAACCACCCAACAACGCACCTCCAACTGAACCCATTCCGACCTGCAGGCACCACCAGGGCGACGACACAGTTATGGAGTAAGATCTCCATGATACCTCTAAGGGAAAAAAAACAAAAAAAAAAACAAATAGAATTAGGTACCCAATGGTACGCCCTTAGGAGAGACCGGAAAATCCACCACCACAGCTCAAGTACCGTGGACTGAGGTGTTGGGTAGGAGGACTTTTAGGGCAAGTAAAGCGGCAGCTCCTGCTAGAGGAGACAGGGCGGATTTATCAGCCTTGAAGAATCATATCCAACAACGATAGTACCATTTTGTTCATATCAGACTATACCAATACAAAAATAGCTAACTCAATTCTAAATTATTATTAAATCTGATTTTTTATTTGGATTAATGAAAAATATTAAAACCAAATTTATTTCATAAATATTGTATAATATTTTACTAACTGCCATATTATAATGAATGTAAACACGATACAATGTAGGATTTAGATGGTACAACCTAGCACAAATACGTTGTAAAAAATCATTATTTTTTGTTGATAATAAAACAAAAATAAAACCGAACTAGTAAACCAATTATTTTATAAAAAAAATTGTATTTTACGCTTGTGATGTTTTTGTAATTGTTTCTTTTTAATTTAAACTCTTCAAAACGATAATTGTCCATACAACATAAAAATCTAATGGAAAGCAATGGTTCATTATATAATATTAACATTGTTACACAAAAACCATTCTTTTTCTTTTTTTTTTTTAATTCAATGTTTTTCAGGTAGTGTAATTTACATTTTATAGCTGGTTGTTTACATATTTACTACATCACCAATTAATAACAATAGCTTAACCTTACATAAAACTTGTATGATCAGTAAATTATTTTATACAGAATAAAAATAAAACTAACTATACACACTATATATAACAACTATTTTTAAATATTCTTTACTACGCATTGCATTATAAACTTGTTCACTGTTAATATACCGTGTTTCCTATAACACCATTGGGTATAGACATATAATATAGCTGTTGTGTATAAATACACATGCAGGCTTTTACCACATATGCTAATTAGCTAACATGTACAACCAATAAGTATTTGTTTTATATTTTGGGTTGAAATTCAACATGTTCATTCAAATATACATTTAAGAGCTTGCGAATTGTTAGATCACGCCAGGGGCTCATACATATGCATTTATTGAATAATACATCAAATCACAGCTAACTTGATCATATATGAGTTGAATTTTCAACTTACAATTATTATGCATAATAATAATAACACATATAAAGCATCTTTTTTTATTTTTTATTTGTTTTAACCTAAAACAAATGTATATCAATGTTAATGCAAATATGGTAGATAAGAACAAATAGGTATTATATAAGTATACACAATTAATAATAAAGTTATAATGTAAAAATAAAATGAAGACTCAAACATTTTGTTCTATTAAAAAATGATTTAATTGTAGTTTTTGTAAAAAACCAGATAAAAAACATAAATCTAAAACTGAGATCTAAATTGTATCAAACATTCATCGTTTTCAATTAACTAAATATATAACTATTATACAGTAAATGTACTTATGAATTAATAATCATCTACAAGCATAAAATTGTTTTTAGTTTATATAATAATTGAAACTCTTCTCAAATAAAATGGAAAATTTCATGACTTAAAAGACACAAATTTGTAATAAAGAAATTAAATTACCACACCAATTCTTTAAGTGTGAAGATCACAAGTCATTACAACAGGTAAAACTGTATAGTACATTTCAACCAAAATAATATTTTATAAAACATATGACAAGATGCTAGGTTGACCATTGATAAAAATAATGAAGATGAATGTGGGCGAAGGTCAATTGTGGACATTCTAGAAGAAGAGAGAGGATGTCTTAAGTGCCTGAAATGTTAGGTACATTTATTTTCTAACTTTTAAGAGCCACTGAAATTAGTCGAGTGTTCAACAAATTAAGATGCAGAGGCGGAGTCGTAGGGAAATTAGCCGAAAGAGTAGTCCTAACTTGGAAAAATGTGAGAAAAAAACAGAGATAACCGAACAATTTTTGGTTCGGAGGAGAACTGTAGTTCTGAAGTATTAAACATGTTAGTCAATTATGATTAACACGTAGTATTTTCTTATATAAAAGATATAAATATAAAATATAATAATAAATTATAACCATTAATATACATTAGTTTATAATGTCGTATATTGTAGACAGTCGTTACTATAATGTACACATAATATAGGTGGGAACATTTTTATTATAAATTGTTGACTTAGGTCAGGCCAATGAAGCAAGATGTGCTGAGGCAGCAATAATTATATTACTATATAACGCCGCCGTACGCGCAGGCACGGAGAGTCCCGTTGTCGCTGGTGTTACGGCGAGGACACAGGTACGACGATTGTACGAGTAATTCGGCAGTCGTGGTGTAGATTAAGTATTTTAAATAATTGAATTATTTATGTTTGTTTTATATTTTAATAAAAGTTTTTCCTACCCGAAAATTATATGTTTTGTTTGAGTAGCCACGCAATTCTACATACGCTTTAAATCATGGTCATTGACGATTTAAAGTACAAACGGTGAAGGTAGTCCTACGTTAATTGTATTCTTTCAATCTGATTTGTAAACGGTTAATTTATGGTCGTTGAAGATTGAAACATGTAACATGCAACATGCAACATGTTTCCAAGATTATATCGAAAAATGAATACACTATATATCTGACACCATGAACTTCGATTATTATGCTGGCAAGGCGCCTGAAGGAGTAAGCAATAGCCACGTTGACCATCCTTCGAATAGAATAGATTTCAACAGATTAAATAATGACAGTAGGCGTATGCCTGGTATAAGATCACATCATCAACACAATTACTTCTACAACACCGCACCCTTAGCACCCGTGAACGTTACGCAATTAGCCGATTGTACATCAGTAGTGAGTGGAGGGTTGGTGAGATATGACGTTGACCTACAGAGTAGGAACATTGACTTGAAGTCCGAGATAGAACAACTTCGCGCATTAGTCTCAGAACTTCAGATTGAAAATAGGGATTTGAGGAGCGCTAATCGAGCTATAGCAGCGGTTCTCAACCTTTTTATAGTCGCGTACCACTTACACAATTTGAAAATTTTTACGTACCACCTGACCATTTTTTTTTTGCTTATTAATAATGTATACGTTTATGTTATATGTATCTATAGAATTTTATTTCATTAGGAATTACAAAATGAGATAATATAAAATATAAAAATATATAATAAAAATAAAGTATTTAATTGAGTAATGCACAGAAAGAAAAAAACTTAAAAATTTAGTATTTGCGATTTCGCTTTCTAAAAATCTTTTCATTTTACTAAATTGTATATCAAAAAAAAGTACGAAAAAACTACATAAAAATATAAAATTTTAATATAAAATACACTTGATGCAAACAACGCGTATGCCATTCGTGAATAAACCGAAGGAACTCACGAAACTAAGGTAAAAACACATAATTGTGAAATAAGAATACGCTTTGTCGGGCTTATCCGATAAAGTTTATCGATTTATATTATATTAAAGAGAATATCGTTATCTTAATTGCTACGATTACAAACGACCTCCACACCATCAAATAAACATTAAATAAACCAAATAATATTAAATGTTAATAATAATTCGTACCAATTTTTTTTATAAAGGAAGATTTTCTTCGCGTACCACCTATGAGCTCTCCGCGTACCACTAGTGGTACGCGTACCACAGGTTGAGAACCGCTGAGCTATAGCATCTAAGGTTTCTGAGGACTGGAGTGAGAGTGCAACTCTACATAATTTAGGCTAGTGAGAGGTAATTCAACATAAAATACATCACTAAAATTGGCACTAATTGGCGATATTAAGAACTAGGTACCCCACATTAGTGGCAACAGAAGATGAACCTTCGAAAAAAAAAACGCAAATTCTAGTGCATAATAATCTTATCACAAATAGACGTCCTAAAAGTGAACACTTAAGAGAAGCATACAAAGAAAGATATAATAAGAAAAAAATTCAGATCTTGAAAGAATGTTTGTGCGAAAGCCCACAATAAGGAGCAACATTTACTCAACGGCAACATACACTATCTGATAGGTGGTAAGAGCCACGACAACGCTGTTCCGGTGTCGAACGCCGACGAGGCACAACCACTAACCTACGCACCTCCAACTGAACCCTGTCCGACCTGCAGGCACCACCAGGGCGACAACACAGTTATGGAGTAAGATCTCCATGATACCTCCAAGGGAAAAAAAAAACAAAACAAAAAGTATAGTGCAAGGGCAAGTAAAGCGGCAGCTCCTGCTAGAGGAGACAGGGCGGATTTATCAGTCTTGAAGAATCATATCCAACAACGATAGTACCATTTTGTTCATATCAGACTACCCAGATAGCAATTTCATAACATTGATGTTTCTACAACATTGAAACTACACTACATTTAAAATATTATCATTTTAAACTTATTAAAAGGTTTTATAGAGTGTAAAATAGTTATATTATTTTTTAAACATTTTCATACTATCACGATTTTGTTTTTTTTTGTAATATTCAATTTTAAACTGTGCCTTAATATTATAATACAATTAAGTTATCAGCGTAAAGTAACATTATTTTGAGAATAATTTCTATATGTTTCCAGTTGGTTAAATTTATGTTATTTTAATTGTAATTTTCCGAAAATATGTGAAAAATGTACAACTAAAAGTATAAAATAATTACGAGTTTGATTAAAACAAATTAGAGCTTTAGTACCGTCAAGCTCAAGTACCGTGGACTGAGGTGTTGGGTAGGAGGACTTTTAGGGCAAGTAAAGCGGCAGCTCCTGCTAGAGGAGACAGGGCGGATTTATCAGCCTTGAAGAATCATATCCAACAACGATAGTACCATTTTGTTCATATCAGACTATACCAATACAAAAATAGCTAACTCAATTCTAAATTATTATTAAATCTGATTTTTTATTTGGATTAATGAAAAATATTAAAACCAAATTTATTTCATAAATATTGTATAATATTTTACTAACTGCCATATTATAATGAATGTAAACACGATACAATGTAGGATTTAGATGGTACAACCTAGCACAAATACGTTGTAAAAAATCATTATTTTTCGTTGATAATAAAACAAAAATAAAACCGAACTAGTAAACCAATTATTTTATAAAAAAAATTGTATTTTACGCTTGTGATGTTTTTGTAATTGTTTCTTTTTAATTTAAACTCTTCAAAACGATAATTGTCCATACAACATAAAAATCTAATGGAAAGCAATGGTTCATTATATAATATTAACATTGTTACACAAAAACCATTCTTTTTTTTTTTTTTTTAATTCAATGTTTTTCTGGTAGTGTAATTTACATTTTATAGCTGGTTGTTTACATATTTACTACATCACCAATTAATAACAATAGCTTAACCTTACATAAAACTTGTATGATCAGTAAATTATTTTATACAGAATAAAAATAAAACTAACTATACACACTATATATAACAACTATTTTAAATATTCTTTACTACGCATTGCATTATAAACTTGTTCACTGTTAATATACCGTGTTTCCTATAACACCATTGGGTATAGACATATAATATAGCTGTTGTGTATAAATACACATGCAAGCTTTTACCACATATGCTAATTAGCTAACATGTACAACCAATAAGTATTTGTTTTATATTTTGGGTTGAAATTCAACATGTTCATTCAAATATACATTTAAGAGCTTGCGAATTGTTAGATCACGCCAGGGGCTCATACATATGCATTTATTGAATAATACATCAAATCACAGCTAACTTGATCATATATGAGTTGAATTTTCAACTTACAATTATTATGCATAATAATAATAACACATATAAAGCATCTTTTTTTATTTTTTATTTGTTTTAACCTAAAACAAATGTATATCAATGTTAATGCAAATATGGTAGATAAGAACAAATAGGTATTATATAAGTATACACAATTAATAATAAAGTTATAATGTAAAAATAAAATGAAGACTCAAACATTTTGTTCTATTAAAAAATGATTTAATTGTAGTTTTTGTAAAAAACCAGATAAAAAACATAAATCTAAAACTTAGATCTAAATTGTATCAAACATTCATCGTTTTCAATTAACTAAATATATAACTATTATACAGTAAATGTACTTATGAATTAATAATCATCTACAAGCATAAAATTGTTTTTAGTTTATATAATAATTGAAACTCTTCTCAAATAAAATGGAAATTTTCATGACTTAAAAGACACAAATTTGTAATAAAGAAATTAAATTACCACACCAATTCTTTAAGTGTGAAGATCACAAGTCATTACAACAGGTAAAACTGTATAGTACATTTCAACCAAAATAATATTTTATAAAACATATGACAAGATGCTAGGTTGACCATTGATAAAAATAATGAAGATGAATGTGGGCGAAGGTCAATTGTGGACATTCTAGAAGAAGAGAGAGGATGTCTTAAGTGCCTGAAATGTTAGGTACATTTATTTTCTAACTTTTAAGAGCCACTGAAATTAGTCGAGTGTTCAACAAATTAAGATGCAGAGGCGGAGTCGTAGGGAAATTAGCCGAAAGAGTAGTCCTAACTTGGAAAAATGTGAGAAAAAAACAGAGATAACCGAACAATTTTTGGTTCGGAGGAGAACTGTAGTTCTGAAGTATTAAACATGTTAGTCAATTATGATTAACACGTAGTATTTTCTTATATAAAAGAGATAAATATAAAATATATTTATATGATATTTTTCTTAAAAATATAGATACAATAGTTGCTTATGTTTACGGTTTATATCATTTTATTCAATCATATGGATAAAATAAGATTTCACTTTTTAAAGTGAATTAAACAATTTTGAACATTTAATTTACTATTAGACCGCAGAAATATACGCATAATATATGGAAAATTATATTAACCATGCATTTTTTCTTTAAATGGCCAAATTAAAAAATTAACCAATCTTCACCATATTCAAAATATTTATAGAAAATAACTGTGGTTGACTCAATGTTTAATCTTAGAAAAAAAAGCAGAGGGAAAGTAATATGGCATAAGTATAAATTCCAGATGTCCCAAATATATTAAATTTTGTTAGGAATTGGCTGTCTACTATAAGTTTGATAAGACAATAAAAAAAAAATTAATTTCATAACTAATGTAGGTACCATGCTTACGGCCGTGTACATTTATAGAAAATAAAACAAGTAAATAGCCTCAAAGTCAAAAATGTATGGGTTTCTTGAATATTCCTATAATAATATGATTTTATTTTCATCTAAGGAATTTCAATATTTTCTATTATTCCATTGTTCCATAACCATATTGAATTTCTCGTCAAAATGAAGTTATTTGGTTTTTAATTGCAGCAAATGCATTAAATTAAACATGATGTCACTCAGGACAAAGCTCAAAGCCTCTATATATTAGTATAATTTGTCAATTAATTATAAGATTCGATTATAGGCATAATAGTTGTCATTCTTTACAAACATACTACTTAAAACATAAATAATACGCAATTATTTTTTGTGTTAAGGTCATACCACAATTATGTAGGTGATTAACGTCCATTCAAGTTAGAAACATTATATTCAAACCTAAATTATACTCTCCATCACATTACATTGCCAGAATTCAAATGGCTAAACAAAATCAACTAAACAAAGTTTGAGTTTTAGACCACTTTTTTTTTAACCACAATTTTCTTAAGTTTAAAGAAACTAACTGGAGATAAAGTAGATATAGGTTTGTGCCAATTTAAATACAGTACATCATCTCAAAATATACATTTTAAAACTGAGGCGTGTAGTTTCAAAACCAGCCAAAAGCACATTTTTAGAAAACTGGTTTTTTCGCATTTTCTAAATGGTCACACTATATTAAAAGTGCTGTAAAAATATTGAACATCAAATAAGGCTATAACTGGTCTAAATTGACCATGGAAAATTTCGGTTGGTATCAAAATCATCCATCGGGCAAAATTTATTTCAAAACCACCCATAATCAAATAAGTTTTTTTCGCGGCAAAAAAATAATTGATAACAATATCAACGCTATGATAGCAGTTGTATTTTGATTGCCATAGTACAATTTTTACATCTGTTTATTATATTTTACTAGTTATTATTTCTTATTAAAGTTGTTAATTGTTGTTAATAGTTTAAAAAATATATTTTTTAAACATGGATAAACATCCTGAAATTTAACATATGACCAGAAAAAAAAAGATAAACAGGCAGTTATAGGAAGTAACTTAGAAAAAAAATTAAAGGTACTTAATTAACATTACTAGTTAACTAAATATTTTAATTTAACTAATAACTTCATTTTTACTAATTAGGTATTCTAATCCTGGTGCCCCGGAGTATAAAAAATGTGACCATAAATTGAAAAGACATTCATTCAAATGCAATGAAATACAAAGGCTTGATCAAATAGAATTCCATAAAAACTTTTACAGTCATTCAAATAAAATATCACAAGATTCATTAATACTTAAGCACACAAGGGGAACAAAGTCAAAAGAAAAAAAATCTGGTGTATGCAATGAAATAAGAAATTTGGTAATCAAATATTATATACCAAAATTGGATTCAAAAGAACTAATTCCTGTTTGCCTTGATTTGTTTTTATCAACCCTTTTATTATCCAAAAACCGTGTTCAAGATGTAGTACGCAGACATAATATTTTTGGAACCAGTCCAACTGAAAAAAGAGGTGGTGATAGAAAATCTAATCAGTTTATGGATAGAAAAAATGAAGTAATCGCTTTTATTAAAAAAATCAACGTTATTGAAAGTCATTATTGTAGAAGTAAATCATCTAGTCGTGTTTATATTAGTAGTGAATTAAATATTAAAAAATTGTGGCAAATTTATAATTCTGAAGCATTAACTGATTCATTAACAGTGAAAGAAAGTTACTTTCTCCATATTTTCTGTACAGAATTTAACATAGGATTTGGTACACCAAGTACAGATGCATGTTCTACATGCATAAGTTTAGCAGAAAAAATTAAACATTCAGATTGTATTACTAAAAAAAATGAATTAAAAACAGAACTGAAATTACACAAATTAAAAGCCAATGCATTTTATTCCAAATTAAAAGAAGATAAAAATGACTTGCTTATTGTTTCATTTGACTGTCAAAAAAATCAACCATTGCTTCGTGTTCCTGATCAAGCTGCATACTATTCACGCCAGTTATAGAAGTATAATATTATTTTTTTTAATAATGTCTAAGGTAAGACAGAATATTAAATAATTTTATTAGTCGTTATTAATCAATTATAATTAAATATTTTTATTTTAATATTGTCTAAGGTAAGATAGAATATTAAATACTTTTATTAGTTGTTGTTAATCAATTATAATTAAATATTTTTTTTTAATATTGTCTAAGGTACTTGTCTAAGTACTTTTATTAGTTGTTGTTAATAAATTAAAATAAAATAAAGTTTGTCTAAAGTAAGACATAAATAATTTATTGATATTTTGATTTTATAAAAGTTTTCAATGTTAGTTTCAAAACCACCTATATTGCAAAGTGAATTTCAAAACCAGCCATGTATATAAAAATCGAAAAAAATTTGGCTTCAAAACCAGCCATATGATGAAGTTTGCATCAAAACCAGCTATATCGATACTATAAATGTACATAACTCTTGTAATAATATTTTTATAAGACACATATTTATACACAATATTGTATACATTCAAGGGTACACACCCCCCTCCTACCCAATATATTTACCTTAAGTATATAGTTAATGTATATTTAATAATTTTAATTTTTCAAAATGAAAAATGTATTTAAAAAAAAGTTGTTCCAAAAATGCACAGTGGTACCAATATAATATATAGTATATAATATCACATATAAGATAGTCACGGTGAACAAAATAGACCTGTTCGTAAAAAGTTTGTACCATATTAACTATTATTTAGTAATTCTATAATAATGTATTCTTAAAAATATTATTTCTTATCACGGTTTTTTTTTTTTACTATGTTATATAGTTTTACAGAAAGGGAAAACGAGGAGAACTCAAAAAAGTCGTCATTGAACCAAAGCAGTGGCGTGGTGAATGGGGTTTTATGACGCTTGGGCCTCATGGTGGATTTTTATTTTTAAGGGGTAGGGGGTTGGGTTGTTGGGTACATTATTGTAATCAATAACATACAACATAAATTAAAATATTTACAGTCACATAATAATTATATGTACTATATATTACTACTATAGGTAAATAGCTTATAAATTATTATTGCATCTATATTTTTGTTGATGTTTAGAATCTTAAAAGCACACCTAGATCAAAACTGTAACAACTCAAAAAATTAGTTTTTTTAGTTACACCTATACTCAGATTCTACATACGAAGTTACATAGACCAACAAAACAGGTTTATCAATATCTTTATTATTCTCCGAAAGATGGCGTTGTAAGTACATTTTGTTGAATGAACGACCATGAGGTCCTATCATCTAAACTATTGTTATCTTAGTTACTCTCCAGACAACGAGCAGAGTGTTTGTACGTTGTTTCCACAAAACTGTTTTAATTTGAATTGTAACATTCTTGTTGATATAATTTGTTTGCTTTTTATGTATTATTTTAAGTTAATACAGTATTGGTGACAATAATTGATTTAATCTTCGAATATTCATTGCTGTATTTTGAGTTGCGACAGTTTTAGTTATTCGGGTAAATAAAAATATTATGTTTATTTTGAATTTTATCAGTTTTGATGATAACATTGTAATACTATTAATTACATCAGTTTTGTTGAATAGATTTTTTATTCTCATTAATTCTTGTTCCTTAGAGAGTAATGCACTTCAAATTACGTGACTTAAAAATTTTTTAGAGTATAAATATATCTTTGAATACGTTTTAGTCAAAAAATTGGTAGTTCAGTTTGTAATTGATTATTTTTGAGTTGGTGCAGTATTGATGGTTATTGAGGGTACATAGATATTTTTATGTTTTAGAAAAATGAGCAATCGTACACGTTTGTTAGTCAGTCTGGCAAAAGAAAAATTTGAAAAAAATATCCGTCCTAATGTTATATCGCAATGTCATGAATTGCACCCAACTATATCAAGTCTAAATCAACAGACAGATCGCCCTATTTCAACAATTCTGAGTAATGTGATTATGACAATTCTGATAAGAGTCCTAAGTCCTAGCACTTCTAAAGTACTGATACCAGAAAATCCAGAAAAAAATCAACTGACTGATAACTTTATTTCACCAATACAAAGTAATGAAAGTGACCGATGATTCTGATAAGGATCCTAATTTTGAGTTGCCCGGTAATAAAAGAAAACTATCTAAGATTAAGGTTATTTCTTCATCTTCAACCAGCAGCAGCTCTAGCAAAGTGACAGCAACAATTCTGATTCTGATACTGATGATGAAAATGTATATATTTCTCAAAACCCTACCACTTCTGGAGTTCATGAACAAGAGCCTATCACAGAAGAGCAAAAAGGAAAGAAGCGAGTTAGAAAACCATTGATGTGGAAAGCAAAAGTTGCAAAAGTATTGCAAAATTCAGGCAAAGCCTACCACCTGTGTCTAAATCGAAGAAACAAGTTCCAGAGAGAAAACTTCGTTCACCCTGTGGAAGCAATTGTCGGAGAAGTGTAACAGCAATATCGATGAACCTGCAAGACACCAACTTTTTAATGCATACTGGGAACTAGCTGATCTTCAAAGGCAAAGAGAGTTTATAGTACGACATTCACAAGAAATTAAACCAAAATACAGATACTCCAGCACACAAAATTTGAGAGCTCTACTTACAGCGTTTTATTTTGAAATTAATGGGTCAAAAATCAGGGATTGTAAATCATTTTTCAAATCCACTCTTGACTTGAATGATAGAGTTATTAAAACTGCACTTAGTAAGAAAACAGAGTTAGGCAAGTTTGAGTTAGAACAGTTTTATGACGTCAAGGTTTTACAAGAATCGTGGGGCACCAATTTCAGTACAGATGAACATAGAAATCAAGTTAATTGGCATGACATCAAAATCATAAGGGTCGAAAAGGAGCATCCTGGAGCATTTTTTAATAAATCATCTTTCGAGGATGAAACTTTCAAAAAAACGTATGTGCGCAAGAGAAAAGCTGCAAATCAGGCTTTTATTTCGAATAATCTGACTGGTGCATACGCTGAAAAAATTCCATTGTCTGATGCAAAAAAGAAAGACATTCAAGAACTTATTAACAAAAATTGTATTCCAAGACAATATTATGAATCCTCTTTTAAAAATGTGTTAGGACATAACTAAATGTGTGTAATGTTCCTATTAATGTATGAAGAATGAACAAAATATTTAATATTTTTTTTTAATTTGACTATTTACAATTATGTAGGTAGAAATTTGTATTTACAAATAAATCTATATTATTTTTTTCAAATTGTAGAACTTAGCAAGTGCTTTAAAAGGAAAATGTTTAAACAAATGTTCATGATAAAAGTTTAAATTTTGTTTCGTTATTTTATTTTAAGTCAAAAATTAATTGAAAGACTATTGAACTATCGTTATTAAATTCTGTTAATGGTATTTGTTTTATTATTTTAAAAAGGGTAATTGATATAAGTTTAAGTTGTTTATAATGTTTTATTCTGATTGGCTGAAAGTAAAATGTAAGACTGTTTGGTATTATGTAATGCCTTTAATAATAGTTAGTTTATTTAAAAAATGTTATAACACGAAGTTGTTCTTGTTTATTTTGTATAATTTGATTAAGAACGAGTGTAAGACTGTTTCTGAACTTACCTAGACTGAATACAAGATAAAGTTTTAGTCTATTTGTTGAATTTTTTTTAAAAATTTTAAGTTTAAGTTTTGTACAAGAAGATTTTATACAAAATAAAAACTGTATTTCTATTAATCCATTGTTTTATCATTCAATCCATATGAAACTAAAATTAGTAACTACGCTTTATTTAAATCAATTGATATACTTTTTGAACGGATACAAGTGAATCAAGTCAAAAAATATAAACAAAACCGTTTTAAGTTGAAATAATGAAATAATAATAACTAAAACGTAATATGCAAAACTGTTGCAACTCAAAAAATTCCATTTCTTTTACGACAATATGTATGAATATGTTTTAATTATCAAACTGATTTTATTATGCGTTGCCTGATTATGAAAAAATTGTTTACTTAAATTAAATTATAAATGCTACACAAAAAAATATTTTTTGGCATTCCTGAAAAAAAAGTTTTTTTGAGTTGTTACAGTTTTGATCTAGGTGTGGCGAATTATGATAACGGGCTTGTAAACTATTTTCAAGACATAAGGGTTGGTCCTAGAATTTTTTTACTATTTTCCTCATTATTTATAGCCCTAATTCTACTTAGGTTTATTTTTGGAAATCTAAAAAGTCGTGCATGAAGAGGTTAAAGTTATCTAGTCTAGGTCATAAAAAAATACCTTGAATTTCCAAAATGTAATTTAAATATTTTTATGGATAGTTTGTTGCAGCTTCTGTACATTTTTGTTGCACCTAATTCGTGTGGATCACATCCTTTTACAAAACACCATTGATAGGTATAATATTCCATTATTATAGGAGTTGAATGATGTTACTGAACGAGCATAATAGTATTATGGAATAATTATAATAATTTTTCGTAGGTAGTGTCGTGAAATTAATTTCAAGCTAACTTAGAAGTAAATATAATAGGTATCCCAATAAAATCATTGAAACGGAACAACTTCCAAGACCTACTCAAAACTTTTTGGGATAATGTGAGTAGGAATGTTAAACTTATAGCATGCAAACCAGTAACAATGTAACAGTTCCGGATACTCTGCACGACGTCCAGCCATTGTCCTTGACCTGGATGTGGTCAGTGTACACAGCTCTGGCTTTCATGGCGAGACCGAAGTACTGCAATCGCCGTTACCAAATCGACAAGTTCTCGAAGCCGAAAGGAGAGGTAACCTAGCGTGAACAACGGATAAAATAAACAAAAGGCAAGCAGACAAGTGTTTTCCGGATACCCGAAATCGACATGGGCGTCGACGGACGATGAGAACGGTAAACAGTACAACAATAATATAATATTATAACACGTTGTACCTACCTATTCATCGTAATATTATTACCTGTCCATGTTATGCCGGCCGATGGCGTACCGAACGGAAAACGATCACCGTCGGCGTTTCGAGGCGACGAGACGAACACAGCGCGCACGCAGCAGAGCAGTTGTAGGTACCGACGAGGAAGAAGTGTGGAAAAAAATGGCCGACCGGTCCGCAGCGCACCGACGCTGTACAACGCTACGCAGTACACGTCCAATATTGGCAATTATTGTACGTCATCAGTCGGCATTCAGAGCCTGGCGTTGCGCGGAGGGGAGACGGCGGCGGCGGCGGCGACGGTTGTCGTTGTTGTATACGTGTCGCCGAGCCGATGGTGAAAGGGGACGTCGTTGCACCCGAACGGTCATAAGGTCCAATTTCCAGTGGTTCTCATTCTGCTGACTGACGTAACGTACGACACGTCAACACTAAGCACTATAAAAAAAAAATAATAATAACATTCGTATCGAGATGATTGTGGAAGAGCACAGCGATCGTCGTCGTGACGACCACTCGATCGACGTGTTTTGGGTTACATAATATAAAAAAAAATACTTACGTACACGGTTTTGTTATGTACGAACTACGAGGCAAAATATCGTTTATTTTTCAGTTAAATATAGTTAATACTTACAATACGGTCGATGTCGCAGAGAGAGGTGATAGTCGACCGTCGACGGACGATTAGCGACGTGATTATGCGCAATGCCGTCGACGACAAAAATGAGAAACGGCGAGTGGAAAAAACTGTGAAACTGACCGACGTGAGTCCCGCTCAGGCCAGAGCGAAAGACTAACGAACGGCGAGATGCGCCCGCTGCGGCAGGCAGGCCCGAGGTCGCCGCTGCCGCGATGCGACCGACCCGCTTCATAAAACCAGTGTGACCAACAGTCCTTACACTACTTACTGACTACGTGGAGAAATAATTATGGCCCATCGCGTCATGATAATAATCGCGATGGGCCATAATAATAACAATAATATGATAATATGATAATAATAATTAATAACAATAATAATTTAATAAGAGAGGCAAGCCGTACGCAAGCTAGTTAAATAAATTATTCACCTTAGGGCTTGGGTTCACTGAAACATTATAATTTAATATTCGTATCGATTCACAGCTCGGCTGCAAAGAACGACATTTATAAATTATATTGTTCGTGCGATGCTGCGATGTCTCTACGCACCCGGCAGATGTTTTGCTGGCGGTCGGCGGCAACAAAAAAAAAAAGGACAACAGAGAAACCGCAAAAATTAACACTTGCCGATCGACGACTGATGATACAAGCCGAGTGTGAGGAAACCATAGATATATACAACAACTAGATAGCCGTCATCATACTCCAGTTGTGACCAATATTGAAATCGGCCGCCATTTACAAAGCAGGCAATGCTTACATTTATTTATATACATATATATTTATCTATACATGTATACTATGATAATATTATTGAAGTTATACTTCTTTACGCAGGGTATAGTGAGGAAAAAAAAAGCGAAACCGTACATGTCCGTAAATAAATAAATATTGTCATGGTAGTGTTGTTGTAATATATATATATATATTATATATTATAATCGGGCCCCGTCAATATGACATAATAATAATATTACGTATTATAAAATATATAATGTTGGTCGGTCACAGCCACAGATATATATTTTAAATCTGTTGTGACAGCCGATGAGGTTTCGACGACGATGATAATAATGTAATAAGTATGTCGTTAATATTGTCGTTAATATTATATAAACGTTGCAAAATAAAAAAACAGATTCATCGATCTTGGCCCATACTAATTAATATGAATAATATTAATGATCGATTATTATTTATTTTTATTATTATTATTATTATTATTATTATTCACTCACAAATCTGGATAAAAACAATACTACAAACAATTATCCATCGATCTGTCGAATAAAAATATAAAAAAATAATAAAACTATCAATAATAAATAATTCCGGATACTTCTTCTCATTTTTTAAATTAATTAATATTTTTTTCTTTCTTTTTCACTCACTCACGTGTACTATTCAAAAGAAGTTTAACTTCCCTCGCGCGTACTGGTAACACACATATTATTTTGTAAACATTGCCTGCTTTGCAAATGGCGGCCGACTTCGACGACAAGAAGGAGACGGCTATCTAGTTGTTGTATATATCTATGGAGAAAACCGTAGTATTATACATGTATACTGTGGATCATCGATAGAACCATAGCCCATTATCCTCCATGTAAACAATTTTCAGCACATATTAGCGAAGAGACGCTGGTTGAGTCTGCGCATGGGCGAGTATACTCGCTACATATATGTACATCACTAACTACCTACATAATATATAAGTAACAGTATAACACTCATGAGTACCGCCAGGGGGAATGTAGTTATTAGCATAAATATGTAACGAGTATACAAACGCTAGTATAATATTATGATCTCGGAAGAAAACCCACCACTGATATTATGAAACATTTGTGTGAGAAATTCATGTTTACAAATATTAAATTAAAAATAAGACTAAAAATAATATTATAATATTATATAGGTAGTAGGTACCAATAGGTACCATACTACCATTACATTATTGACATAATGACATCAATAAATAGTTGATTGATTTAAATTACATCCATCGAAATATATAATCACATTGATATAACAACGTTTTAGATTCTGAGTGAAACGATGAATGTATTGATTTTACAATGATGTGTGTTTTTTTTTTTATTTTTTTTTTGTGTCTGTCATCACGTTTTAGGACAGTAAAAGTGCTTGGATTTTCTTCATCAGCAGCTTTTCTGATAGGAAAGTGAATATAGTTGGTACTTTGGGGGGTCAAAAGTAAAAATTCCGCAGTAGTTTTCACAAGCGCCGGGAAAAACAACATACAAATTAATGAAAAACGGGAATTTTTACGCAAAATTGGTTTTCCAAAAAATCGATTTCGGTTTTTGTGTAACTCTAAAACAAATGAACGTATATACATGGAATTTTCACTGGTTGTTTATATTTGCATTTTCTATACACGATAACATTTTCAAAATATTTTGATTTATTTTGAACTGTTTAGGGACATTTTCATTTTCCATTTTTTTTTAGTTTTTTTTCTAAAAATATCAATAAAATTTTATTTGTTGGTTGCGAAAGCTTGAAAATTTAATAAAAGGCTCCTAATATATTGTTTCAAAGGCAGATGAAAAATATTAAAAATCCTTAGTCACAATTTTTTTTTATAAGCATTTAAAGTTCAAAAATTGTAAAAATATGGAAAAATCACGAAAATTAGCGAATTATTTTGAGTTAAGAATTCGTAAAAATTTTTCTTTTTAACTCTAAGATTTGAAAATGTGATACAAGATTACTCATAAGTTTGTCTACCTTTATCAATAAAAAAATCTCTACCGGAATGTCAAATTAAATTTTTATGAGCGTTTGAAATTCAAATTTTTACAACATTGGATGTTCACTCGATTTCTCATGTAGCGATTTCCTTATTTTGTTGTAATTGAAAAACGAATAACTGTAGATACATGAAAATTTCACTGAATGTTTATATCAGCATTTCCTATACACCATACAATTTTGAAAATATTTCTCTTTTTGGGCTGTTTATGGACATTTACAGCTTTCAATTTTTTTTAGTTTTTTTTTCTATAAATATCAATAAAGTTTTATCTGTTGGGCCAAAAAGTGTAAAAATTTAATGCAAGGCTCCTGATATATTGTTACAATATCAGTTGAAAAATATTAAAAATACATAGGCACAGTTTTTTTTTATAAGCATTTAAAGATCAAATTTTGACAAAATTTATCAAAATCTCGAAAATTATCAATCATTGTAATTAATAAATTATATAATGTTCAGTTTTTATAGCTAAGGATTGCAAATTCAACACAAAGGTTCTCGTAAATAGTTCATACTGTAACCAAAAAATATAAAAAATATATGAACACAGTTATTTTTTACAGACATTTTAAATTCAAATTTGGACGAAATTACTTATTAAAAAACCTAGAATAACTATTTTAGTTATTTTGTTGTGATTGAATAATATTATTCGTGGGTACTTGAAACTTCTACTTGTATCACGGTTTTTGTTGATGTATAACGCGTTATAAGTACCTAATGGATATTGTGATATGATTAATTTGGAATTTATTATAGGTACCTATTAATAGTCAATTTTTTGTTTTATACCATAGATATGTATATAATATGTCTTATACATAGACCGACATACCGTCTCCGCTCAGAATCGTTTTTCTTATACAATGATATTATATCGTTGAATTCAAATTTAATATCATCCATTATACAGTGACCCACTTGTAACCTACTGTACAGCAGAGCGACACCCACTTGCCCACCTTTTTTTTTTATATTTTTGTGTCTGTCATCACGTTTTAGGACAGTAAAAGTGCTTGGATTTTCTTCATCAGCAGCTTTTCTGATAGGAAAGTGAATATAGTTGGTACTTTGGGGGGTCAAAAGTAAAAATTCCGCAGTAGTTTTCACAAGCGCCGGGAAAAACAACATAAAAATTAAGGAAAAACAGGAATTTTTACGCAAAATTGGTTTTCCAAAAAATCGATTTTGGTTATTGGTGTAACTCTAAAACAAATGAACGTATGGACATGAAATTTTCACTGGTTGTTTATATTTGCATTTTCTATACACGATAACATTTTCAAAATATTTTGATTTATTTTGAACTGTTTAGGCACATTTTCATTTTTCATTTTTTTTTAGTTTTTTTTCTAGAAATATCAATAAAATTTTATTTGTTGGTTGCGAAAGCTTGAAAATTTAATAGAAGGCTCCTAATATGTTGTTTCAAAGGCAGATGAAAAATATTAAAAATCCTTAGTCACGATTTTTTTTTATAAGCATTTAAAGTTAAAATTTATCAAAATCTCGAAAATTATCAATCGTTGGAATTAAAAAATTATAAAATGTTCAGTTTTTATAACTAAGAGTTGAAAATTTAAAACAAAGATTCTCTTCAATAATTCATACTGTAACCAAAAAATCTAAAAAATATATAAACACACTTATTTTTTACAGACATTTTAATTTCAAATTTAGACAAAATGTCATATTTAAACCAAGAATTACGATTTTAGTTATTTTGTTGTGATTGAATAATATTATTCGTGGGTACTTGAAACTTCTAAAGTGTACTATTATATATCTATGATAGTATCACGGTTTTTGTTGATGTATAACGCGTTATAAGTACCTAATGGACATTGTGATATAATTAATTTGGAATTTATTATAGGTACCTATTATAGGTCAATTTTTTGTTTAATACCATAGATATGTATATAATATGTCTTATACATAGACTGACATACCGTCACCGCTCAGAATCGTTTTTCTTATACAATGATATTATATCATTGAATTCAAATTTAATACCATCCATTATACAGTGACCCACTTGTAACCTACTGTACAGCAGAGCGACACCCACTTGCCCACCTTTTTTTTTTTAGTTTTTTTTCTAAAAATATCAATAAAATTTAATTTGTTGGTTAAAAATACTTTAAAATTTAATACAAGGCTCCTACTATATTGTTACAATGGCATTTGAAAAATATTAAAAATCCTTAATCACAGTTTTTTTTTTATAAGCATTTAAAATTCAAAAATTGACAAAATATGGAAAAATCACGAAAATTAGCAAATTATTTTGAGTTAAGAATTCGTAAAAATTTTTCTTTTTAAATCTAAGATTTTAAAATGTAATAGAAGATTCCTTATAAGGTTATCTACATTTATTAAAAAAAAAATGTCTATAAGAAAGTCAAATTACATTTTTATGAGCGTTTGAAATTCAAATTTTTACAACATTGGATATTCACTCGATTTCTCATGTAGCGTTTTCCTTATTTTGTTGTAATTGAAAAACGAATAACTGTAGATACATGAAAATTTCCCTGAATGTTTATTTTATCAATTCTTATACTTGATAAAACTTTCAAAATATTTTGATTTGTTTTGAGCTGTTTACGGATAATTTATTATTTCAATTTTTTTAATTTTTTTTCTATGAATATCATTAAAGTGTTATCTGTTGGGCCAAAAAGTGTAAAAATGTTATACAAGGCTCCTGATATATTTTTACAATAGCAGTTGAAAAATATCAAAAATACAAAGGCACAATTTTCGTTTATAATCATTTAGAGATCGAATTTCGACAAAATGTATCAAATTTAAAATTGAATAAGTTTTTTGTAGTTAAGAATGTATAAAATGTACAACTTTGATATCTAAGGATTGAAAATTTAAAACAATATTCCACGCAAGTAGTTAATTCTGTTAAAGAAAAATCTAAATATTACATATGCACGGTTTATTTTTATAATCATTTTAAGTTCAAATTTGGACGAAATTACATGTTAAAAACCTAGAAAAACTATTTTAGTTATTTTGTTGTGATTGTATAATATTATTCGTGGGTAGGTACTTGAAACTTCTAAAGCATACTACTATATATCTATGATAGTAATATAGTATCAAGGTTTGTTTTTGATGTATAACGCGTTATAAGTACCTAATGGATATTGTGATATGATTAATTTGGAATTATTATAGGTAAATTTTTTTTAATACAATAGATAAGTATATAATATGTCTTACACCTAGACTGACATACCGTCTCCGCTCAAAATCGTTTTTCTTATACAATGATATTATATCATTGAATTCAAATTTAATACCAATTTTATACAGTGACCCACTTGTAACCTACTGTACAGAAGAGCACCTTTTTACTTTTGTTCATGTATATAAGATTATAATTTTTTGGTTCTTATTAATTGTATATGAAAAACGATTAAGTTGTCAGTGTGAATAATTAATATTATATTTATATTGTTATTACTTATTAGTTATTATTAATATGGTAACCGGTAACTTAAATTAATATTATAAAAATACAACATAATAACTAAAATCGTTATTCCTGGTTATTTAATATGTAATTTCCTCCAAATTTGAACATAAAATTATAATATTAATAAATATTATTAATACATATGTGCTGAAAATTGTTTACATGGAGGATATGGGCTATGGTTCCATCGATGATCCATAGTATACATGTTTAATACTACGGTTTTCTCCATAGATACCTATATACAAGTATACAACAACTAGACAGCCGTCTCCTTCTTGTCATCGAAGTCGGCCGCCATTTGCAAAGCAGTCAATGTTTACAAAATAATATGTGTGTTACCAGTACGCGCGAGGGAAGTTAAACTTCTTTTGAATGGTACACGTGAGTGAGTGAAAAAGAAAGAAAAAAATATTAATTAGTTATAAAAAAAACTGTGTTTTTATATTTTTGAGGCTGTTTAGGTACTGAATAACTTACTTATGTGGAACCTTGTTGTAAGTATTCAATCCTTAGCTATAAAAGTTGAACATTTTATAAATACAAAATCAATTTTAAATTTGATAAATGTTTTCAAAAATGGAATTTTAAATGCTTTCATGTATCTACAGTTTTCGTATTTGAATTACCTACAACAAAATAACAAAATCGCTACATTATAAATATGAACTTATAAGACGCATATAAAAATTTAATTTGCTTGTAACATTTATTTTTTGAATTTTACCTGACAATGCATTAACTAGATTCACTTTCCCATCGAACAAGATACTGAAGTTGAAAATCGAAGCATTATTTCGACTACTTATAGTGTACACAGACACAAATAAAAAATTTAAAAAGTGAAAAAAATTAAAAAATTAAAAATAAACACACATCATTGTAAAATCTATCGCTCAGCTCCGAATATAAAAAAAAAATTATAATATATGGAAATAATTGTTTTTTCCAGATTTTAAATGTCCAAAAAAATCAGTTCTATATCTGCAAAACTTAACTTTACAAAAATGTAGTCATGTATAATATAATTTATAGGTACCAAATATGTAGATATTAAAAAATATTATTAATTATTAAAAATAAAAAGTACGTAGGTATTTAGTGCACTTTTTTAGTTCATTACTCAGAATTTTAGGCCATTTAAATCCTAGCCCTAGTAATAAGTGATAATAAGTAGGTAATGGCGTTAATGACGATCGACGATGTATTGTTTTGACTGATCTGTACGCTGTCTTAAACTCTTAACTCATCATGAACATCGCATACCCACATGGACAGAATATGTATCACCTTTCGATAACCACCTTTAGATAGTAACAATAACGTATTATACAGCCATACAGGTATGTAATTTAGTATGTTATATTTTGGCGATTTAGAATATAGACCGACAGCCGTAGGTTGTTGGCAGTGGCGATGGCGTGCCTAAGAAGGTTTTTGAGGTGATAGTCTCATAGGGCTAATATAGGTTAAAAATGTTTAAAAAAAAAATCAAAAAATTACTAATAAAATATAACAATTGTATTGTTTTTTTTTTTACTGCTAATAAAAGAAAAATGATTTATATTACACAGGTAAAAATGGATATTATATTTCATGTAAGTTAATTTTTTGTTTTGTATTAAATTTTAATGTTTTTTTCAGCACTCCACTAGCCGTGGTTTCGATCGCGTCCTTCGTGGAGTGGTAATTTACGACCTATACGTAAATAACGAACAATGTTTATTCGAACAGCTTTCGAATTGCATCCAATTCGATGAAATACAAGCTGTTTTTTCGTACTCGTGGTAGCAGGTATTCGTCGTGTTCAGGATGTTATAATAACGTTATACCTATATATTACCTATACTAGTGTAGTAGTGTCTACTGTCTAGTACATATAGTACTTAAACAGTTATACCTAGGTACTCAGAAAAATGACACAGTTTATATTTTTATGCTCTATGTACAAGTGTATAAATTATAGGTACCTACTTGCAAAGCCGGTCTTCGTAAAATAATAAATTACCTTTTCAGCCGATACACTTTTTCCGAAAAATCATAAAACATTTAAATTCATAATCGTAGACCGTAGTTCATGTGTAACGTAGGTACCTATAACAATATGTCTACTACACAGTTATACATAAGTATTAGTATGACTGTTATTTTCTATAATATTTTATCATTATACAGATCACGAAAAAAATATTAATTTTAACAAATTTCATTAAAGCCTGTACTTATACACGTACGCTTGTAAAAACGGAGTTACTATATAGGTAACAGTATAACCTGTATTTTTTTAATATTTATTAATTGTGGTAAAAACATGTTCCAACCATTTAGGTTTTACATTTAAATGAAATTGTTTTATATCTAATAAAATGTCTGTGTCAGCCGATGTTTCTGGCCTCTCGCTGAAGGGTATATTATAATTTATAACCTATACATTATAATATTATGAAAGTAAATATTGTGTCCACGTTAAAGGTCAAACAGTTATTTATGTATAATATACTGCAGTGTTATAAAAATCGCAAAATTGCCAACAATGATTACATTACAAATTAAAACTATACCTACCTTTCGTAGTTGATTCAATAAAATATACATCGATGTACTATGTATAGATATACAACTATTTCAATCGTTAAATATAATTTTTTTCATTCATTTATGTAGCCTTTACTGGTTTTTATTTGTGTTTATGACACTGGTGGGATTATAATTATCTTAAACTCTCTGTTTTTTTTTTCAAAGTAGATATAACTAAGATTAAATTAGTTCATTTCTATAGGGTTTAAAAATAATAATAATAATGTCAGGCTTGACGTAAAAAAAACCACAAAAATGATTTAAAATAAGGTTATTTTAAATTTTTTTTTACAATTATTATGGTTTATTTATAATATTTATGATATTATGATTATGTTTTTCGTTTATTTTTAAAAATTATATTTCATAAAACACGTTTTGACGCCCTGCACTTAAAATATATTCGTATAAACATTTACTAGGTGTCTTTAAAATTATGTAGATCATAATTTGGCGTTTTTATGGCAAAACGCATTATTTTAGGGTACATTTTGGGTTTCATTAGAGAATAATATTCCCGCCCATAGTTAAGACCTTTTATAGTTGACAATAAGAAAACAATACCTGATTCAGAAACTACCTAACAGAATTTTTATTTAGATACATTGAAAGAAAATCACCTTCTAAATAATTTGCAGTAAAAAGGCGGTTGGTGGTTTACCATTTGAAGTATAAAAGTTTGTATCATCACAGGACACTTAATAAGTAGTACCTACCACAGGGGCGTAGCGTGCATGTAAGCACTGTAAGCACTGCTTACACTTTAAATTAAAGAAAAAATAAATTTGATCAATCACGACTAATAGGTACATAATAAATGATTTTTAAAATTTTAATTTTATTTATAAAATATTTAAGTTATAGCTGGTAGTGGTTTTTGTTATTGTTTATTTGTGTCGTACGCTGTCTACTGATTACCAACTATTTTAAGAAAATCATCGATTGTAGGTCTATTTTTAATCCATTCTGTATTATGTTAACTGCATAATCATAATACGATATACAGTGTAACACATTCTGAAATTGCTTACGCGCAACTGTTGTTTTCGAATAGTCTATAATAGTATAATGCCATAGTGGGGGTCACGTATTTAACTAGCGTTTGTAAGCACATTTGATTTTGCTTACGCGAGAAACAAGGAGCGACCAGTACGTAGCCCGACGCGTTGTACTACAACGGTTGTAGACTGAGGTCGTTTTTACGTACACTGTCACTGTCATTTGCCTAATTGACTTTTGAAGTATTTATACTTCAATTTCTTTATTTTCTCGAATTTGATTTGTACAACTAGTATATTTTTAAAAATATTAAAAACTTTAAAATGATAATATTTTGTATACATAATTTAAAATTAGGTATTTAGGTATAGTACCTATATTCTAATCACTTTTGAAAAAAAAATGTCACTGCTTACATCTTTTTAATACCCACGCCACGCCACTGACCTACCAAAATATCAGAAATTTTAAAGTATGGTAGTATATGGTAGTATCATGGTAGGTACCTATACATAATAATTCATCTTTAAAAACCAACTAGGTATGAATGGTACATTATTCATATCGAACATTTACATTATACAGGCAAAATGTTAATGTTCGATATAAATTACAAATATTGATGTCATTGACCGGAATAACAATTTAGATAGGCAGTTGTTGTTCGTAAAGTATTATCAGTAGTATACAAAATAATAAATATTATGGTGCAACAATTTAACATATGGGTAAATCCATATATTATAATAATGTATACAAATGTATAATGCAGGTAGCAAATAACTATATATTTTAAGAACATATACGTAGAGACTTTTTAGGTACTGAATAATATTAAACAAATAATATCATTGAATAATAATTTAATTTAATTTATTCAACTCAGTCCTTGTAACATAGTACAAATGTACAATTACTATATCGATGGCTACACCGCGGCAAAACATCGCAATCCGAAATTGGGTACATACTGTGTATTTTTATATCATAATAACTATTGTTCCCTGTATTTTCATAAGATAGTACACAAAAACCAAAACTCCCAACTATAATATCAATATATTATATTTAAAACAGTTAATAAAACAGTTTACATAATTGGTAAAATTGACTTACGAGGTTTTGAGGTGTAGCCTTCGATGTATAGTATTAACAATAGTTGATTAAACTTCTCTTTAAGCAAGTTTGTGGCGAGAAGGTTGTTGTTGATGGCTATTAATTAATAATATACAACATTTAAATAATAATTACAAAATACATAAGAATATAAAGAAAAAAATTACAGTAGGTATATAATATAGATAGGTTCTAAAATGCTGGTAGATATAAATAAGAACAGTAAAATTTGAAATTAATATTAAATTAAAAAAAGTGGGTCACTTAATAATGGATGGTATTAAATTTGAATTCAAAGATATAATATCATTGTATAAGAAAAACGATTCTGAGCGAAAACAGTCACTCAGCCTATGATATTACGAATAGTATATTTGATGATGTATTATTGTGAATAAAGTAATTTATATATTTACCTATTTATGTGGACCCTTGTTTTAAATTTTCAATGCTTAGCTATAAAAGTTGAACATTTTATACATTTTTAACTACAAAATAATTATTAAATTTAAAAATGATAAATTTTGACAAAATTCAAACTTTAAATGCTTATAAAAAAAAATTGTGAATATGTATATTTAATATTTTTCAACTGCTATTGATACAATATATCAGAAGCCTTGCATTAAACTGTCATGCTTTTTTACCCAACAAATAAAATTTTATTGAAATTTATAGACAAAAAAACTAAGAAAATTGAAAACTGAGAATGTCCGTAAACAGCTCAAAATGAGTCAAAATATTTTTAAATTTTTATGGTGCAATGAAAATGAAAATATAAACATTGAGTTTAATTTCCATATAATATATTTACAGTTATTCGATTTTGAATAACAATAAAATAACGAAACCGCTACATGAGAAATCGAGTGAATATCCAATATTGTAAAAATTATGAACTTCAAATAACTCTCAAATTTGATTTTGTTGACATTTTTTTTTTTGATAAAAGTAGATAAACTTGTGAGTAATCTTGTATTACATTTTCCAATCTGAGATTTAAAAAGAAAAATTTTTATGAATTCTCAACTCAAAATAATTTGCTAACTATCGTGATTTTTCAGTATTTTGTCAAGATTTGAACTTTAAATACTTATAAAAATAAATTGTGACTAAGGATTTTTAATATTTTTCAAATGTCATTGTTACAATATATTATTAGCCCCTTGTATTAGATTTTCAAGATTTTTTTACCCAACAAATACAATTGTATTTATATTCATAGAAATAAAAACTAAAATAATTTGAAACTGACAATGTACTGAAACAGTTCAAAACAAATAAACATTTTTTGAAAATTGTATCGTGTAAAGAAAATGCTAATATAAACTACTAGTGAAAAATTCATGTATTTATTGTCATTTGTTTTAGAGTTACACTAAAAATGAAAGGAAAAGTTTTTCCTTAATTTTTCTTTTGTTTTTCCCTGCGCATCCAGAATTTTTTTTTTACTTTTGACCCCCCCAAAGTACCAATTAGATTCACTTTCCTATCAGAAAACTTACTGTTGAAGAAAATCTAAACATTTTTATGGTCCTAAAAGGTGATGATAGACACACACCAAAAAAAACACACACATCACTGTACAATCATTACATTTATCGCTCCGCTCAGAAACTAAAATAAAATTAGTTACAACTAAGTACAATCGATTCATTCATGGTACCTATATAGCAGGTTTAGCGAACCTTTTTTTGGGTCAAGTGCCAAGTTTTTCAAATCAAGGTTTTGCATATTGTTCAAGTGCCCAAAGGAAATTATATTTTCTATAAGCATAAAAATAAAGTTACCGATTTATTAAATTACTTTCCACCGTCCGTCGGTTTAAACGTGTCACGTATGTACTATGTATAACTGTTATCCTACATATCCTATTATAACCAAAATATTATCTATATATTATATACCTATAGCATAATTGTTTATAATTTTAATTTTTCGCGTGCCATTAAAATTTGACCAACGTGCGCCATCTTTGGCACGCGTGCCGTAGGTTCGCCACCCCTGCTATATAGTGTCCTATTATCAGTGTTGTAAAAAATACTTTTTAAAAGTATTTTAGTAATTACTCATATACTCTTAAAATAAAGTATTTAAAATACCACCCAAAGTAAAGTATTTGATTAATACTCAAATACTTTTCAGAAGTATTTGAAATAATCTTCAAATACAAAAAAAAAATTCTTTTTACTTTTTAGTTCTGAAATAATTTGTTATAATCAAAAATTTGTTTATTGCATTTTAAAAACATGATTGGTTCAATAATCAAAATTTTGATTAGTCGTGTTAGTTGCACCACAACGAAGAACTTTTCTCTACAGAGTTATTAAATATTAATTTAAAGCTACCTATATTATGTATTTATGTATTTAGATATCTCATAACGTCAACGATCGTCGGCGAAGATAAACGATAATGATAATTATTGATAATAATTTTCTTGGTAAATAGGTAGTAGCAACTAGCCAGTAGGTACCTACTAATAATTATTAACAATATTTTCGTATAGTTAAATAATTATAAACTGTAAAGTATAAGAGCCGTTAGGTAAGTAGAAACTTTTTACATACCTATATATTTTGTTATTCACTTAAGCTAATAGTAATACCGACTACAGATGTATTTTTTCGATCATCGTCGACAATAAACTGTCTTCTAGAGAAAAAAACATTTAATCGACGAAAACTGATACCAATTTGTCTGTAAGGCATAAATGATAAATATATTATAATATTAAATTGTTGTAATGTTAAAGAAAAACCACAACGGCATGGTATTTTTATTTAACAAGATTAATTATGAGTAGAAATAAATTAAGAATAAAAAAAATTTAAAAAAAGTATTCATTAAAATAGTATTCAATAGTAAAAAAAATGTATTTAAAATACCATTCAAATAGGTACTTCAAAATAAAAAGTATTTATAAAAGTATTTGAATACTTTTACTCAAATACTTTACAACATTGCCTATTATTTATTATCGTCTTTCCGACATGAGATATTTTATTTATTTTTGTTTTTAACAGTCCATTATTTCGAATTAATATAACTTTTATAGATAATTATAATTGAATACAGATATAAATTTATTATTTTTAAAGTTTGATACGCAGTACCTGGTATTTAACTTAGGAATATTGAGATAAGCCATTATTCTTCCTTCAGAGTTAGAATGCTAATCAGGTATTCCCTTGACTATACAATTTAACATATTATATAGATTATAGTAACTCCATAAATTATAATAACAATGTAGCAAATAAGTAATAACTATATATATTTGAATATATACGTATGGTCATATAGACTTTTTAAGTACCGAATAATATGCATAGAAGTGGTACAAAAAATGTTAAACATTTATTTTTAATTCTTTCGAATTACATCGTATACACATGACCACTACCGCAGGTCGATCCCGCGTGTACATATAAAAATATTTAAAATATACAATTAGCTGTACTCAATATTATCATGTGTAGACCAAAATATATTATAATACTTTTAATGAAACGTTGTACAGTTACGACTGTCCATACGACGTCCATAAATTATCGTTTCAAATTTTAAGTGAAACAAAACCAAATATTATTTATTAAGTACGCACTCAAAGAATGAATGCATTCATTTTTAAATGCAACTTTACTTACTGTGATATATATGAATATAAATAATATATATTGTCCCTACAATTAGTTTGGCTGCTGTGATGCTTTACTTTTAGGTAGGTACATATTGATATTATTACTAACAACTCCCGAGTATAGATTTAAAACGTAATGACTAATGATATATATTACCTATGTCAAGTGGTCAGTGACCCATATAGATAATGATATATACTCGTGGTATACGTATAACATTATTATTTATGGTGGTACCTATCAGAAAAAGGGTTATAAAAACCACAAATGGTCAACTAATACAGATTTTATAATAATTTAAATAATATATTTTGTACCTCGAGGTTACTGGAAATACACTAACATATTTTGAAAGTGTATAATAACGGGATCCGGTCGAAACGTCGACAGTCAAAATATCGACTTTGAAAACATCGAAAATAGCTAAATATCGACAAACCAAAAATAAATGTACATTGTGAGTTGTAACCAATTTATTATGGTAACAAAAAATCGTCTATTGAAATAATTAAAATTAAAAAAAGTATGTGTGTTACCAGTACGCGCGCGGGAAGTTAAACTTCTTTTGAATGGTACACGTGAGTGAGTGAAAAAGAAAGAAAGGCATGGATAGACTGGTTAATGAGGATAATAAAGAAAGAAAAGAAACAATGTAAATTATATTTTTTATATTTTTTTTTTTTAATTATTATTTTATTATTGATAGTTTTATTATTTTTTTTATATTTTTATTCCACAGATCGATGGATAATTGTTTGTAGTATTGTTTTTATCCAGACAATAGATTTGTGAGTGAATAATAATAATAATAATAATAAAAATAAATAATAATCGATCATTAATTATTACCTATTCATATTAATTAGTATGGACTATGGGCCAAGATAGATGAATCTGTTTTTTATTTTGCAACGTTTATATTATAATATTAACGACCACCACTTACCTCGCAACGAATGTTTCTCTTTTGGATTAATTAATAATAACCGAACTACGAATTAACAAACACTGTGCATGTATGTGTGCTACGATATGACGTAACCGAACCACCGTCGACCGAACGGAGTGGCGAACAACGACGACGGCGAATTCGCACACCTAGTTCGAACTCGAGATTATTATTTCGGTAATATTATATTGTAAATTATAATCATTAGGTAAAATAAAAATAGCTACTATTTTTACTAAATCCAGTCGTACGTAATACGTACAAAAATCCAAGTAACCATTAAAATTTAAAATATTAAAATAGGAACTACTTATCAGTTATCACTTAATAACAATATTATTATATTAACAATGGCTAAAAGCACAATAGATACGTGCACAACTTAGCCACCATGGAACGCGGGCCGCCGCCGCCACTTCCACCCACCCACCAATCGAAAAACCGTCTCGCCGCACGACCATGACCTTTAATCGTAAGTCGCAACTGTGCTTGTATGATATTATTATTATCATCGTCGTCGAAACCTCATCGGCTGTCACCGACCAACATTATATATTTTATAATACGTAATATTATTATTATATCATATTGACGTGGCCCGATTATAATATATAATAATTCAATGGTGGGCAAGTTAATGAAAATAATTAACTGTGGCAAGTTAAGTTAAATCAATTAAACTGCCTTCAGTTAAGTTAAAAGTTAACAAAGAAAAAAATTTAACTAGATAAGTTTAAAGTTATGATGGAAAATAAAATTAACTTATCTCAATTAAAAAAAAGTTAATTTTTTTGAAGGTACAATATTTTTAAGTCATAAACTACCATAGTATTTTATATACACAAACATTTACCAAGACATTTAACACTGTGTAAAAAATTAAATTATTATAATTTATAATATATAATTCGAAAATGAATTACCAAAATTGTAAAAAAGTCGAAGAATCAGTATTTCCTAGTTGATTACGCATGACTCAAAAGTAAATTAACTTAACTGCTCGACAATGATAATTAACTATAAAAAGTTAAATTACAACAATAAACATTTTAACTGAATAAGTTAATAAGTTAAAAACAAAAATAATTAACTAGTTAAGTTCAAAAGTTAAAAAAAAATTAACTTTTTAACTTAACTTTAACTTTTTAACAAGTTAATGTCCATCTTTGTATAATATAACAACACTACCGTGACAATATTTATTTATTTACGGACATGTACGCTTTCACGTTCGTACGGCCGCCCGTTCGCTTAAACTATGAACTAAGAAAGGTGTTTTGCGTTGGAATTATTAACATCTGAATCAGAAATAACAATAGTATAAGACATAGGTAATTAGGTAAAGCAAATTTTTAAAAAATTATTGCTTTATAAATGTATAACTAGATCATTAATATTAATAAAATTAAGATCACAAGAAATGCTATCAAAATAATTTTTTTTTTTCAGTTTATATTTTATTTTTATAATATGAGTATAAGCCATAACTACCTACTCGATAGGTTACGATAGTTAGGTAGGTACTACCTATATAGATTCTTTTAATATAATATTATGTACAGTAATTTTTTTTTACAATAAGAAAATAAGAAAATTAAACACTTATAAAAAACTCATTGTATTAATTTTTGTTTTACTTATACTTTATTTTATAAAAATTATAATATATTTATTTAACATTGTTTTTTTTTTTTTTTAGAGATGTGTGAGCGATAACGAATAGATGAAAATATGAAATATTGGAACGAATGCAGTTTAGCTCCAAAGCAATTTTGTAAATTTATTAATTTTGTATGCCCAGTACCTAGGTATGATGATACGTAATGAAAAGTCATTCAAATTGTCTTTGGAAGTTAGTGTTAAAACAACTTAAAAATCCTAGTTATTAAGTTAAAAATACCAAATATTTTTTGGTTTATTAAAATAATATTGATCGTTTTTTAATTTTCTACATTTATATATTTAAAAAGGTGCTCTGCTGTACAGTAGGTTACAAGTGGGTCACTGTATAATGGATAGTATTAAATTTGAATTCAATGATATAATATTGTAACGTGCCGAACAGCGTTACTTGTTGAAATGGAAGCAGTAATTGAACAAAAACCTCTTTTGATAATATTTATTGTGTTTATTATGTAAAACAGTTTTATAGAAATTATTTATATACGTAGTCATATATCTATTGCCGCGCGCCGTTCATGGTCATGCATTCGATTATTATTATCTTCGCGCTGTATATAATATGCTGTCATCGCTCCACTACACACGTACTGTATACATGGTGCCAGCGACGTTATTATTATTACTATTATTGACTTTTACGCGAGCAACGCGTATTACTATTATATTATATTTACGCGGCGCGTCTATTATATGACTATATGATTACGTACATAATATTAGAATCAGATTTATATTGTTAAATAGTTATTTAAGAAATAGTCACAGCTCGCTACAATATCATTGTATAAGAAAAACGATTCTAAGCTTAGGCGGTATGTCAGTCTTGGTATAAGACATATTATATACTTATTTATCGTGTTAAAAAAAATTTAAATAAAATAGGTACCTATAATAAATTTGAAATTAATCATATCACAATATCCATTAGGTACTTATAATGCAAACCCTGATACTATCATAGATATATAATAATGTACTTCAGAAGTTTCAAGTAGGCACGAATAATATTATACAATCACAACAAAATAACTAAAATAGTTATTCTAGGTTTTTTATGGTTAGGTTAATTTGAACTTAAAACGAATATAAAAATAAACCGTGCTTCTGTATTTTTTAGACTTTTTGGTAATAGAATTAACTACTTACATCGAATTTTGTTTTAAATTTTCCATCCTTAGATATCAAAGTTGAACATTTTATACATTCTTAACTACAAAATAATTATTCAATTTTAAATTTGATACATTTTGTCAAAATTCGATCTTTAAATGCTTATAAAAAAAAAATTGTATATGGAGCCTTGTATAAAATGTTTACACTTTTTGGCCCAACAGATAACACTTTAATGATATTCATAGAAAAAAAATTAAAAAAATTGAAATAATAAATTATCCGTAAACAGCTCAAAACAAATCAAAATATTTTGAAAGTTTTATCAAGTATAAGAATTGATAAAATAAACATTCAGTGAAATTTGTCATGTATATACAATTATTCGTTTTTGAATTACAACAAAATAAGAAAATCGCTACATGAGAAATTGAGTATTCCAATGTGGTAAAAATTTGAATTTCGAACGCGCCTTATAACAATTTAATTCGACTTTCTTATACACATTTTTTTTGTTGATAAATATAGATAATCTTATAAGGAATCTTTTATTACATTTTAAAATCTTAGATTTAAAATTAAATAATTCTTAACTCAAAATAATTTGCTAAATTTTCCATACTTTGTCAATTTTCGAACTTTAAATGCTTATAAAAAAAAACTGTGACTAAAGATTTTTAATATTTTTCAAAAGTCATTGTAACAATATAATAAGAGACTTGTATTAAATCATCAAGTATTTTTACTCAACAAATAAAGTTTTATTGACATTTATAGAAAAAAAACTAATAAAATGGGAAACTCAAAATGTCCCTAAACAGTTCAAAACAAATCAAAATATTTTGAAAATTGGATTATGTATAGAAAATGGAAATGTCATGTGTCTATGGTGTCTAAAGTTACACCAAAAACCAAAATCGATTTTGAGATTTTGATAAATTTTGTCAAAATTTGATCTTTAAATGCTTATAAAAAAAAACTGTGCCTTTTATTTTTAATATTTTCCAACTGCTATTGAAACAATATATCAGGATACTTGTATTAAATTTTTACAATTTTTGGCCAAACAGATAAAACTTTATTGATATTTATAGAAAAAAAAATTAAAAATAATTGAAAAATGAAAACAGCTAAAAAGCCGTAAACAGCTCAAAAAGAGTCAAATTATTATTATATTTTCAAAATTTTATGGTGTATAGGATATGCTAATATAAACATTCAATGCAACTTTCACGTATCTACAGTTATTCGTTTTTGAATTACAACAAAATAAGGAAAACGCTACATGAGAAATCGAGTGAATATCCTATAAATTTGAATTTCAAACGCTCATAAAAATTTAATTTGACTTTCTTATAGACATTTTTTTTTTGATAAAAGTAGATAATCTTATAAGGAATCTTGTATTACATTTTCCAATCTTAAATTTAAAAAGAAAAATTTTTACGAATTCTTAACTCAAAATAACTTGCTAATTTTCGTGATTTTTTCCATATTTTGTCAACTTTTGCTTATAAAAAAAAATTGTGACTAAGGATTTTTAATATTTTTCATCTGCCTTTGAAACAATATACTAGGAGTCTTCTATTAAATTTTCAAGCTTTCGCAACCAACAAATAAATTTTTATTGATATTTTTAGAAAAAAAACTAAAAAAAAATGGAAAATGAAAATGTGCCTTTACAGTTCAAAATAAATCAAAATATTTTGAAAATGTTATAGTGTATAGAAATTGCAAATATAAACAACCAGTGAAAATGTCATGTATATACGTTCATTTGTTTTAGAGTTACACCAAAAACCAAAATTGATTTTGTGGAAAACCGATTTTGCGTAAAAATTCCCCTTTTTTCCTCAATTTTTATGTTGTTTTTCCCTTTGCTTGTGAAAATTACTGTTAAATTTTTACTTTTGACCCCCCAATGTACCAACTAGATTCACTTTCCTATCAGAAAAGATACTGTTGTAGAAAATCCAAGCACTTTTACTGTCCTAAAACATGATGACAGACACAAAAAAAAATTTATAAAAAAACACACATCATTGTAAAATCAATACATTCATCGTTTCACTCAGAATCTTAAATCACACAGACTTATACATTTGTTTGATTAGATTAGTCACATCACTTGGCTTTGTATTTGAATGTTTGCTGTTGTTTTTGCGCTTACCTGGATTTATGGATAGCAAAATAACGAAAGCTATATTGATAAAATAAACGATACCCAAATACATAAGTAGTTTTATTATTTTTTGATACTAATAATATGACAGACTACATTATTGTTATAGAATTTTGAATTGTTGGTGTGGGGGTGAAGCCCCCGCGTGGCTGTGTGATACAATTTTAGTGGTGGTAATCTAAATTTGCCTCATGATATAAATTAATTCATGCCCCAATGATTGCCAAGTATGTTTTATGTAATTATTGCTTTTAAAGTAATTTATTTTACTATTAGACATTAGTACTTACTACAACAGGTTAAATTATTTTTCCAAAAAAATTGGATTTTAAAATGTCGTTGTGTGTATACAATAAAACAATATGCGTTAAAAGTTTCAAGTACACACAAATATTTTTAAATTATAACAAAGGATTTTAAATCGTAATTCTATGTTGAAATTCTATCTTGAAATCCTATTTTTGAGGAACCTTGTATTCAATTTACATGCATATCCACCCAACGAAAAACATTGTATTGGCATTTATAAAAATAATAACTAAAAAAATTAAAAATTAAAAATGTATACTTATAAATAACTCAAAAAGAGTCTAAAATATTAAATATTTGTAAATTTTATCATGTATAGTATATGATAAAATATATATTTTTAAATTAAGTATTTAAGGTTATTAGTTTTTGAATTACAATAAAATAAGAAAATCGTTCTATGAGAATTCGTTAATTTATGGGTGAATATTTAATTTTGTTTTTAGTGTCGTTTTTTAGAAATAGTGGGAACTAGTATTAAATTAATTAATATTTGTAATAAATTTAAAGTAATTTCTATTTCAATTATAATAGATATATTGTTTGTTTGAATTAAAAGATCAGTCACTGGATAAATTTAATAATTAAATATACAAATACGTTTTCATTAAGCTAAAGGAACAAGCCAATAATGTACCCGTTAAAAATGTAACTTAAATGGACTGTGTACTTAATTGGAAAATCATTAAAACAATTAGGCATAATCGTAATTTTTACAATAATCTGTTATCAATAAATTCAATTTTGTTATTTTGTTGAAATTAATAAACTTTGATGGTATCCGCTAGATTAGGTTTAACTTTATAAAGTTCCTCATATTAAGCTTCATTGTACTATTCATCGTACAATAAAATAAAAATGATGTATCATTTTGGTACCATTAGAACTTAGAAGGTTACAAAATAATAAAATATTATCATATTATACCTATACCTATAGTTATAATTATTCACTGAAACAGATTTTTAGTTTAACGATTGAAGTAGGATAGTTTATACCATCAGTGTTACTTGTTTTGATTTATTATAAACTTATGTTGTACTGCACAATTTTAGATTTTTAAATGTTATTCTCGATAATATATTTTGAGCTGTGTCAAAAAACTTGAAAACTTAATCCAAAATTCCACATAAGTTGTTGTTAGTAGATATTAATAAAAAAGTTGAGCAGAAATCCACAATATTTTTTAATGAGAGTTTGAAATTAGAATTTTAATAATTTCGTCTAAATCTTTTATTTTGTATGTAGTTAGAAATTCATAACAATTTTCTTTTCTTAGCATACATTTGAAAAAGCAATGCAATATCTCTCGTACGTTTTCCTACCTTGCACAAAAAGTTGACCTGAAAGTCAAATTAATTTTTCGAATTAAAATCGTTTTAAGTACAAATTTTTCGACGAATATTCACCTGTAAATATAAACGAATTTTCATTGAACGATTTTCTTATTTTATTGTAATTCTTATTACAATAAATATATTACACTTGAACTTTTCACTAAATGTTTATTATATCATTTTCCATAGGTACAGCATAACATTTTTTTCTACAATTCCGTGGTATATAGGTGACTACCGGCCTCAAAGTCTGTAATATACTAGTATAAGTATGACAATCAGAGACGACTAACAACTGGTTTCCACGATCGTTTATAATATATGTAACATAATGCTTAGGTGAGCTAATTAACTAATTGGTTAATTTTCTAATCAACTTATGAACTTTACTAGTTTAATTGATAGTTGAAATAATTTAGCTTTTTTTCAACTTAAAATTTTTTTTGAAATTGTTTGTTCTTATGGTTTTGTCCGTAAATATATTAATATTAAAAGTAAAATAGTCCAATATAGGTAGGTACTCTCTAAAATAAATTAATAACACAAACATTTCTGTTATTTTACTTGATCAATTAATTTTTTTATTTAAATATATTTTGGTAGATTAAATAGGCATACAATAGGCGTACAATGGACCTTTAATTGCTATTTGATATAAAAAAATGTAATTTGTTAAATACTTAAATATATTTTAATTATCATATAAAATATTCACACTAAAGTACACTTGAGTTAATTATTTTCTTTAACTCTCCCATTGTTGGCATAATTAGTAATACTGCGCGTTCTAAAACAACGACAAAATTCGAATCGCAATAAACATTTTCGGCTAATTACAATAACTGTCAATATAGTGAAAATGTTGTCCGGTGCACCTGACGAGTTATATATAGGCATACTTATACTGTTTTAGCTAGGTACAATACTATATATAATATGTTTATTCAAAACACAAATAATTGACTGCCGGACACCTTGGTGGAATAATTAATTCGGTTTAATGCAAATCGGAAATTCGGAACGCGAAGACTAAAGGACACATTGCGATAATATTACAATAACTACCAAAGTAGAACGACCAAAATTGCACTCAAAACCTTTGGAAATGTGTATAGTGTATTACAGTAATTTTGAAAGCATTCAACTAGTAGAAGCCATACTTCGGATCGCCATTATCCGTTTATCGCCATTATTCGCAAATCCACGTCAGGTTGTTTGAAAAAGTTATTAGGTACCCATAATAAGTAAAACTGCTTCGATGGGAAAGTGAATTACTTACTAAATTGAATAATATTAAATATATCATTAGATACCACCTATTATAGGTATACATTGTATATCTATTACGTAATATTTCATTGCGATTCTTCATCACTGTTATAAATGTGTAAATAGGTAAATGTAGACATATATATTAATAAGTGGCGGATTGGCCCACCGGGACACCAGAAAACTTCCAGGTGGGTCGATCCTAGTATTAAAACTTTGGATTACAAATTATCTGATAATATTAATTAACTGCTTGTATACGGTGTTTGTTGTATAACCTACTCGTATAATACTATAATAGTCGTATCACGATTATGAATGTTATTTTGGCTGCACCAAGTAGTGTATGAGTTAACTGACTTAATTTATATTTTATTTTAAGCTATCAAAATTTTTTTTAAGATTCTGAGTGATACGATGAATGTATTGATTTTACAATGATGTGTGTTTATTTTTTTTTTTGTGTCTGTATACAAGATAAGAAGTCGAAATAATGCTTCGATTTTCAATTTCAGTATCTTGTTTGATGGGAAAGTGAATATTGTTGGTGCATTGGGGAGGTAAAAATTTAAAATTCCCAATAGTTTTCAAAAACGCCAGGAAATACAAAAAAAAAAATAAGGAAAAACGGGAATTTTTAAGCAAAATCGATTTTGGTTTTTGGTGTAACTTTAAAAAAATGACCATAGACACATGACATTTCCATTTTCTATACATAATCCAATTTTCAAAATATTTTGATTTGTTTTGAACTGTTTAGGGACATTTTGAGTTTCCCATTTTATTCGTTTTTTTTTCTATAAATGTCAATAAAACTTTATTTATTGAGTAAAAATACTTGATGATTTAATACAAGTCTCTTATTATATTGTTACAATGACTTTTGAAAAATATTAAAAATCATTAGTCACAGTTTTTTTTATAAGCATTTAAAGTTCGAAAATTGACAAAATATGGAAAGTTAGCAAATTATTTTGAGTTAAGAATGAGTAAAAATATTTAATTTTAAATCTAAGATTTTAAAATGTATTACAAGATTCATTATAAGATTATCTATGTTTATCAACAAAAAAAATGTGTATAAGAAAGTCAAATTAAATTGTTATGAGCGTTTGAAATTCAAATTTTTACAACATACGAATACTCGATTTCTCAAGTAGCGATTTTCTTATTTTGTTGTAATTCAAAAACGAATAATTGTATATACATGAAAATTTCACTGAATGTTTATTTTATCAATTCTTATACTTATCTTATTCTTAACTTTATTAAGTCTTATACTTGATAAAACTTTCAAAATATTTTGACTTGTTTTGAGCTGTTTACGGATAATTTATTATTTCAATTTTTTTATTTTTTTTTCTTCTATGAATATCATTAAAGTTTTATCTGTTGGGCCAAAAAGTGTAAACATTTTATACAAGGCTCCTGATATATTTTTACAATAGCAGTTGAAAAATATCAAAAATACATAGGCACAATTTTTGTTTATAATCATTTAAAGATCGAATGTTGACAAAATGTATCAAATTTAAAATTGAATAATTATTTTGTAGTTAAGAATGTATAAAATGTTCAACTTTGATATCTAAGGATTGAAAATTTAAAACAGGATTCCACGTAAGTAGTTAATTGTGTTTACGAAAAATCTAAATATTACATATGCACAGTTTATTTTGATAATCATTTTAAGTTCAAATTTGGACGAAATTACATGTTAAAAACCTAGAAAAAATATTTTAGTTATTTTGTTGTGATTGTATAATATTATTCGTGGGTAGGTACTTGAAACTTCTAAAGTATACTACTATATATCTATGATAGTATCACGGTTTGTTATTGATGTATAACGCGTAAGTACCTATCTAATGGATATTGTGATATGATTAATTTGGAATTTATTATATACCTATAAATCAATTTTTTTAAAATTATTTATGTTCTTTTACCTAGTTTGAGTCTCCACTCAGAATCGTTTTTTTTATACAATGATATTATACGATTAAATTCAAAATTAATAATATCCATTATACAGTGACCATCTTTTTTTAATTTGTTTTAATATTTTATATTTTGAGCGGAGCAATGAAAGTATTGATTTTATATTTGTTTTTGTAAAAAAAAAATGTACGACTGTCATCACTTTTGGAGGCAGTAAAAATGTTTTGATTTTCTATTTCAGAATCTTTTCTGATAGGAAAGTGAACCCAGTTGGCAATTTGGGTAGTCATAAAAAAAGTTACTTAAAACTGTGCAAGCATGTAATAAACGTATATTATACTAGATTATAAATAAGAGAATTCTTAATTTATATAACGGTTACCTATACAATTTATGTACCTAATACAGTATTGTAACGAGCTGTGACTACGTATATATTAATAATAGTAATAATATATTAAATAATAATATATTATATTATATTGTATTAGGTAAAATACGATTATAATATATATATTATATTCAATAATAGACATAAATGCTGCAGGGAGCACGGAACCCCGGTACATTTCGTTGACCATAAAAAATTTCATCTCAAATAATATATTATTCAAACTTTGTTCAATTCGTTGTTTAAGAGGACTCTACACAGATATTTGTTGTCTCCGTCTTACAAGTGCGTAATATAGCAAATTTACGCTAAGCCGATCACATTTAACTCTGTTAGTTTAAAAATTAAAGTAAATCGACCTATTGGCTATTATAAAACTTGATGATAAGAACATTATCTGTATTTGAATGTTGGTATTTTACGATAATTTAGTTTTCAAGTGAGTTATGATCATTTTTAATTTACTCTATATTATTATGCATAACTTGTCAAAGGAGTTTAAAATTTCAAAAAAAAAATAGTAGAAATCAAGAAAAGATTTAATTTTAAACCGGCGAATATATATAGTAATAACTAATAAGTACATTTTTTTCTTATGGCAATTATTTTGCTGGCAGATATAAACAAATATGCGGTGATGATTATTGAATAGCTGTTATGCCAATCTAAAATATAACTGATTAAAGCTGTTATAGGTATCTTCCTTAAATTGTCAAACCTTTCGATATTTTTTTTAAAGCGAAGATTTTTTACGCAGCTGGTCTCGTAATCGGGGAGTGAACGCAAGAAATCGTAATGGAAGTGATCAACAACAAAAAAAAGATATACAGTGGTGCTCGCTGTAATTGGCAGTGGTAGGTGGGGTGGAGAAGTGGTGCACCGGCACATGCTGGCAACAGAGCACGAGTGGACATATTATTATGCCCGCTAACTCACTCACTCACTCTCTCTCTCTCTCCCACAGTCCCACACTATCTCTCCCTCAATGTGTCTCTCTCTCTGTCTCTCTCTCTCTCTCTGTCTCTGTCTGTCTACGGCTCTCTATAATATTCTTTACTATAATATGCCATGGTCACGCCATGCACGTTCACTGTGCGTCTCTCGGGCATCAACACTTTCTCTTTAGCCGCGAGTGCCTTTTTCGTGTGTGGTAATTGCATTTTTTAATATTATGTAGGTACCTACTCAATGATTGAATAAATTGTTCTGTGTATTATTGTGTATACACGCCTTTTTGCCTTTTTTTTGTGTTGGGTATTTTGATGTGAGAACAAAACGTAAATGTTTATATATTTTGTTTTTATTATTTTCACATGTCTAGGAAAGAGAAAGAGTGGGTGCGACGGAGATAGAGACAGATATTTAGTGTACTCCTGCGTTCACGGGTATAGAGCTCTAGAAACGGCGATTGAAAGCGTCGCGGGACTCCGAGAAACACAGTTTTTTTTCTTAATTGCATATAAGCGTCAGTCATCTTATTATATTATTGTATTTTATGTTTTAATACAATTTTATTCGTTGGGTCAAAAAGCTTGACAATTTAATACAAGACTCCATCTTATATATTTTTACAATATTAGTTGAAAAATATTAAAAATACATAGACACACATTATTTGTATTAGCATTTAAATTTCGAATTTTGACAAAATGTATTAACTTTAAAATTTAAAAATGATTTTTTTAGTTAAAAACTTATAAAATGTACAATTTTTATGATTAAGAATTGAAAATTTTAAACAAGGTTCCACGTAAATAGAATAACAAATTAATTTATTCAAAATAATATCATCAAATATACTTCGTAATATCATAGGCTGCCTGACTGTTTTCGCTCAGAATCGTTTTTCGTATACAATGATATTATATCATTGAATTCAAATTTAACACCATCCATTAGTGACCCACTTGTACTCTACTGTACAGAAGAGTGGCACCCGTTAGCCCACCTTTTGTAAATTGCATCGTATGTAAAAACTGCATTTATAACAGTTAACGTTAACAGTATATGTTATCTTCAGTGGTGTATTGGTAAATATATTTATGGGTATATGTATGTAACCTAAACGATCAAATTATATCATCGTATATATTATACAACGTTATTGCAGTTCAATTAGTACCTACATAGTTTTTAACATTATTTTATTAATTTTTTTATAATGTAACAATAGAAAATGAAACAAAATCAACTCAAATGTCAAAAAAATTAAAATAATAATAACATTATTATTATAGGTACAATCTATAGAATTTTCCACAAAGATTTTTTGTATTCAATATTGGGTTTACTAAATTGAACTTAAAGCCTTAAAATACATTAAACACAACGCATATTGTTATATAACTTATATTCAATACCTACTTCAATTGATAAATAATTCATTAATACATAATAACGAATAACGTTTTTTCCTATATGAACTATTAAATAAATTTTAAATCTTATTTGGTATTCTGGTTATTTTGGAAACGTATACCCGTAAAATAAGATTCAAAAAATCTAAAATAAAAATCAAAAATCTTCTGATGGGTATACGGCGTATACCCGCTTCCCCGTACCAATACACCACTGGTTATCAACTATACAGTGCACTACTGCACTGTAACGTATAAGCATACGCGTTGGTACTGATATAGGTACCTACCACATAAGCGCGTATTCTTTTTTTTGTTTTAATAATACAAACAGTATACTTAGGTCACAGCGGTACCTGGTAAAGTGGTAAATGGATAATGGATAATGACAATAAATGGAAAAAAACTGCTGTGACAACGTCACCATACATTTTTTAAAACATACGTCTCAATATAAAATAAAATAATTGCATGGAACAAAACGTACAATTTATAAAAATATAAAATAATATATTGAACTATATTGTAATACAACATTAATATACATCATATCAATTAATAAAAATTAAAAATTGTTCAGGGACCTACTCCCTGATACCTCGCTATGCATAATGTTATTATTGTGTGGTATGTATTACACATGTACCTACCTACTATAAAATAATATACTATATTGGGTGAAAAAAATAATAATTTATCACAACTATTATTATACAACCTATTATACAACTATTATAATATTATAACGAATAAAGTGGTTATAAAGTGTTATCTATAATTCATTTTATTACTTGGGATGTATATTATAATGTCCGTAGAATGAATAATATTATTATTATGCATTTTTATTATTTCTATATAATATAATATTTATATAATATTTACTGATACCTATTATAAACGTGAAAGTTTTTAAGTGTGTTTGTTACTCTTACATGTAAAAACTACTGAATGGATTTTAATGAAACCTTACAATAATATAGCTTATACATCAGAATAACACATAGGCTACAAATAATCACCAGGGTATGTGCTCAAACGGTTATTTAGATATTTACGGTGGACATTTTTGTTTATAAATGGTCTCTATGGATTTAAAGCTATAATAATAATAATTATTGGTTGTCGTGAAATCAGTGTATTCATTTAATGCATTTAATTTTTTTGTACTCTGTGTTTTAATATTATATGTATGGCAATATTACGTAAATATTGAGCGTATTATACTCACATATAAGCATTTTCTATAAACCATTACATTTTCAAAATTATTTTGAGTGGTTTACGGACATTTTCAGTTTCCAATTTTTTTAGTTTATTATTCTCAATAAAATGTTATTTGATTTGTAAAAAAGCTTGAAAATTTAATAGAAGGCTCCTAATATAATATTGTTTCAGACAGGTGAAAAATAAGAAAAATCCATATCACAAATTTTTATTAGAAGCATTTAAAGTTCAAATATTGACAAAATATACGTACAATTCACGAAAATGTGCAAAATTATTTTGAGTTATAATTTCATAAAAAAGTTTCTATTCAAATTTAAGATTTTAAAATGTAATACAAAATTTCTCATAAATTTGTATACCTTTATCAAAAAAAAAAAAAAATAAACAAATCAAATTTAATTTTTATGAGAGTTTAAAGATTATATTTTTACAAGAATGGATATTCACTAGATTTCTCATGTAACGGTTAGGTTATTTTGTTGTAATTAAAAAACAAATAACTGTAGAAAAATGAAAATTTCACGGACTGTTTATTTTAAACATTTTAAGTTTTCAATTATTTTTTTTTTCTTCTTTTATTTTGTCAATACAATTTGCTTTTTGGGTAAAAATACTTGAAAATGTAATAGAAGGCGCATCCTAATATATTGTTTCAAAGACAGCTGAAAATTAATACAATGCTCCTGATATATTGTTACAATATACATAGCAGTTGAAATATTAAAAATAAATATAATAAGCATTCTAAGTTAGAATTTTGACAAAATTTAAAATTTAATTATTATTTTGTAGTTAAAAATGTATAGAATATTCAACTTTTATAGCTAAGGATTGAAAATTTAAAACAAGATTCCACGTAAGTAGTTAATTCTGTTACCAAAAAATCTAAAAAATACACAAGCACAGTTAATTTTTATAGTCATTTCAAATTTGGACGAAATTACACAATAAAAAACCTAGAATAACTATTTTAGTTATTTTGTTGTGATTGTATAATATTTTTCGTGGGTACTTGAAACTTCTAAAGTATACTACTATATATCTATGATAGTATCAAGGTTTGTTGTTGGTGTATACCGCGTTATAAGTACCTAATGGATATTGTGATATGATTTATTTGGAATTCATTATAGTTTAATTTTTTTTAATACCATAGATAAGTATATAATATGTCTTATACCTAGACTGACATACCGTCTCCACTCAGAATCGTTTTTCTTATACAATGATATAATATCATTGAATTCAAATGTAATACCATTCATTATACAGTGACCTACTTGTAACCTACTGTACAGCAGAGCGACACCCACTTGCCCACCTTTTTTAGATTCTGAGCGGAGCGATGAATGTATTGGTTTTACAATGATGTATGTTTTTATATTTTTATTTATATTTTTATTTATATTTTTGTGTCTGTCATCACGTTTTAGGACAGTAAAAGTGCTTGGATTTTCTTCATCAGTAGCTTTTCTGGTAGGAAAGTGAATCTAGTTGGTACTTTGGGGGGTCAAAAGTATAAATTTCCCAGTAGTTTTCACAAGCGACGGGAAAAACAACATAAAAATTAAGGAAAAACGGGAATTTTTACGCAAAATTGGTTTTCCAAAAAATCGATTTTGGTTATTGGTGTAACTCTAAAACAAATTAACGTATATACATGAAATTTTCACTGGTTGTTTATATTTGCATTTTCTATACACGATAACATTTTCAAAATATTTTGATTTATTTTGAACTGTTTAGGGACATTTTCATTTTCCATTTTTTTTTAGTTTTTTTTCTAAAAATATCAATAAAATTTTATTTGTTCGTTGCGAGAGCTTGAAAATATAATAGAAGGCTCCTAGTATATTGTTCCAAAGGCAGATGAAAAATATTAAAAATCCTTAGTCACAATTTTTTTTTATAAGCATTTAAAGTTCAAAAATTGACAAAATATGGAAAAATCACGAAAATTAGCAAATTATTTTGAGTTAAGAATTCGTAAAAATTTTTCTTTTTAAATCTAAGATTTGAAAATGAAACACAAGATTCCTTATAAGATTATCTACCTTTATCAATAAAAAAATCTCTATCGGACAGTCAAATTAAATTTTTATGAGCGTTTGAAATTCAAATTTTTACAACATTGGATTTTCACTCGATTATACTCATGTAGCGATTTCCTTATTTTGTTGCAATTCAAAAACGAACAACTGTAGATACATGAAAATTTCACTGAATGTTTAAATTAGCATTTTCTATACACCATACAATTTTGAAAATATTTTGACTCTTTTTGAGCTGTTTATGGACATTTACAGCTTACAATTTTTTTTAGTTTTTTTTTCTATAAATATCAATAAAGTTTTATCTGTTGGGCCAAAAAGTGTAAAAATTTAATACAAGGCTCCTGATATATTGTTACAATAGCAGTTGAAAAAAATTAAAAATACATAATCACAGTTTTTTTTTATAACCATTTAAAGATCAAATTTTGACAAAATTTATCAAAATCTCGAAAATTATCAATCATTGTAATTAATAAATTATAAAATGTTCAGTTTTTATAGCTAAGGATTGAAAATTTAAAACAAGATTCCAAGTAAGTCGTTAATTCTCTTACCGAAAAATCTAAAAAATATACAATCACAGTTTATTTTTATAGTCATTTTATGTTCAAATTTGGACGAAATTACATATTAAAAAACCTAGTTATTTTGTTGTTATTATATAATATTATTCGTGGGTACCTACCTACTTTAAACTTCTAAAGTGGACTATTATATATCTATGATAGTATCAGGGTTTGTTATTGATGTTGATGTATAATGTGTTATAAGTACCTAATGGATATTGTGATAATGTGATATGATTAATTTGGAATTTATTATAGGTCGATTTTTTTTTTAATACCATAGATATGTATATAATTTGTATTAAACCTAGACTGACATACCGTCTTCGCTCAGAATCGTTTTTCTTATACAATGATATTGTATCATTGAATTCAAATATAATAGCATCCATTATACAGTGACCCACTTGTAACCTACTGTACAGCAGAGCGACATCCACTTACCCACCTTTTTTTTAAATGTTTGTTATTATTTCTGTTAAAATATAGTATATGTTAAAATACTCTAAAATTTCCTTCTTATTATGGTGGATACAGTATACTATACTGTCTATACTAGGTATGATACCTTTAAGATGATTTTAAGTGTATGTAGGAACTTTGGTTACTACAACAGCGTATCATTATAACAAAAATTAATATTCGATCTACACATTAAATGATTACAGCTAATTTTATATTGAACATAAGCTCACTTTATATTTTTAATTATTTTAAATGTACACACGGGGTCGAACTGCCGACTGCGATAGTAATGGTCATGTCTATGATGTTATTCGAAAGATGTAAAAATAAAAATGTGTTAGAATTTTTTTGTAAAAATTCTATACATTTTATTGTATTAATATTATTCGGTACCAAAAAATTCTCTACGTTTATGTTACTAAAATATATATTTTTTGCTACATTATTATCATAATTTATGGACGTATCAATATAATATGTTAATTTATTGTTCCACTATAATATTTTTGGCATTGTATTTTACTGATAATTACGAACAACAATTTAAATTGTTATTCTCTGAAATAAACAATTAATATTTTATTAATTCCTCGCGTTTGATCACGCATTTACCTACATATTATTTACATCACTATTCATCATTCCGACCATTAAAATTTTGCCTGTACAATAAATATAATATGTTTTATTTTCAATCGCTTATATTATAATAATATACAATATGCAGTTATTCTGTAACCATAATTTATAAAAGATATAAAATCACAGTTTTATTTTATAGTTATTTTATGTTCATATTTGCACAAAATTAGATACCTAAACGAAGGAGAACAATTTGAGTTTTGTGTTTATTTTTAAAAAAATATTATTTATGGGTACCTGAAACTTCTAAAATATATTATCATGTACAAATATTATAATAAATAAATAATATAATTCAACTTAGCCGTATTATTAATAACAAGGTTAGTTTCGAGTATTATTAGTTTTCTTTTAATTACTGTCGATAAAAATGTTTTCATGTTCTCATAAGTTAATATAAGTGGAAATCAAAAAAGAAGTTGAACGTAAATCCAAAATAATTTTTTATATGAGCGTTTTATTTATTATTTATTTAATTTATTATATTTTTTCATGAGCGTTTTCAAAATTCCTTAAAAACACGAAAATTGGCAAAAAATATGGAGTTAGAAATTCATAAATTTTTTATATTTATAAGTAAGCTTTAAAAATTTAATGCAAGATTCCCCTTACGTTTTCTTACATAAAACAAAAAATATATTTTACTGGAAAATCAAATTAATTTTTTGAAAGCTTTTGAAGCTGGACATTGGATATTAAACGGTCAATTAACTAATGCTCGTAGAACGATTTTTTCATTATATGTTGTAATTCAAAAACTATTAACAGTAGAGAAATTTTCAAGAAATGTTAGTCTTATCGTTTTCTGTAGAAGATTATATTTTCAAAATATTTTGACTGGTTTTGAGTTATTTATGGACATTTTAAATTAGTTTTTTATTCTATAAATGTCAAAAATTTAATTATTGGATCAAAATGCTTGAAAGTGCAATACAAGGTATTAGTCCTCATAAGTCATAAGTAGTTTTAGTAGCAATAGATAATATTAAAGATCCATAAGCACAATTTTTTATAAGTATTTTAAATTCAAATTTGGAAGGAATTAGATATTTAAACGAATAATTATGATTTGAGGTATTTTGTTGTAATTTATAATTAATATTATTATTAATTGTGGTATTTTTTAGCATATTATTTTACTGTATACACACAATGACATTTTAAAATGCAATTTTTTTCGCAATAATTGATTTAACCTGCTGTTATATTAATGTATATTAGTAAAATTACTTTAATATCAATGATTAAATAAAATATACTTAGTAATATTATAGGCCATACGGTGGTGACATACCATTTTCTCTCAGAATTTTTTTTCGTATCCAATGATTTTTGATTATATTTTAACACTTACATTACAGTGACCCACCATCCATTTGACCTAACCTATATCATTATACACTTATTTTTTACAGACATTATAAGTTCAAATTTGGATGAAATTACATATTAAGCCCAAGAATAACGATTTTAGTTTTTTGTTGTAATTTAATGTATTATTCATTGGTATATAAAACTTTTAGAGTATATTTTATACACAAAATTATTATGTTATTATGTTATTACTATTTATTAAAATAAATTAATTTTATAAAAATAATATCATCAAATATACCTAAGTAATATTATAGGCTATCTAAAACGACCATCTTCGCTGAGAATCGTTTTTCATAAATAACGATTTTGAATCATTGAATTCAAATGTAATACCATTCATTACATTGACTCACTTGTAACCTACTGCACAGCAGAGTGACATCCACTTTTTATTTATTGACACAATTATAATATAATTATTTTTAACAGTTGTGTATTATTTGTACAAATGTATACCTAATATTATACCTAACACTGATATGTTTTAGTTGTACATGTACTTTTAAATATCTAAAAACTGTTTAATTTTAGTATGAAGTTCTCCCTTTCTACAGCGATGTTAATATTAAAAAATAGGAGATAGCAGGAACGTTACACTAGCGACTATAGCTTCACAACCTAAACTATTTTCTTCGAAATTTGTGCCATACTTTAGTAACCAATACGTAACAACAAATTTTGAATTCATAACCTAAACCAAGTACCAGGAAAACCGTTTTTCGAAGAAAAAAGTTAAGGTTGTGGTGCTAGTGCAACGTACCCGAATATATCTATTTAGTCATATAGCTGTTTATAAAACTAATGTTTATAATTAATATGTAATATTGTATTAAATATGTAAAATGTTACTGTAAACTTTTTTTTTATAGTTTTAAGTTATTATATTACAATAATATTCATACTTATATCAAAACTGACTTGAATTCAAATGTAATACCATTCATTACATTGACTCACTTGTAACCTACTGCACAGCAGAGTGACATCCACTTTTTATTTATTGACACAATTATAATATAATTATTTTTAACAGTTGTGTATTATTTGTACAAATGTATACCTAATATTATACCTAACACTGATATGTTTTAGTTGTACATGTACTTTTAAATATCTAAAAACTGTTTAATTTTAGTATGAAGTTCTCCCTTTCTACAGCGATGTTAATATTAAAAAATAGGAGATAGCAGGAACGTTACACTAGCGACTATAGCTTCACAACCTAAACTATTTTCTTCGAAATTTGTGCCATACTTTAGTAACCAATACGTAACAACAAATTTTGAATTCATAACCTAAACCAAGTACCAGGAAAACCGTTTTTCGAAGAAAATAGTTAAGGTTGTGGTGCTAGTGCAACGTACCCGAATATATCTATTTAGTCATATAGCTGTTTATAAAACTAATGTTTATAATTAATATGTAATATTGTATTAAATATGTAAAATGTTACTGTAAACTTTTTTTTTATAGTTTTAAGTTATTATATTACAATAATATTCATACTTATATCAAAACTGACAAACCTAACAGGCAACAGCTCATTATTAAAACTTGTGAACGAAAATGTTGTCTGTCGTAAGTGTATAAGACGGACACAACACTCACGGTACGACGTTCTCTCGACAATGCCGAAACCGTAACTAGAGTATCAATCAAATAATATATCTGAGTTTGGGGAAATGTATTTTCGAGTGATGGGTAAGTTCTTTATTGTCAATTTTGAAATTCGAGTATCTTCAGATCGAAAATTCATTGTAACACCACACTAAAAGGCGAAAGATCAATAAACACAACAGCGCCGTAAATCGGCAATCGCCATCAAAATGCTAAGACCTCAAAAGTACAGCAACAGGCAACGGGCAACAATGTTTACATGCAACTAGTTTTCACAAGCATCTGGAAAAACAACATAAAAATTAAGGAAAAACGGGACTTTTACGCAAAATTGGTTTTCGAGAAAATCGATTTTGGTTTTTGGTGCAACTCTTAAACAAATGACCATAGGCACATGAAATTTTGACTGAATGTTTATATTAGCATTTATTATACACGATACTATTTTCAAAATGTTTTGATTTATTTTGAACTATTTAGGCACATTTTCATTTTCCTTTTTTTTTTTCGTTTTTTTTCTAAAAATATCAATATACAATTTTATTTGTTGGTTAAAAAAGCTTGAAAATTTGATACAAGGCTCCTACTATATTGTAAAAATGGCATTTGAAAAATATTAAAAATCCTTAGTCACGTTTTTTTTTTATAAGCATTTAAAGTTCGAAAATTGATAAAATATGGAAAAATCACGAAAATTAGCAAATTATTTTGAGTTAAGAATTCGTAAAAATTTTTCTTTTTAAATCTAAGATTTGAAAATGTAATAAAAGATTCCTTATAAGTTTGTCTACTTTTATAAAAAAAAAATGTCCTTAAGAGGACGCCACACCCGCATGTGTTGTCTCCATCTTACAAATGTACAACATAGCAAAAACTCTTTTGGGAGGGACAAATTTTCTCGCACCATATTTGTTGTAGAACTACCAAATTTTCACAGCACTTAAAGAAGAACTTTATCTGTGCAACAGCGTGCTCTTTTTTTCAATAACATATATACAATACAAGTTATTTGATTCTAAACATTTGGTTTTTTAATTTGCTTATAAAAAATGATTGGATGGTGATATTGAAAAAAAGAGCACGCTGTTGCACAGATAAAGTTCTTCTTTAAGTGCTGTGAAAATTTGGTAATTCTACAACAAATATGGTGCGAGAAAAGTTGTCCCTCGCAAAAGAGTTTTTGCTATGTTGTACATTTGTAAGACGGAGACAACACAAGCGGGTGGGGCGTCCTCTTAAGAAAATCAAACTAAATTTTTATGAGCTTTTGAAATTCAAATTTTTACAACAATGGATATTCACTCGATTACTGACGTAGCGATTTCCTTATTTTGTTGTAATTCAAAAACGAATAATTGTACATACATAAAAATTTCACTGAATGTTTATATTAGCATTTCCTATACACCATACAATTTTGAAAATATTTTGACTCTTTTTGAGCTGTTTACGGACATTTTCAGTTTTCAATTTTATTAGTTTTTTTTTTCTATAAATATTAATTAAGTTTTATCTGTTGACTAGGCTCCTGATATACTGTTACAATATCAGTTACTATATACTATTATCTATGGTATTAAAAAAAAATTGACCTATAATAAATTTCAAATTAATCATATATATCACAATAGCCGTTAGGTACTTATAACTTGTTATACATCAATAACAAACAGTGATACTATAATAGATATATAATAGTATGCTATAGAAGTTTCAATTACAAAAGAATAATATAATACAATCACAACAAAATAACTAAAATAGTTATTCTAGGTTTTTAATATGTAATTTCGTCCAAATTTTAACTTTAAATGACTATAAAAATAAATGGTGCTAATGTATTTTTTAGATTTTTTGGTAACAGAAAAAAATTCTTACGTGGAATCTTGTTTTAAATTTTCAATAATAAGGTATAAAAGTTCAATTTTGTACATTTTTAACCACAAAATAGTTATTAAATTATAAATTTGATTGAACTTAAAATGCTTACAAAAAATAATTGTGTTATGTATTTTTGAAATTTTCAACTGATATTATAACAATATATCAAGAACCTTGTATTAAGGTTTTTCACTTTTTATCCCAACAGACAAAACTTTATTGATATTAATAGAAAAAAAAACTAAATAAATTGAAATATGAAATTGTCCGTAAAAAGCTCAAAATATTTTCAAAATTGTATGGTGTATAAGAATAGATAAAATAAACATTCAGTAATATTTTCATGTATCTACAGTCATTCGTTTTTGAATTACACCAAAATAAGAAAATTTCAACATGACAAATCGAGTGAATATCCAATGTTGTAAAAATTTGAATTTCAAACGCTCATAAAAATTTAATTTGACTTTCTGATAGACAATTTTTTTTTCGATAAAAGTAGACAAACTTATGAGGAATCTTGTATTACATTTCAATATCTTAGATTTATATATAAACATTTTTATGAATTCTCAACTCAAAATTTTGTCAAGATTCGAACTTTAAATTCTATAATGATTAATAAAAACTGTAACTAAGGATATAAAAAAAAAAAAGAAGAAAATTAGAAATTCAAATGTCCCTAAAAAGTTCAAAACAAATCAAAATATTTTGAATATTTTACCATATACAGAAAATGGAAATATAAACAAGTTATATTCGTTTTCGTGTTTCAAAAAAAAAAAAATTTAAAAAAAAAAACACATCATTGTAAAATCAATACATTCATTGTTCCACTCAGAATCTAAAATTAATTTAAAATGTCTATAAATTGAAAATATTATCTTGTATATAAAATAATAAAATAAACATTTGATGAAAAGTTCAAGTACCTACTGTTAAGAGTTTCTGAATTACAACATAATAAAAAAAATTATTATAATAATTCGAAAAAATAGAATTTGACTTCCAGGTAAGCTTTTTAGATTCGATTTTCGACGATGTAAAGATGTAATGATGGAATGATTTCCTATGAATATCAATAAGATTTTATTTGTTTTGTAAAAAAGCGTGAAAATTTAATGCAAGATATTGTTACAATAGCAGTTGAAAATATTAAAAAAGGTGGGCAAGTGGGTGTCGCTCTGCTGTACAGTAGGTTCCAAGTGGGTCACTGTATAATGGATGGTATTAAATTTGAATTCAATGATATAATATCATTGTATACGAAAAACGATTCTGAGCGGTGACGGTATGTCAGTCTATGTATAAGACATATTGGCTAAAATCTACTTTACCAACCCCCTCACGATTTTCAAAATTTTTTTTTTCAAAAGACTTGTTTTTTTGAAACTCGTGAGGGGGTTGGTAAAGTAGATTTGTTCCGACATATTATATACATAACTATGGTATTAAACAAAAAATTGACCTATAATAGGTAGGTACCTATAATAAATTCCAAATTAATCATATAACAATATCCATTAGATACTTATAACGCGTTATACATCAACAAAAACCGTGATACTATCATAGATATAGGTATAATAGTACACTTTAGAAGTTTCAAGTACCCACGAATAATATTATTCAATCACAACAAAATAACTAAAATAGTTATTCTAGGTTTTTTAATATGTAATTTCGTCCAAATTTGAATTTAAAATGTCTGTAAAAAATAAGTGTGTTCATGTATTTTTTAGATTTGTTGGTTATAGTATGAACTATTAATGAGAACCTTTGTGTTGAATTTGTAATCCTAGCTATAAAAACTGAACATTTTATAATTTATTAATTACAATGATTGATAATTTTCATTGTAAAACCAATACATTCATCGTTTCACTCAGAATCTAAAATCACACAGACTTATACATTTGTTTGATTATATTAGTCACATCACTTGGGTTTGTATTTGAATGTTTGATGGTGTTGTTGTTGCGCTTACCTGGAGTCATGGATAGCAAAATAACGAAAGCTATATTGATAAAATAAACGAGGCCCAAATACATAAGTAGTTTTATTATTTTCCGATACTAATAATATGACAGACTACATTATTGTTATATAATTTTGAATTGGTGGTGTGGGGGTGAGCCCCCGCGTGGCTGTGTGATACAATTTTAGTGGTGGTGTTCTATATGTTCTATATTTGCCTTATGATATAAATCAATTCATGACCCAATTATTGCCAAGTATGTTTCAAGTAATTATTGCTATTAAAATAATTTATTTTACTATTAGACATTAGTACTTACTACAACAGGTTAAATTATTTTTCCAAAAAAATTGGATTTTAAAATGTCGTTGTGTGTATACAATAAAACAATATACTTTAAAAGTTTCAAGTACACACAAATATTTTTAAATTATAACAAAGGATTTTAAATCGTAATTCTATGTTTAAATACCTAATTTCGTCCAAGTTTAAACTTAATATGTCTGCATAAAATAAAAAAATAGTATTTATACATTTTTTTAGATTTTTTGGTTACAGTATAATATGAACTATTTTTGAGGAACCTTGTATTCATTTTACATGCATATCCACTCAACGAAAAACATTGTATTGGCATTTATAAAAATAATAACTAAAAAAATTAAAAATTAAAAATGTATACTTATAAATAACTCAAAAAGAGTATAAAATATTTGTAAATTTTATCATGTATAGTATATGATAAAATATATATTTATAAATGAGTATTTAAAGATATTCGTTTTTGAATGAAGTATTTAAAGATATTCGTTTTTGAATTCCAATAAAATAAGAAAATCGTTCTATGAGAATAAAATTCGTTAATTTATGGGTGAATATTTAATTTTGTTTTTAGTGTCATTTTTTAGAACTAGTGGGAACTAGTATTAAATGAATTAATATTTGTAATAAATTTAAAGTAATTTCTATTTCAATTATAATAGATATATTGTTTATTTGAATTAAAAGATCAGTCACTGGATAAATTTAATAATTAAATATTATATTAATAACTTAATCCAAAATTCCACGTAAGTTGTTGTTAGTAGATATTAATAACGAAAAACATTGTATTGACATTTATAAAAATAATAACTAAAAAAATTAAAAATTAAAAATGTATACTTATAAATAACTCAAAAAGAGTATAAAATATTTGTAAATTTTATCATGTATAGTATATGATAAAATATATATTTTTAAATTAAGTATTTTAGGTTATTCGTTTTTGAATTACAATAAAATAAGAAAATCGTTCTATGAGAATTCGTTAATTTATGGGTGAATATTTAATTTTGTTTTTAGTGTCGTTTTTTAGAAATAGTGGGAACTAGTATTAAATTAATTAATATTTGTAATAAATTTAAAGTAATTTCTATTTCAATTATAATAGATATATTGTTTGTTTGAATTAAAAGATCAGTCACTGGATAAATTTAATAATTAAATATACAAATACGTTTTCATTAAGCTAACTACTAAAGGAACAAGCCAATAATGTACCATAGGCGCACATAGGGTGTTAATTTAGGGGTGCTGGGATAATTTATGGTTATCAGATCCGTGGGGGGCAAAGCCCCCACACCCCCCTAATCCTAATATTTCTGCATTGCATTAGATTTAATTTGTACAGTGTATACAATAATTTCTAAAGTGCAATGTATCAAATAGTCTGTATGATTGTAAAGAAGACGCTAGGTACACCCACATGTGTTGTCTTCGTATTACAGACGTATAGGTACAACATAGGCAAAACTGTTTTGCACGGGTATAAAAACATTCAGGCTCTACTCTAAGCTAAAAAAAACTAAATGTTCACACTAGAAAAATGAGAAAATTTACTCTGTAACTTTGTTTTTATATTTCCGATATCAAAACCAAAATAAAAGTTATTTAAGTTTGATAAACAAAAAAAGGTGCTCTGCTGTACAGTAGGGTACAAGTGGGTCACTGTATAATCGATGGTATTAAATATGAATTCAATGATATACTAACATCATTGTATAAGAAAAACGATTCTGAGCGAAGACGGTTAAGTCAGCCTATGATATTATTGATATTACTAAGTATATTTGATGATACTAAGGTGAATAAAGCAATTTATATATAACCTATTTAAGTAGAATCTTGTTTTAAATTTTCAATCATTAGCTATAAAAGTTGAACATTTTATAAATTTTTAACTATAAAATTATTATTAAATTTTAAATGTGATAAATTTTGAATTTTAAATAATTATAAAAAAAATTGTGCCTATGTATTTTTAATATTTTTCAAGTGTTAATGTAACAATATATCAGGAGCTTTGCATTGAATTTTCAAGCTTTTTTACCATACAAATAAAATTTTATTGATATGAATAGAAAAAAAAATTAAAAAAATTGAAAACTGAAAATGTCGGTAAATAGCTCAAAAAGAATCAAAATATTTTCAAAACTATATGGTGTATAGGAAATGCTAATATAAAAATTTAGTAAAATTTTCAAGTATCTACAGTTATTCGTTTTTTAATTACAACAAAATTAGAAAATCGTTACATGAGAAACCGAGTGAATATCAAATGTTGTAAAAATATGAATTTCAAACGTTGATAAAAATTTAATTTGAGATTCTTGTAGACATTTTTTTTTGATAAAAGTAGACAAACTTATGAGGAATCTTGCATTACATTTTCATATCTTAGATTTAAAAAGAAAAATTTTTATGAATTTCTAACTCGAAATAATTTGCAAATTTTGGTCATTTTGTAGTATTTTGTTAATATTTGGAATTTAAATGCTTAAAACAAAAACTGTGAGTAAGGATTTTTAATATTTTTCATCTGTCTTTGAAACAATATATTAGGAGCCTTCTATTAAATGTTTAAGCTTCTATACCCAACAAATAAAATTTTATTGATACTTATAGAAAAAAAACTAAAAAAAATGGAAACTAAAAATGTCCGTAAAAAGCTCAAAATAACTCAAAATATTTAGAAAATTTTATCATGTATAGAAAATGGAAATATAAATAACCAGTGAAAATTTCATATATCTACGGTCATTTGTTTTAAAGTTACACCAAAAACCAAAATCAATTTTCTCGAAAACAGATTTTGCGTAAAAATTCCCGGTTTTCCTTAATTTTTCTTTTGTTTTTCACGGCGCTTTTGAAAACTACTGTGAAATTTTTGCTTTTGACCCCCCCCCCCAAAGTACCAACTAGATTCACTTTCCTATCAGAAAAGATATTGTTGAAGAAAATCCAAGCACTTTTACTGTCCTAAAAGATGATGACAGACAAAAAAAAAAAAAAATGAATTCGTGAATTCGTGAACAGTTGTCAATATTTGTAATGAAAAGAAAAATTCCGAACCAATAAACCACGATAGTTTATAAATGATTGGTGAAATACTGAAATAAACTGAGGGTGCTAGTTTGAAGCTTGGGGTGCTAAGCACCCCCAAGCACCCCCCTATGTGCGCCTATGTTAAATGTACCCGTTAAAAATGTAACTTAAATGGACCAAGTGTACTTAATTGGAAAATCATTAAAACAATTAGGCATAATCGTAATTTTTACAATAATCTGATATCAATAAATTCAATTTTGTTATTTTGTTGAAATTAATAAACTTTGATGGTATCCGCTAGATTAGGTTTAACTTTATAAAGTTCTTCATATTAAGCTTCATTGTACTATTCATCGTACAATAAAATAAAAATGATGTATCATTTTGGTACCATTAGAAGGTTACAAAATAATAAAATATTATCATATTATACCTATACCTATAGTTATAATTATTCACTGAAACAGATTTTCAGTTTAACGATTCTCTTGATACAACAACAAAGAACTTCGGAAAAATCATTACCTTATCTTTCGCCTATTCAGACGTCTAGAGTATTAGTTAAACCAGAGTGAAGTACTGAAGTAGGATAGTTTACCATAAGTTTAACTTGTTTTGATTTATTATAAGCTTATGTTGTACTGCCCAATTTTATATTTTTAAATATTATTCTCGATAATATATTTTGAGCTGTATCAAAAAACTTGAAAACTTAATCCAAAATTCCACATAAGTTGTTGTTAGTAGATTTTAATAAAAAAGTTGAGCATAAATCCACAATATTTTTTAATGAGAGTTTGAAGTTAGAATTTTAATAATTTCGTCAAAATCTTTTATTTTGTGTGTAGTTAGAAATTCATAAAAATTTTCTTTTCTTAACATACATTTGAAAATGCAATGCAATATCTCTCGTACGTTTTCCTACCTTGAACAAAAAGTTGTCCTGAAAGTCAAATTAATTGTTCGAATTAAAATCTTTTGAAGTAGGTGAAATTATTCGACTAATATTCACCTGTAAATATAAACTAATTTTCATTGAACTATTTTCTAATTTTATTGCAATTCTTATTACAATAAATATATACTTGAACTTTTCACTAAATGTTTATTATATCATTTTCCATAGGTACAGCATAACAATTTTTTTCTACAATTCCGTGGTATATAGTAGGTATACCGTGGTATAGTCACCTACTACCGGCCTCAAAGTCCGTAATATACTAGTATAAGTATGTCAATGAGAGACGACTATAACCAGGGCCGTCCCTAGGGCAGGGCGAGCGGGGCCCTCGCCCTGGGCCCCGCGCCTTCACCAGTTGGACAGGCCCCGCTTTTGTAGATACTATAAAAAAGCCAAGTTAATGAGAAAAAAAAATTATTATTTATATATTTTTATATCCTTAATTGCTGTAATTTTTACTACCTATACCTACGGCTATACCTACTTATATTAATTTACATCAGTCGTCAAATAAATGTATTGCATTTAAAACGAGTTAATATGATTAAAATTCAATTTTCAAAGTTGAAAATGATAAAAATCTTCAAAGCGCACTGTCCCCCCACCAAAAAAAAAACAACAACTTAGCTATAATATTTATAGAAAAAAAATGCTTAGATTCTGAGCAGAGCGAAAAAATGTATTGATTTTACAATGATGTGTGTTTTTTTTCTGTTTTGTATGGCGCTTTTTGGGTAGTAAAAGTGCTCCGATTTCCTAGATCAGCATCTTTACTGATAGAAAAGTGAAACTAGTTGGTATTTTTGGGGAGTCAAAATTAAAAATTTCTAGTAGTTTTAGAAAGCGTTGAGAGAAACAAAAAAATAGGTGACTTGTATACAAAACAAATTTTTGAAAAATCGATTTTATTTTTTTGGTGTGTCTCAAAAATTCATAACATATTTATAGACTTATTAATTTATCAATATTATTATATTAAGTATAAATATATTACGTGTTTTGTTATTAATTAATTTACTTATTCATATTATTGTAAGTACAAGGTACTATATTTTTAATTACATTTACGCGTAGCCCCCTTATACCTAGGTAGGTATATATCATAATTCATAATATTAAATATTTAAATAAATGCAACTGCTAACTGACGATAATGACATTTTAGGCCCCACAAATTTACTCTGCCCCGGGCCCCGCAAATCGTCCAGACGGCCCTGACTATAACAACTGGTTTCCACGATCGTTTATAATAAATGTAACATAATGCTTAGGTGGGCTAATTAACTAGTTGGTTAATTTTCTAATCATCTTATGAACTTTACTAGTTTAATTAATAGTTGAAATAACTTAGCTTTTTTCAACTTAAAATTTTTTTTTAATTTTTCGTTCTTATGGTTTTGTCCGTAAATATATTAATATTAAAAGTAAAATAGTCCAATATAGGTACTCTCTAAAATAAATTAATAACACAAACATTTCTGTTATTTTACTTGATCAATTAATTTTTTTATTTAGATATATTTTGGTAGATTAGATAAGCATACACAATAGGCATACAATGGACCTTTAATTGCTGTATGATATAAACAAATTTAATTTGTTAAATATATTTTAATAATCATATAAAATATTTACACTAAAGTACACTTGAGTTAATTATTTTCTTTAACTCTCCCATTGTTGGCATAATTAGTAATAATGCGCGTTCTAAAACAACGACAAAGTTCGAATCACAATAAACATTTTCGGTTAATTACAATAACCGTAAATATAGTGAAAATGTTGTCCGGTGCACCTGACGAGTTATATATAGGTATACTTATATTGTTTTAGCTAGGTACAATACTATATATAATATGTTTATTCAAAACACAAATAATTGACTGCCGGACGCCTTGGTGAATAATTAATTCGGTTTAATGCAAATCGGAAATTCGGAATGCGAAGACTAAGGGACACATTGCGATAATATTACAATAACTACCAAAGTAGAACGACAAAATTGCACTCAAAACCTTTGGAAATGTGTATAGTGTATTACAGTAATTTTGAAAGCATTCAACTAGTAGAAGCCATACTTCGGATCGCCATTATCCGTTTATCGCCATTATTCGCAAATCCACGTCAGATTGTTTGAAAAAGTTATTAGGTACCCATAATAAGTAAAACTGCTTCGATGGGAAAGTGAATTACTAACTAAATTGAATAACATATCATAAGATACCAAATATTATATACATTGTATATCTATTACGTAATATTTCATTGCGATTCTTTATCACTGTTATAAATGTGTAAATAGGTAAATGTAGACATATATATTAATAAGTGGCGGATTGGCCCACCGGGACACCGGAAAAGTTCCAGGTGGGTCGATCCTAGTATTAAAACTTTGGATTACAAATTATTTGATAATATTAATTAACTGCTTGTCTGCTTGTATACGGTGTTTGTTGTATAACCTACTCGTATAATACTATAATAGTCGTATCACGATTATGAATGTTATTTTGGCTGCACCAAGTAGTGCATGAGTTAACTGAGTTAATTTATATTTTATTTTAACTTTTAAGCCGTCAACATTTTTTTTAAGATTCTGAGTGAAACGATGAATGTATTGATTTTACAATGATGTGTGTTTATTTTTTTTTTTTGTCTGTATACAAGATAAGTAGTCAAAATTAGGCTTCGATTTTCAATTTTGAAAAATGTTCAACTTTTATAGCTAAGGATTGAAAATTTAAAACACGATTCCATGTAAATAGGTTATATATAAATTACTTTATTCACATTAATATCATCAAATATACTTAGTAATATCATCATAGGCTAACCGACCGTTTTCGCTCAAAAACGTATTTCTTATACAATGATATAGTATCATTGAATTCAAATTTAACACGATCCATTACAGTAACCCACTTATAACATAGGTACTGTACAGCAGAGTGACATCCACGTACCCACCTTTTATAATTTTTTTAAATTAATTAATTTTTTTTTTTGTGTCTGTCATCACCTTTTAGGACAGTAAAAATACTTAGATTTTCTTTAACAGTATCTTTTTTGATAGAAAAGGGAATCTAGTTGGTAATTTGGTGGGCCAAAAGTAAAAATGTCCCAGTAGTTTTCAAAAACGCCGTGAAAAACAAATTTAAAGAAAAACGAGAACTTTTAGGCAAAATCGATTTTTGACGATGTCAATAAATTGTATTTATTGTGTAAAAAATCTTGAAAATTTCATACAGAGCTTCTAATATATTGTAACGATGATATTTTAAAAATATTAAAAATGCATAGTCACAATTTTTTTTATAAGCACATGGGGTAACATTGTCCCGGGGTGGTAACTTTGGCCCACCGTTGGAATTTTGAATACTTCTGTGTGTTGTGATAAGACATATGACTATTATCAATGTGTTGTAGTGGTTTTCGATAGCTTACAACACTGGTAACCGAATGTGATGACAGTTGTTACTGTTATCACTTGTGTTGCTATCAAAAAAAATTTGTTTGTATTCACAAGTTTTCGACGAAAAAAAACACGTCTCAAAACTTTTCTTTCGTTCATAGTCATAGAATCGTCTTTTTTTGCGGCAAGTCTGATATTATCTCATACATATAGTACTAATAAAGAATAAATCAAAAAAAAAATCAAATGTGTTTTTGTAAACTTACATTTTGTAGCTTGGGGTAACTTTGCCCCGAAGAAAGACTGCATGAGTGGCGCGACGTCATAAAAAAAAATAAATCCGCCGATTTTGCGCAAAAGAAACTTTTTTATTGTACCAGAACTTAATGAATACGTGTAATATGTTATATTATTTAACTTCTGTACTTAAAATATACATTTAGTATTTTTTTTTTATTATTTAATACATATATGTATTTAAGGTATAATAAAAAAATTAATTTCCTTAAACTGGCTGTTTTATTCGTTATTTTCGCTTGTTTTACCCCCAAAATTGGTTTAATTGCTTCCTAGGAACTTGCTGATTAATTTGACATAGCTTAACTTTGGCCCAAGGAAGCAGGAAGGGCAGATATATAAAAATATTGGAGGTGGGTTAAAGTTACCCCATTGCCGGGTAACATTGGCCCAAATTTTTGAATAGATTTTTTAAGTTTAAAAAACGAAAAAAATTAAAATTAGATTTCACAGAAGGCATGTCTACGCACACACAATTATGTACGTATTTTTTTTTTTTTTTTTGAGTGCAACCTACCTAAAATTAGCCCTAAAGTTTAAAAATGCTGAAAAATGGTACAAAGTTACCCCATGTTACGGCATTTAAAGTTCAAAATGTTCAAATATTGACAAAATACGTAAAAATGACGAAAATTAGCAAATATTTTGAGATAGAAATTCATAAAAAATTTTTTATTGAAATCTAAGATTTGAATAATATGTACCTAATACAAGATTCCTTATAAGTTTTTCAATCTTAATAAAAAAAAAAATTCCTACATGAAGGTCTAATTAAATTTTTATGATAGGTTGATATTGGTTAATATTATTATAAGATTGGATATTCACTCGATTTCTCTTGTAGCGATATTATTATTTTTTTGTAATTCAACAACGAATAACCGTAGAACTTGAGATTTATATCATATTTTGTTTATATTATCGATTTATATACTTAGTTCCTATACTAAGTTTTAAATTTTGTCATTTTGTTGCAATACAAAAAGGAATAACTGTAGATACATGAACATGTAATTTATTCACCTTAATAACATCAAATATACTTTTAGTAATAGCATATAGGCTGATTGACCGTTTTCGCTCAAAATCGTTTTTTTTATACAATGATATTATATCATTGAATTCAAATTTAACACCATCCATTACAGTGAACCACTTGTACCCTACTGTATAGCAGAGTGACACCCGCTTGCAATCCTTTCATAAATCGCATCGTATGTTTAAAACTGCATACATATGTGTATGTTACGGTCAATGACGAAAACTGAACATTTACGTTATTAACCGGTCATTAACGTCAGAAGCCAAGTTTCTAGGTTATTTTCGTAAACTACCGGGCAATAACGTCAGTTTCCAAGATAATGGTCTCACTACTGTACCGCGCCATAAGATGTTTCACATCAATAATATATCATAGGCTGAATAACAGTTTTTTAACAGAATCGTTTTTCTAAACACCATCCATTACGTCGTATCCCCCATGACTAATTTTTTTAAACTGGCGAACCATATTCATGTACCTTCTTATTTAAGCAAGGTAAGCACAATGATGTAATCAGAATTTTTCAGCCATACTTAGTTCCAACGTTTTACCATTTTGAAGTACGGTATTTTGTTTATATTATGTGTACTCAGATTTCATGAAGCTACTCGAGTAAATGTAGTAAATTTTGAAATTTTATTAAATAGTATGTAATTATTTATTTTAATGTATGCATGCATTTATACATGTGCCTACATACATTATACAAATTACAGATCACAATAGTTGGACTGAGAGGTTTTTATGATAAAAACTACATTTTTTTTTGTGGTTGGTGAGGGGTTATAAATGTTTCAATCCCCCTTCCCCCCATAAACATGACCAAATTACGCCACTGACTAATTGTACAATATATTTATGTTCATATTATACCATAATATGTATAACAGAATTTCAAAAATACTGCATCTATACTCTTTGAGTGTGTAATATTAATAATATTTGATTTAGTTTCTATTAAAATCTAAAACTATAATATAAACACTCGTAACACTATACAGCTGTATATAATATGTTAATTTATCATTAAAGGACAAATAATATTCGGTGTATACTCTGTAATTTACATATTATATACTTTATACTATTTTTATTATAAGCCATCTAATATTATATTATTATATAAGCTAATTTTATATTATACATTATTTTATCTGTATACACGGGTATGATGTTATTCGAAAGATAAAAAAATTTTTTATAATTTTTTGTACATTTTCTATAGTCGTTTTAGTACTATTCGGAACCTAAAAAGTCCCTACATATACATAATATTATTAAATAAATAGTTATTTGCTACATTATTTTTTTATAATTTATGGAGGTAGGTAAATTTATAATATTATGTAATATTTTTTAGCTTTGTATATTACTGATAATAACGAACAACTATCTACATTTTTACTATCTGAATTATAAAATGAATATTTCACTTATTCCTGACGTTTTGATAGAAGCAATGACGTAGATAACCATATCGAACTTTAACATTTTGGATGCACAGTAATTAAACGTTTTAGATTTTGAGAGGAGCTATGAATATATTGTTTTACTATGATGTGTCTTCTTTCCTGTCTGTAAATATTTTAGATTCTGAGTGGAACGATGAATGTATTTATTTTACAATGATGTGTGTTTTTTTTTTATTTTTTTTTTTTGTGTCTGTCTTCACCTTTTAGGACAGTAAAAATGCTTGAATTTTTTTTTTAAATCTAAGATTTGAAAATGTAATACAAAATTCCTTATAAGATTAACCAAAAAAAAGTGTCCATAAGAAAGTCAAATTAAATTTTTATGAGCGTTTGATTTCATATTTTTACGATATTGGATATTCACTAAATTTCTCATAAAGTGATTTTGTTATTTTATTGTTATTCAAAAACAAATGACTGTAGGTACTTGAAAATTTCACTTAATGTTCATATTAGAATTTTATATACACCATATAATTTTGACTCTTTTTGAGCTGTTTACGGACATTGTCAGTTTTAAATTTTTTTAGTTTTTTTTCCTATAAATATTAATAACATGTTATATGTGGGGTAAAAAATCATGAAAATTTAATGCAAGGCTCCTGATATATTGTTATAATTGCAGTGGCAAAATATTAAAAATACATAGGCACAATTTTTTTTTATAAGCATTTAAAGATCGAATTTTGACAAAATTTATCAAATTTAAAATGTAATAATTATTTTGTAGCTAAAAATGTATTAAATGTTCAACTTTTATAGCTAAGGATTGAAAATTTAAAACAATGTTCCACGTAAATAGGTTATATATAAATTACTTTATTCACAATAATAACATCAAATATATATATACTAAGTATACTTAGTAATATATCATAAGGTGACTGCAGACTGACCGTCTTCGCTCATAATCGTTTTTCTTATACAATGATAGGTATTATATCATTGAATTCAAATTTATCACCATTCATTACAATGACCCACTTGTAACCTACCGTACAGCAGAGTAATTTTTTTGCATTAGAAATAATGCTTTGATTTTCAACTTCAGAATCTTTTCAGAAGAAGTTTCCAAAACCGACGACAGAAACTATAAAAAATAAAGGAAAGCGGAGATTTTACACAAAACCAGCTCTTGATGGAACATTTAAAACAAGAGTTGTCATAAATAGTTCATTCTGTTACCGAAAAATCTAAAAAAATATTTATACATAATTATTTTGTTTATAGACATTTGTAGTTTAAACTCCTGTAGTACTCATGCCTAATAATAAAATAAATTACCACATTAAATATACTAAGTAATATTATAGGGTGACATATTGGTGATAATTTTTTACGCATACATAGTTATTTTTTAAAGAGTTATTATCTTGTACACGTTTATATTTATATCTCTTTTTATTGACATTAATTAATATTTTTTTTTATTAATAAAATACCAGCGGCTACATATGCTATTGGGTAATACTAGTAATTTTACATAGTAAACTTAATTCTAATGATCGATAAGTATACATATTGGCTAGTTTACAAATTATGAGGAATGATAAGTATGGTACAGATGTGTGTACACTGTACATTTTTATGATGAAATCGGTGGTAGCTACGACCGATATGTTGTAGCCCCACGAGATTCTGACGGTTGTTCTGGAATTTTTTTTTTTAATTTGGTGTATGTATGACATTCCGTCATTTCTATGTGTTTGATGGAGAGAAGGGTGCTGTATGATATGCTCAATTAATATGATACTTTAGTATAGTTATATAGTCATACACAATATTTCAAGCCGGCTCGGTATTTCAGGTATTGAACATTTTAAAAAGCCAATCTCCAATACATAAAATATAAATATATTATCACTTATCTATCTTATATTTTTATGATATTAAATATGAATTATTCAAAAAATGCCTTATGTATTATATTCGTTTTGAACCAGAAAGATATTTTTTTTTTTCATATACATAATAATAAACTTTATACGTGATGTTTAATATTATGTTTAATTTGATGTGTAAACACGATATTATGATATTTGTTGTTTGATATTATGTTTATATTATATTTGGTTACAAAATAAAAAATTATTAAAATTGTACTGGGCCCTAGCGTCTCAATAAAATTCAAATTTTAATAACAAAATAATAATAAGACATCTACCTTAATACTTTAACCATTCTCCATATTTTGGTATAGTATAAAGACAAATAGTTATTCTATACACTTTCTAAATAATATAGGTAGTGTTCATTTAATTTAAATATAAATACTTAAACTAAAGCCATATAGGTAGGTAGGTAGGTAAACAGGTTTTGTAATACACTAATTCTATTTAATTAAATATACGATATACATAATTATGGGAGTTAATTGTTTCAGCCAAAAGTATACCTTTCCGATTTCCACTATTCTTTATAGTTAATGATATGAATTGAAGACTATGAGTTGAAAAACAATTTTCGGTTGCACGGCTTTTTTTTTTTTTTTTTTTTGATCAAGTTAATATTAATACAAAGATCGTTATAGAAACAATAATAATAATTTAATTTAATTGGATCAAGAAAATATAACATGTTTCGTATAATATGTCGTTATGCTTTTGAACGAAGATTTTATTTCACTAAATATATTTTATGATTATTTATGGAATAACGTGCGTAATAATATAATATTGAGTTAATCGAACATATTAATATACCTATTATATTGTTCTGGTTTCCACATTTTAATTTTAAAAAAGTTTCTATCGCCAAATGAGATTCCTAAGTAGCACAAAATATTCAATAGTTTGAGTATATTTTAAAATTTTAAAAATCAGAATTTGAATATCAGCCTATATAATATTGATCATCTAAACGGTGGTGTAATTTAATTAATTGAAAAATAAATCATTATTTTTCGCAGAGCATAAAAAAATTAAAACATTATAATATTATAGTATCACGTAGTTAAGGTTATAATATATACCTATATTATAATATCAACGAAAACGATGGGAATAAATACAAACAATAGGTAGAAGCGGAATGGATACAAAACGTTTTGTATCTATTAGAGATATATACGTGCGCAAATTGATGTTGTATACCGTGAGTACGATTGCCGTAGTAAAATTTGGATATTTTCCGCACTGGTCGCGTTTGCTCGTGCGTAGATAATGGGATTTAAACTTTCGGATACACTTTAATATTATACTCGCTTACCTACATGTACAGGTTAGGTACCTTTCTGTATTACGTATATATGGAGCGTGCGAATGGTGAGTACTTAAAAAGAAAAAAGGATTTGATGCTGGCGAAAATCAAAATAACGCCTCTGATTTTATATTTTCGACAAACGCACCGTATCGATAATATGTACGAAGAAATGCTGTTGCCTCTCGAGAGTAAAATCACAGAAAATAACGATGTAAAATATATTATATTATTGTTGAATGAAAAAAAACACACCGGTACGAGTTAAACTTAATTGCGCGTGCGTTACAGGATGTTACAAAATATGCACGCAAGTACACGCCGTGGCGGTGGCAACTATAGTAATAAATAATAATAATATGATGTAACGAAACGTATGAAACACTGACAATGTACGTAATTCTATATACGTAAATAATTTATTGATAACAGTGTCTGACACACCTCTAAATCTAAAATAATGGATATTAAAATAGTCGGGATTCAGAAAATCCGCTGAAAGCATTCTAGTCGGATTCTGTCGTAATATTATTTGAATGGCGAAAACATCGTGTTAGTATCTGTATAATGTATAGATACCTAGCACATAAGCAAAATATTAAGCAACGCAAGTCTAGTTTTTCAAAAAATGATGTTGGTGGATAATCGGAATATTATTTTTGTACTGTTTTCAAAGTACCTATTTAATCCTGCAAGTTCCATATAAAATACAATAAATTGAAAATGCATAGCGTATACCTAAACCACCTAAACTGTAGTAGCCAGTAGGATTGAAGTAAAGTAGGTAAAATTGTATAAGATCACTGAATAATAGTCAGAATATAGATATAAAAAAAAAAAAGCAGGTAAGTGGATGTTGCTCTGCTGTACAGTAGGTTACAAGCAGGGACTGTAACTTTTATGATTTTATCGGTTTGGGTTTAGGTTTCGGTTCCCAAAAACCCAAAATTTCGGTTTCGGTTTTTAAAAATATCAAATTTCGGTTTCGGCTTCGGTTAATACCAGTTTTAACCCTTATTATTTGACTTTTTATTTTATTTTATTTTTATCAATAAAGTACTATACAAAAAAAAACCTAACCAGTCGGGGGACTGCCAGGTAGAAGTGAAAACTTCTTAAGCATTTGGGAGTGAGGAAAAAAGTATGATATCGCGACACCGCCACCGCCACCGATAGTACATGTATATATATACTGTGGTATATACTGTTATACTTAAGTGTGAGAGTGTATGTGCATATATACTAGAACAATTTCACTTCGTTTTTAAAAATGTTGTAATGCTTAGAAAATAATGTACCACGAATTGTTTTATTTATCAATATAAAATACTATACATAATTATTTCAGTTATTTTACATAAAAGAAAAAAAAGTACATGTCAAAATTATTACAAATGCTTTACAAAAATGAGTTAAAGTACACTCAGAAAAATCAATTTCCATCCATCATTTCACCAACTCTTGCACCAGCATCATCGCCAATTTCTAAAACTGATACAATCGGTTTATGGTAGCTAAAGTATGATACAAACAATTTTGATTCGAATTTATTCAAATATCTTGTAAAGACCGCATCAATAGTAGTTTTGTATCTTGTTGTGCTAAGATTGCGATCATTTGACATGTTCAAACCAAATTAATTTTTGAAAAATTCCAATAATGGTAGATTTTCATCGTCTGCAAAGTTTATATAATAATACCATATTGTACATTTTTTAGAGCCGCCCGAAATCCGACTTTTTTGCATTTTTTTTTCACGTTATTTTTCATATAAATTAAATAATAATATTATAATACAGGAATATATCGTACATTATTATTATTTAAAGTAATTGTCATATTATATTATATTATATCACCACCGAGAGTAAATGTATATATTATATACTGTGGTATATACTGTTATACTTAAGGGTGAGCGTGTATGTGTATATATACTAGAACAATTTCACTTCGTTTTTAAAAATTTTGTAATCCTTAGGAAATAATGTACCACGAATTGTTTTATTTATCAATATGAAATACTATACATAATTATTTCAGTTATTTTAAATAATGCTGGCGGGCGTTGTTGTTTTCCCGTAACTGCCGTCTGCTGCGCGCGCAGCTTTGATACACTAATGTATATATCACAGTACATTATATAATATACTCGCGGTGGCGTTGGCGGTGGCGGTGTCGCGAGATCATACTTTTTTCCTCGCTCGCAAATATATATACCACTGTATAATATATATCTACTCGCGGTGGAGGTGGCGGTGTCGCGAGATCATACTTTTTTCCTCACTCGCAAATATATATATATAATAAATATAACAATATAAATATAACCATGAAACCGTTGCGAGGTGGTGGTGGCGGTGTCGCGAGATCATACTTTTTTCCTCACTCGCGAATACTTTCTTATACCGGGTGCTAAACGTGCCTAAAGAAGTTTTCACTTCAAAAATCAACATAACCTATTTTTAGTGACAGGTATTTGTAATTAGTGTAACTATATATTTCAAAATGTAGGTAATATCATAAAAAAATTAATTATTAAAAATAATAAATACATTTTTATATTTACAATAAATAAAAAATTATTATTAAAAAAAAAATAAGAATGAATTTTTGACACACTTAGATATAAAATATCTATTGGATTTTGGAACCGAAAAAACCGTAAAAACCTCTACATCAAAATATTGGTTTTTGGTTTCGGTTCCTAAACAAAATTATTTAAGGTTTCCGGCCCGGTTTCGGTCAAAAGGTTTTCAAAACGTTTCGGTAAAAAACTGGTAAATTTCTTTATAGTTCCAGTCCCTGGTTACAAGTGGGTCATTGTATAATGGATTGTATTAAACTTGAATTCAATGATATTCTATCATTGTGTAAGATAAGACGATTCTGAGCGGAGGCGGTTTCTCAGCTTGGATATTTTATATTGTCATTAATTATTATATTATGTTTGTTGAATTAATATTATAATATTATTATCTTTTATTCGTTTCTATGGTAATAAACAAAGTGTTAGAAATTAAAATCCAATTTTTAGCTGTTTTTCGTAATTTTTCGGTGGTTTTTACCGTTTCATTATAACTATTGATAAAATCGAAAAATGACCTCTTTAAAGTACCATCTTGATCCAATTTTCTAAAAGATAAGGTAATATATGTTGAAATCAAAGAACTCCTTCTGGTAGAAATTTTGTATACAGGATATAAAAATAAAAAAAAGTTAACACCATTGTATAACCAATAGTTTCCTCGCTCTGCTCAAAATCTAAAAAGTTTCATTCTATATACGCCTTATTTTATATTTATGATTGGTACAGGAGAATTTCAAATTTTATTTTTTTTGAAAATTACACGTTATTCCATAAATAATCATATCATATATTTAATGTAAGCCAAGTTCCAATGTTAATGAGTAGTTGAACGATAACAATATTTAACTATCTTGCTAGTAACCACAGTCATGATTCATTAGTCAACATAACAATTAACGTTCAAAAATTGTAATTATTGATTTTTAATTTTTTTCATCTGCCTTTGAAACAATATACTAAGAGTCTTCTATACAATTTTCAAGTTTTTTTTAACCAACAAATAAAATTTTATTGATATTGAAATAATAAAAAAAAAAAAACTAAAAAAACTAAAATTGTAAATGGTCCGTAATAAACTGAAATAGAGTCAAATTATTTTCAAAATTATTTGGTGTGTAAATATATAATTATACAAATATTCAGTGAAAATTTCAAGTATTCACAGTCATTCGTTTTTTAATTAAAAAATGAGAAAATCGTTACATGAGAAATCGAGTAAATAGCAAATGTAATTAAAATATGAATTTCAAAAGCTCATAAAAATGTTATTTGACTTTCTTTTAGACATTTTTTTTTTTGATAAAGGTAGACAGACTTATGAGGAATCTTGTATAACATTTTAAAATCTTAGATTTAAGAAGAAAATTCAAAATATACAAATTGTTGTCATTCTTACGTATTTTGTCAATATTTGAACTATAAATTATAAGCTTTGAACCAACAATTAATAACATTTTATTTATATTTATGGAAACTGAAAATGTCCACAAACTGTTCTAAATAATTCAAAATATTTGGAAAATGTTATGGTGTATAGAAAATTCTAATATAAATATTCAGTCAAAATTTCATGTACCTAATAAATACGGTCATTTGTTATAGAGTTGCACCAAAAATCGATTTTCTCGAAATTTTTTCACAGTGCTTTTGATAACTACTGGAAAAGTTTTACTTTTGACCCCTCAAAGTACCAACTAGATTCACTTTCCAAACAAAAAAGATACTGTTAAAGAACGTGTATCATTTTTATTGTCATAAAAAAAAAAAACTGTGACTAATTATTTTTAATATTTTTCATCTGCCTTTGAAACAATATACTAGGAGCCTTCTATTATATTTTCAAGCTTTTTTAACCAACAAATAAAATTTTACAGTTCAAAATAAATTAAAATATTTTGAAAATTCCATCGTGTATAAAAAATGCAAATGTAAACAACCAGTGAGAATTGCATGTACATTCATTTGTTTTAGAGTTACACCAAAAACCAAAATCGATTATGTGGAAAACTGATTTTGAGTAAAAATTCCCGTTTTTCCTTAATTTTTAGGTTGTTTTTGTGGAAACTATTGGGAATTTTAAAATTTTACCTCCCAAATGCACCAAAAGGATTTACTTTCCCATCGAACAAGTTACCGTTGGAAAAAATCTAAGCAGTTTTACTGCTCTAAACCGTAAATCAGACAAAAAAAAAAAAGGTGGGCAAGTGGGTGTCGCTCTACTGTACAGTAGGTTACAAGTGGGTCACTGTATAATGGATGATATTAAATTTGAATTCAACGATGAATTATCATTGTATAAGAAAAACGATTCTGAGAGGATACGGTATGTCAGTCTAGGTATAAAACATATTATATACATATCTATGGTATAAAACAAAAAATTGACCTATAATAGGTACCTATAATAAATTCCAAATTAATCATATCACAATATCCATTAGGTACTTATAACGCGTTATACATCAACAAAAACCGTGATACTATCATAGATATATAATAATACACTTAAGAAGTTTCAAGTACCCACGAATAATATTATTCAATCACAACAAAAAAACTAAAATAGTTATTCTAGGCTTTTTAATATGTAATTTCGTCTAAATTTGAATTTAAAATGTCTGTAAAAAATAACTGTGTTAATATATTTTTTGGATTTTTTGGTTGCAGTATGAACTATTTATAAGAACCTTTGTTTTAAATTTTCAATCCTTAGCTATAAAAACTGAACATTTTATAATATATTAATTACGATGATTGATAATTTTCGAGATTTTGATAAATTTTGTCAAAATGCGATCTTTAAATGTTTATAAATAAAAATTGCTATTGTAACCATATATCAGGAGCCTTGTATTAATTTTTTACACTTTTTGGCCCAACAGATAAAACTTTATTGATATTTATAGAAAAAAAAACTAAAAAAATTGAAAACTGAAAATGTCCGTAAACGGCTCAAAAACACACATCATTGTAAAATCGATACATTCATCGTTTCACTCAGAATCTAAAAGAATACCCTTTTATGTGGTGGTAGGTAAATATATCATGTTTGTACGTTACTGTTAACGTTAACTGTTATGTATGCAGTTTTAAACATACGATGCAATTTACAAAGGGAGGGCAAGCGATTTTGAGCGAAAATGGTCAGTCAGCCTATGATATTACTAAAAGTATATTTGATGATACTAAGGTTATATAGGATACTAAGGATATAGGTAGTAATTTATATAATATAACCTATTGGAAATAGGTGGAATCTTGTTTTAAATTTTCAATCCTATTAGCTATAAAAGTTGAACATTCTATACATTATTAACTACAAAATAATTATTAAATTTTAAAATTTGATAAATTTGTCAAAATTCTAACTTAAAAGCTTATAAAATAAAATTGTGATTATGTATTTTTATATTTTTCAACTGCTATTGTAACAATATATCAGGAGCTTTGCATTAAGTTTTCACGCTTTTTTACCCAACAAATGAAATTTTATTGATATTCATAGAAAATTGTTACATGAGAAATCGAGTGAATATTAAATATAGTAAAAATATGAATTTTATACGCTCATTAAAATTTAATTTGAGTTTCTTGTAGACATTTTTATTTTTTAATAAGGTAGACAAATTTATGAGGAATCTTGTATTACATTTCAAGTCTTAGTTTTAAAAAGAAAATTTTTATAAATTTTTCATTCAAAATAATATTCAAATTTTAGTCATTTTTATGTTTTTACACAGTTATTTTTTACAGACATTTTAAATTCAAATTTGGACGAAATTACATATTAAAAAACCTAGAATAACTATTTTAGTACTTGAAACTTCTAAAGTGTACTATTATATATCTATGATAGCATTACGGTTTTTGTTGGTGTATAACGCGTTATAAGTACCTAATGGATATTGTGATATGATTAATTTGGAATTTATTATAGGTACCTACCTATTATAGGTCAAATTTTGGTTTAGTACAATAGATTTGTATATAATATGTTTTATACCTAGACTGACATACCGTCTTCGCTCATAATCGTTTTTCTTATACAATGATAATATATCGTTGAATTCAAATTTAATATCATCCATTATACAGTGACACACTTGTAACCTGCTGTACAGCAGAGCGACAACCACTTGCCCACTTTTTTTCATTTGCATTTGAAACAATATACTAGGAGCATTCTATAAAATGTTCAAGTATTTTTAACCAATAAATACAATTTTACTGATATTTATAGAAAAAAAAAATACTTAAATACATTGTAAAAACAAAACAAAAATTATTAAAAAATAAAATTGTTTAAGCAAAATCAGTTTTTGACAAATCTTGGTTTTAGATTCTGAGCGGAGCAATGAATGTATTGATTTTAGAATGATGTGTGTTTTTTTTTAATTTTTATTTTTTGGTTGTGTCTGTCATCATCTTTTAGGACAGTAAAAGTGCTTAGTATCTTTTCAAATAGTAAAGTGAATAATATATAGTTGGTACTTTTGGGGCCAAAAAAAAAAATAATAAATTTCCAAGCAGTTTTCAAAAAGGCCTTGAAAAACAAAAAATAAATTAAGGAAAAACTTGAATTTTTAACGCAAAATCGATTTTTGACTATATTGTTTTTGGTTTTTATTGTAACTCTAACCGTAGTTACTGTAGATATTTGAAATTTTCACTGGTTGTTTAAATTAACATTTTTTATACATCATAATATTTTCAAAATATTGTGATTCGTTTTGAGTTGTTTACGGGCATTGTCAGTTTTCAATTTTTAATTAATTGTCAATAAAATTGTTTTTGTGAATATTACAAATATATAAATTCTGAAAATGTAATACAAGACTCCTGATATATTGTCACAATAGCAGTTGAAAAATATTAAAAATACAGATGAACAATTTTTTTTTTAAAGCATTTTAAGTTAGAACTTTGACAAAATGTTCAACTTTTATAGCTTAGGACTGAAAATTTAAAACAAGGTTTCACGTAAATAGGTTATATATAATAATTACTTTATTCTTAATAATATCATCAAATATACTTATTAATATATCATAAGGTGACTGACTGTTTTCGCTCATAATCGTTTTTCTTATACAATGATATTATATCATTAAATTCAAATTTAACACCATCCAATACAGTAAGCAACTTGTAACCTACTTTACAGCAGGTCGACACCCACTTGCCCAATTTTTTTTTTTGTAGATTTCTAATTAAAAAATTAAAAAGATAAAGCCTTATATTTTTCTCAAAAAGTCTAAATATTCTGAACAGTTTTCAAAATAATGATTCGAAATAATGTTTTCTTATTACAGACACTTTAAAATGATTTGTTTTTTTTTTCTATTTAAATTCAAATTTTGATAAAATTAGATATTTAAACAAAAAATAACAATATTAGTTATTTTTTTGTAAGTATATTTATAAAAAATATTTTCTGTATTCTGTACATTGTGACTTGTGTCAAGATGTCTAATACGATTCATTTTAATTTTGATATCTTTTTAAAGTTATTAGTACCCACCAGTATTATTTAATTCATATACAATTTATTCTTGAAGCAAACAATACATTTAGTGAGCTATATAACTATTGGGCTCTACATTTTTCTACACAAACCAAAATAAACTGGATTGTGTATAAAACTTATCCTAATAAACACCGATACGCGTATAGATACTGTAAGTATAGGAAGGAATATAAATATAAAAGTCTTTCAATAGAACAAACTTCTGACCAAAATAGAATTACTAATAAAAATGAGTTTGTTCAACCCTTGAATACTTTTCAAATGGGTTGACATAAACTAAAGTGAGTTGATTCAAAATTTTGCAAATTTTCTTGTCAAAAAATTTTTAAAAAATTGTTAGCTAATTGTAAAATAACTACTCTGTGAATTGTAAGCAAAGTCTAATTTCAACTATTTTGTAAATACAATTATGATAACGTATCTAATCGACAGTTATGCCCCCTCGCAAGCACATCTAATGATGTAAATACATATTAGCTTTTTCACTGAATTCAGTTACGGTTCGTAAATACTCTACCCGGAAGCCGGGTTATTCAACTGTCTAGAAATACATAATAATGTACATAATGCCTCGTAAAACGACAGCTGCACCGCATGTGCAAGCGACAACCGAGACAATAGAGTTCTCAAATTATGTATATAGGTACCGGATGGATATAATTTATTATGTACATAAATAATATAGCCATGTGTGCAAAAAAACTGTGGGAAAATAATATAACAATAGGTACTTATTATATGTATACGAGTATGGCATACAGAGTGCAGACCCAGCCAAATACAATAACTTGGTATACTATTCAGTATTCAAAATATATTATTGTACACTGTAGAAGAATAAATAATACCATTATGGGAGCAGTATGCATGGGGCCATGTGGGCTACGGCCCCCACAAACATTTTTATAACGCCTCTCAACGGTGTTTACTTTCATTTAAAACATTAGCCTATATCCGAAATTATAGTTTTAAATGTTTTTATAATTTTCCCTGCAATTCATCAAGGCTTCAAATATTAGCAGTGTAACGTTTATTGACAATATTTTTGTACTTACATACATATACCTATTTATTTTTATCATAAACATGCTTATTTATATATTATGATAATATGTCTAACGCAGAAGCAAATTTTGAACACTAGAAATTAAATAATTATTTTAAAATAATGGACACTGTAATAAATGGTATGAAAAATAAGTATTCACTGTAGAAAGTCTAAAAATCGCTAAGGCTTTTACGGTGGAAATATTATTGGTTTTTATTTGTATATTTATATCATTAGATATAACTGCTAATCCTGTCTTTTGCTCGATTTTCGACGCATCCATAATATTATGGTAATCGGAAAAAAAATCCCCCGACGAACAACCCCAGAAAAAAAATCCCCGACCCTAGGAAAAAAAATCCCCAGACTACAATATTACTCACAACCTCATGCAAATGGTTGAACAAATATTTTTTAAAGTTAATTAGTATCTATAATTAATATTTAATTACAAATACGTATATTATATTATATTATAATATATTATAAAATAATAATTTATAATATATAATATATAAAAATTTATAATTTTTATATATTATAAAAAAATGAAACTGCAATTAATATAATTCAAAACAATGAATTAAAGGTACCCCCTTGGAGATTTAATATAGATAAAGTAGATCTAAGCCTATCATACCACAACAAAAATACTAAGGATAAAAATATATATTAGGTATAAAAGCCTTCACTACTGCAATCGTACTCGGAACACGAACACATATAATATTGAAACCCGGAAAAAAAATCCCCGACCCTAGGAAAAAAATCCCCAGACTACAATATTACTCACAACCTCATGCAAATGGTTGAACAAATATTTTTTAAACGTTAATTAGTATCTATAATTAATATTTAATTACAAATACATATATTATATTATATTAGGTATATTGTTAAAAAAATTTTATATTATAAATAATATTTTGTTTTAAAATACGATAATATATCATGTGTAATTCAAATTAAATAACTAACTTAACAACGTTACAAATAGGTGTAGAATATAAAAATATTTTGAATGATCGATACGTCAAATAATACAGTTAAACACATAGTATACAAAAATATTATACAAAATATAGGTAATAAAAATAATATAAATAAATAACTATAAATAATTTTTGAAAAATTAACAACAACATTTTATATTACTATATTAATACACATTTTATGTTGGTATAATTCTGTAAAAATTAAATCCCTGAAATAAAATATTACGTTTTCAAAAATTATTTATAGTTATTTATTTATATTATTTTTATTACCTATATTTTGTATAATATTTTTGTATACTATGTGTTTAACTGTATTATTTGGCGTATCGATCATTCAAAATAAATCTTGTTGTCTTTAATTTAGTGGTCTGAGATGGGATATATTTTGTGTTTGAAAAGGTCATGAATTTAAAAAAATGAAATATTTCAGTATTTTAATAAATTTCGTTTTATTTTTAATTAAGTTTTATATTTACATATAATTGTCATTTGGTATTATACATTTAAAATGGTATTCAAAATGTTTAAATAGTTTAATGTTTAAATGATACAAGTAGGTATATAATATTATACATGCATATTGTATACCGTATACAGTATACGGTATACCTACCTACTGAATTCTTACATTAGAATTTAGAACACTGAACAGTGAACATTGTGTTAAAAAAAATTTCAATGTTTCATGTTTTTGTGAAATATTTCAACATATAGTGAAATATTTTATACTTCAAACACTAGATATATATTATATTTACCGGCTTTACATGGTTGGTTTTTTTAAGATTTTATTGTACACAGGATTTTCTTGATGTCTATTTTTATTATATATTTGGTTTCGAGTAGTTTTCTCCTGAGGGAGGTCATTTGCAAGCTATACAATTATACATAGTATGCTTGAGACTGGGCTACTTTTAAATGCACCTACAGAATATAAACTCTAAAATATTGCAATTTTGAATTTTATTTAACACTTGTATTGTTCTATGATTAGCCGCTCCGTAAACTATTGAACCATAATCAATTTTATATCTAATTATGGCTTTATATATTTTAATCAGGCTGTCTGAATCAAATCCCCATTCTGTGCGAGCTAGTGTTTTTAAAATTTTTATGAATTATTTAAGGCCCGGTTAAAAAGGCCCACACTAGGAAAAAAGTCCCGAAAAAAAAGTTTAGTGAAAAATGTACCGACAATCTTATTCTTGTACAGTTTTACAGTTGTGCTTTGTATTCTAGTGTGTTCATATTGTAATGTATAAAATGTTCGTACATATTATATATTTGTCATCTACCATAATAACTAATAAATAATAGAAAAAAAGATAAGTGGAAAATTTACCAAAATACTTATTCTTTTACTGCAGTTGTACAGTTGTACTTGTACTTATTTTAGTGTGTAATATATAGGTAGGTATAAAATATATTGTTTATCTACCATAATAACTATCATAAGCCGTATATTTAACTTTAGTAGGGGGGATCGAAAAAATAATATGACTAAAGTGTGGAATAGCCCATCTTCAAAATTCTGTGGACATAAGCATCCGGAAATTAATTAGAAAAATCAAAAAAATGGAAATTTCAGCAGATGAAGCGAAATTAGCTTAAGATGCTATAGGATATTCGAGAACTATTAAAAAACTATGGCAAACTCGGACCTTAGAAAAACGTCTACAAATGTATACAAATACAAGCAGTCAATATCAGTGTGTTAGATTTTTTAACAGCCGTAAGTCATAACATAAGAAATAGGTGTACCTACCTAATTAAAATATTAAATTTCTATAGCATTATTAATATAATTATATAGGTACTTTAACTGTATTTATTATTGTATTACATTATATTATTTTGGACTTTTATTAAATTTTATTTTATTATATTTTAATACGTGATTTAAGTATAAGTAATTAACAATCATATATTTTTATGATATTATATGATATTTTATGTATTTTTCAATACAATTTTAACATATTTATATTTTAATGTTGATATATTTTCATTCTTTTTTTATCGGGACTTTTTTCCACGATTCAAAATGTTCAACTGTCTAATGTGTTGGCAACAGTTGAGTTTTTTTTTATCAAATGTCAAGCCTAGAATTTGAACATTGTCGCTGTAATCGAGTGTTGTATTTTCAAATTTAATTTTTGGTATAATATATTTATATAATTATTCAACTTTATTATATTATGTAGTACTTAGAATTGTTTAAGATGTAAATTGTCATTAAACGTTTTTTTACATCGATTTTCTAATTAGGTATTTCATTTCTAAAGTTATACCTAGACATTTGTATTTTTTTAATTTTAAAATGTATAGACACAATTAATTTTTAATCAAATAGAAAACACTTATACCGACATCTTTATAAAATAGAAATACCAAAAATAAGAATTTAGAATTAATTAAATCTTTATTATATTCGTGTAGTGTGACTACGGTCTGTGTCAGCTTCTTCTACCAGTACCTATTCACATTTTATACAAAAATAATCGAAAACTGAAAATACTAGTTCATCGAATGGAATTTATCATGTTTTTCATATTGTAAGTATATTCAAGGCTACAGCTCTATGTAGAAGTAAAATACACGTATAATATAATAATATATTCCTACCATTGCAGGGGGCCGACCGACACAACCGGTTATGAAATCGGTTTATCTTAGTAAGAACGCCATACACTATGATTATAAATTATAATAAAATATATTATGTGGAGTGTTGTTTGTCGATGGTTCACCTGCACAGACACGTGTTTGACCTTTTTTATCTGTTAAAAAAAAACTTTCCAATGTACATAAATATCAAGGTTGGAGTTTCGAATTATATATCGTATGCCAGTGGCTCCCAAACTTCTTATCCGGAGGTATCTCTTTTTTAACCAAATTCAGCCACAGCGCCCTGTTGTGAATAACGTGAGAAACATAAATATTAAATGAACACTAATAAAATTATGCTCGTTTATAATTTTATTGGACATAATACAATAAAATACAACCATTCTAACCATACACAGTCAACCTAAAATTAATACCTACACGTTTAAACCTATAAGAAGTTATGAAAAATATTGGTATAAAAGAAAAATAATTTTAAAGATGATTATTGTAACATTGCGACTAATGATATGTAAATGGGTTATAATGTTTGCAAAGTTTGGAAATTTAAGATTTTATTATTGAAAACTGGAGTGGGAGTGAGGTCAGGTTCTGCGTATTTAGACAGTTGCGGTATTTGGTTTTAGTTGCAATATAAACCAAAACTCGTGATTAAAATTTTTATAAGATTGAACTTCAAATTATTAACAGAAATTAAAAGATAATTTCAATAAATTGTAAGTAACTTTTTATGAGCCATAGTAAGTTGGAACCGCTTAAAATATATATGAGTGACTGATTTTGAAAAAAATACTTTAATATAGGTACCTATAGTTGATATAAGAAGGTACGTAAACAGAATAGTGGAAAAATTCCGATGCTTCAAAATTTTCTGAGTTTTTAAATCACACTATAGGATACCATGATGGAACTCCAACTTCTAACACACATAATTAGTTTTTAATACGCTTTTTTTTATACATACTTAGTAATATTATATGTTCAGGGTTTAACACAATTTTTTTTTTTCGTTAACAACAAATGCATAAAAAAGGCAATAGATGCTTAGAATTAAATAAGAAACTAATATTATTTTCTTATTTAATTCTAAGGTTATTAGAACCTATACTCTATACCTTGGTATTACAATTTTTAACATATTATAATCGTTGAAAATATAATGAATAAATAAAAGATTAAAACCAACAGTACGATCTCCCACAGTAACCGGCTAATGACCTCAGTTGTTAAAGCCTTAACTAAAAAAAAAAGATTAAGATTACATCATGCTGCATATTAATTACAATAATATAATACTCGCAATCGTGTATTTCTGTAGTAGGTTCATAAGGTCACTTTTATGATATTATAAAGACGACCAAATATACTCAGTGATTACTGCCATAATACTGAGTGTTTCAAAAATAATACACCGATTTACAAGCGTAGCTTTTACCAGAAAAGACTTTATCTTTCATATAGTCCAACCGAATGCTGTGAGACCTGGTAATCTTGGGGCCAGGAATTTAGATGCTGGTCTATAGATGCTAGGCTAATTACTGTAAGTAATTAATATTATTTTTATGATAGCCAATTGACATTAGGTATACCCAGAGGGCACCACGAGAAAGCGACTGTAACACTGTCCTCCAAACATTTGTATTTTCGTTTGATTAAAATGGTAAACTTTTGTTTTTACTTTACATCGCCAGTGAATTCGAGTTTTAATTTTGAGAACTTATTATTTTCGTAGATTATAACCTCATTTTCTTTTTGTCTGAATCCATTCGTATATCATCCACGGTGTGGCATAAACAATTTAGGCACTAAAATATTACCTCTACCTGCGTACAATCATTGATGTTCATTATTGATATTATCATAACGATTCAAGCGACAAACGTTAGTCTTTTAATTCAATAAATGTAAACGTGTTTAAAATATACATTTACTATAGATATGACTTAGATACTATGTGTGTAATTTAGGTAGTACCCGTTTTAGAAATCTTAAAAGGCCGGACTCAGGGGACTGTAGTCTTTTTCATTAAATATTCACTGTGAGAGAAATTAACAATCGCCCATTGATATAACTAGGGATACAATAAAATATACGTATACGATTGTATTATATAATATAGGACCATAATATTATGTCACAATTATACATACATAATAACTATTAAGGTAGGTATATAATTATACATTTATACTAACGGCAAGGATTTTAATTTTAAAGAAAACTATAAACGTAATTAAATCACAATTTAAAAATGTGCAACGAGCAATGTGTGAAACAATAGGTACTTATGAAACCTAAAAAATTACAATGCATTAATTAAAAAAATAATATATTATGTACAAAATTTAAACTTATGTGCGATGTTCGCATACCTACTTAATAGATAATATATTATTTATTGGTATTAGTTTATGATCTTATTAGTCATTACTCATTAGGCCCTAGTTCTTAAAATACAGTACTTATCTAATTGTATTCATTATGAAATAGTTTGGGTAGTAAAATATAAATTTAAAAAACGAAATTCGTTGAGTATTCATAAAACAGGATTCTAACACCTGTACCTTTTTTTTACCATACCTATAGGAACCAAGACTTACATTATATTAATTTTCTGCCGTGTTGGAATTTACATAATTATATGTATTTTTTTTTACCTGCCAGGTCTCACGTAGGAACTTAAATTCACCAGTCGTAAATAGAGATGCGACTTTGTATTATACAGTCATATAAGGTTGGCAATTAGGTATATTATACAAATAACGGTAATTGCCTTGAACATCAAACAATTCTATTTCCTTCTACCAAAGTAAGAAACCTAGGTATCATTATTGAATACCTAATTTCTAATTTTAAACGACCAATTGCTTAAAATATTATACACATCTATGAATTATTTTTAAATCTAACTTAACTTTTAATATTCATATTTCTAAAATAATTAATAAAGCATCAAAACAGTTAGGTTTTATAAAGGTACGTTTTCCCTGCAGCGTCTGGACGTGTAGGTCGTGTCTGACGCGGCCGTGCTTTTCCATTGTTTGACGCTGCAGGGAAACCACTGTGAACATTTCACAAATATTACTTCTTAAAAATCATTATACTGTGCACTAGTATGATTACGTTTTGATTTTAACTCCTGTCTCTGAGCAATACATCTGTTAGGTTTAATTAACGGACTTGAAGCTGTCCAACACTGACTTTTAAGATTTGTTTCTATTAATCTTAATATATATATATAGAGAGAGAAACATACACAACTTATGAGCCATTAGTCATTACTCAGTAGGCATCTTAAATTTAAATACTTTAGAAATAAGAAGGAAAAAATTAGATTTATTTTTCTTGTATAAATTACTTAATAATTGCATGTCCTGAATCATTATGTAAAAAGTATCATCTTGATCCAATTTTCTAAAAAATAAGATACTATAATATGTTGAAATCTAAAAACTCTTCCTGGCAACAATTTTGTTCACAGGATAAAAAAAAATAAAAAAAATAAGCACTATTGCTAAAAAAAATTGTAAAATACTCAAAAAAAAAAATTATTATTAAAAAAAAAAGCCGTGTGTGTCGTTCTGCTGTACGGTAGGTTACAGGTGGTCACTGTAATGGATGGTGTTAAATTTTAATTTGATGGTATAATATCATTGTATAAGAAAAACGATTCTGAGTGAAGTGTATGCTATTACTAAGTATATATTTTGATGATAATATGATTCTGAATAAAGTAATTTATATATTATAACCTATTTACGTGGAACAGTGTCTTACATTTTCAATGCTTAGACATACAAGTTGAACATTTTATAAATTTTTAACTACAAAATAATTATTAAATTTTAAATTTGACACAATTTGTAAAAATTTGAACTTTAAATGATTATAAAAAATGATTTTTTAATATTTTTCAACTGATATAATTACAATATATGAGGAGCCTTGTATTACATTTTTACGGTTTTGGGCCCAACAAATAACGTTTTATTAATATTTATAGAAAACAAATTGAAAACTTGCAATGTCCACAAACAGCTCAAAAAGAGTCAAAATATTTTCAAAATTGTATGGTGTATAGGAAATGCTAATATAAACATTCAGTGAAATTTTCATGTATATATAGTTATTCGTTTTTGAATTACAACAAAATAATGAAATCGCTACATGAGAAATCGAGAGAATATCCATTGTTGTAAAAATTTGAATTTTAAACGCTCATAAAAATATAATATGACTTTCTTGTAGACATTTTTTTTTTGATAAAAGTAGACAAACTTATAAGGAATCTTGTATTACATTTTCAAAACGTAGATTAAAAAAGAAAATTTTTATGAATTTCTAACTCAAAATAATTTGCAAAATTTTCATAATTTTTGAGTAATTTGTCAATATTTGAACTTTAAATGCTTATAAAAATATTCTGACTGTGAATTTTTATTATTTTTCAAATATCATTGTATGGAAAGCATAGTGTCAAGCATTTGAGAAAAAGATTGAAATCCATCGAAATCAATCAATATAGAAATAATTTTGGTAGGACAAATTAAACTGATAACATAAACCGAATGATAACACTAAACAATAATTGAAAAATAATATATTGCACATACCTACAACAAACCAAAATAAAAATTAATAATATTGCATCGAATTTAAGAAACTCATTATATATATGTTACTAAAACAATATTTTTTAAAGTATACAACATTTAATAGAGATTAAAAAAAAATATTATAATATAAATATTAAATACATATGTACCTACATGTTAATTATACCTACTACAAAATTGAAAAAATCTTAGATTTGACTCTTTTTTTGCCAACAAATAAAATTTTATTGATTTTTATAGACAAAAAAATAAAAAATTTTAATTTTAAATTTTCTACAATTAGCTCAGAACAAGTCAAAATATTTTGAAAATTTTACTAAACACAGGATTCGATAAAATAAACATATTATATAAATCTCAAGTGTCTACAGTTATTCGTTTTTGAATTACACCAAAATAAGAAAATCGCTACAAGAGAAATCGAGTGAATATCCTAATCTTATAACAATATGAACTAATATCAACCTATCATAAAAATTTAAACTAAAATATAAACTCCAAACGCACACAAAAATATAATTTAAATTTCTTGTGGAAATTTTTTTTTGATAAAGATAGGCAAACTTAAGAGGAATCTTGTATTACATTTTCATAACTTAGATTTGAAATTAAAATGTTTTATGAATTTCTAGCTTAAAATAATTTGCAAATTTTCGTCAATTTTTGAACTTTAAATGCTTATAAAAATATTCTGACAATGGATTTTTAATATTTTTCAAATATCATTGTAAAAATTAATTTGGGGGCCTTGTATTAAATTTCCAAGATTTTTTTAACCAGCGAATACATATTTATTTTCACTCATAGAAATAAATACTGAAAATGTTATTGTGTATAGAAATTGCTAAGATGAACAACCAGTAAAAATGTAATATATCTACAATGATTTATTTTAGAGTTACTCCAAACATTTTGTCGAAAACCAATTTTGCTTAAAAATATACGTTTTTCTTTAATTTTTAATTTGTTTTCACGGCGCTTTTGAAAATTACTGTAAAACTTTTGACCTCACCAATGCACCAACAATATTTATATTCATTTTGAAATCAAACAAGATACTGAAGGTAAAAATCGACGCAATAATTCGACTACTTACCAGCCCAGATTAACTGGGGGCTATGGCCCCCGGGGCTCGACATTTAGAATTTATTTAGCAGCCTCAGATTTTTCCATTTCTTTTTTTGTTATAGGCACTGCTTAAATCACCTATAAAATAAATCGATGATTAGGAAAAGAGCTTGTAAATTATTATTTATAATTAATAAAGTGATACATATAGTTCATTATTGAATGCTATGTACCTAATACTTATATATTTATTATAACAGGTACTTAATATAAAATAATATAAGCATTTTTTTTTTTTCATATAGGGGCTTCAACATGTCTTTAATCCATGCTTGACTACTTATCATGAACACAGCACAAAACAGAATGTAAAAAAATATATAAAAAAAAATAAAACACATCATTGTAAAACCAATACATTCATGGCTTTGCTCAGCATCTAATAGTTGAATAAAATATCAAAAAATCAAAACAAGTAAAATTAAATGAATATTTTCCTACTTAGAATTAATCGGATTTATAGTGTCGTTGTAGACCATTAGAAAAAAAAGCAAATATAAACAAAATCCGAGCTCTAATAATAATAATAATAATATCATCGTCGCCATCGTCTGCCCGAGTTAATAAATTGTTAAGTTGTGTTGTATAGCCGTAAAGTAAAATGTGTCGTCTATATATTATTATTATTATTACTATTACTGTAATAGAAAGGCATATTTTATAAAATAGGTACCAATTGAAACATACTTATAATTGTTTTAAATTTACTTTGTTTATATGTGATCCATAATAATAGTATAGTAACTTATAGGTAGGTAATGAACCATAGTTGTACACTTGTACCTACTATACGGGTATTGACTGTCGGCGTTTTTAAAACTTTTTCGAAAACAGCTTATAGATACTCTACAAGACTTGTTTTACAGTGTTAAGTGTTATTTCCCCAAACAGCTGCAAATTTATACTGTTATATTTTGTATGTATCTAGATTCAAGATATAGGTAGTGATTAGTTAGTTAGTTAAGATATATGAACTCTAACATTTATTTAGATATTATATACCATCTGATAGATACTGAAAAAATGTAATATTTACATATAGAATTGAGTATTTTTTTTCGTATTCTTAATAAACCACATTTAAGAACTTGATATCAGTTACGCGCAATCATTGTGCCAAAAAGTTGAGTTTTGAGTTAGGTATTCACAATTTATTAATTCTTAATATTTTTTGCGGTGAAATATAGGTATAACACACGCTATCTAGCAGACATTTGTTGTTTTACTATTATTAATCAATGCACATAGTCCGTATGTTTGTTGTTAGCTTAGTGTATACTTGAAACACATTTATATCTATTAGAAAACATATAAGGGTGAAGTATTTTAGAAAAAGATGGAAATCCATCGAAATCCAAGAATAGATCTAGTAATCATTTTGGTAGGACAAATTAAACCGATAACATAAGCCGAATGATAACACTAAAAAAAAATTTAAAAATAATATAATGTACCTACTTACCTATGGCAAATCAAAAAAAAATTAATAATATTAAATCGAATTTGAGAATCTCGTAATATTATTAAAACAATATTTTTTAAAGTAGACAACATTTAATAGAGATTAAAAAAAATATAAATACATAATATGTACCTACCTACATATTAATTACCTACTACAAAATAGAAAAAATCTTAGATTGTTGTCTGTTTTTTTTTTTGTTCTATAAAAAAAATTGTTGGTAAAATGTTCAAAGATGTAACATAGTTTAAAATTTGGCGAGTTATTTTGCACGTAATAATATATTATAGTTTTCCTCGGTGTTAAATAAATGATATCTCCATAATAATTATTATCGCATAACTCTGCATTATTGTAAATATAAAATCTTATCTACTTTTATTACATACATATTGTCATTTATTCCCTCATTAATTGTATTAATAATTTTCAAACTGTACACTTTATCAATATTCCATTATATCCTAATGATCAAAACATAACTTACTTAAACAAAATATTAATTAACACTGTTAAAATTGAACAAACACTTTTAATAGTACTTTGTGTGCTGAAAAATTTTCATTTGCAAAAAAACAAAAAATTATTGTGAGTAGGTACCTACATAATTTTGATCATATAATATAATAATCAACATGAATTTTACATATTATGTCAAATAAGTACGTAAATTATGTACAATTCCCAAATATAGGTACATAGCCAGGTATGCACAGCAGCGTTTATTATTATTTTTAAATACTTAAAAATGTATAAACAAACTACAAAATAGTGGGCAGGTGGGTACCACTCTGCTGTACATTAGGCATCGTGTAGACGTGTCGTAGCAGTTATCAGTATGTTAAATTTGAATTAAATAATATAAAATCGAAAAACCATTCTGACTATCCTTCATATCTTATGAGACAAATATTATATTACTAGGTAGGTACAAGTACATTTCATTAAATTCATGCTATTAAAGTAATTTATTTTATCACTGGTAAAATGGTATTTTGAATTAAATTTTGCCAAAAACCTATAATTGTATATAACTTAAAACTGTAGAGTGCGGAATTTTATGCATTAAAAAATATTGAAATATGCAATATAACATGCAGTAATAATAATGAAAACATGCAAAAAATATTCAAGAATTTTTTTTTTTATTTAATATTTACAAATTAAACAAGTTATAATAATTAATTACTTAAATACTTAATAAAAAGGAAGTAGGCAATTTACCCTGAACAACTTGATGTATATTTTAAATTTTATTTATTATTAAAATGAATAATCATATGAATTTTCGAGATTTTCTTCTGTGAATCTGTGAAGTTTATCGGTTAACATATGTTTAAAGACTGAGAACGAACGTCTGAAGTCAACTGAAGTTGTTGCCTGTTGGGGTATATTTGAAGCAACTTAGTATTATCGGGTCTTCATAAAGATCTTCGAGCTAAACGTTTTCACCTAATAGTACTGCATTCATTTCTCATAGAATTTCCTGACCTTTAGTTTTACTGGAAAGCTCGTTTAATTTTGTTGTAAGTGTTGCACCTTTTGATCCAGGAATGGAATGAACTTTTTTTTTCAATTCTTCATTTATTGAAAAGCATTTATGTAAAGTCTTATTTTGAGTTTCCAGTCTTTTTTATCACTTTCACTAAGATAACCGAATGACACAGCAAGAGTCATTATAAGTTTACGTCGTAATCGATTATTTATGTTATCTTTACATAAATTATTATCATGTGCCTATAAAAGTTAGCTTTAATTTTTCTACTTGACAAAATATTATTTTATAATTTTTTTTAAATTTTTGCTTCAATACGCAATTAAATTTTATTTTACCAAAATATACAAAAATATGCAATAACATTTAAATATGAAAAATTACGCAAAACAAAATGTCACCATTAGCTTCAAATTATGATGATTCGTGTAAATGACTGACAAAAATACAAAAATATTAAAAGGAAAAAAATATGCAATTGCATAGAAATCCGCACTTGAAACTTTTAAAGTACTTATTTAAGTACTTATAAGTACCCAAAAATAATATTTTTAAATAATTATTACAAAAAATTAACTTAAACGGCTATTCTCAATTGATATATCTAATTTTGTAACTTAAAATTGGTTCAGAAACAACTATGAAGTTGGAATCCTATCATATTTAGGCGAAAATGTATAGTTTTTGATACATTTTATATCAAACGATTTAATCTACATAGTTATCATATATAGTTTTTATTTCAACTATACTATAGTCATATCAATTATATCAATTTATATTATCAATTATATTATCAAACAACAAATGATTTTCACACAATTTTTATAATTAACTTTATAAAATCCCACTTTATACACATAATGCAGACAATATGTTTAAGAAACTATTTATTGCAGTATCGTAATATTTTGAGTCTTAGAACCAGACAGTGTCTCAGATAAAACAATTTTTCCCCCACTCTCCAACACATTTTTTTCAACATTTATAAGTACGAAAAACAATAACAATTTTCAAACGTCCTTAATTAACTTAAAATAGTCAAAATATTATTAAAACTATACCATGTACCTACAGACAATTTTAATATAAACATTTGCTAGACCTTTTATGTAGGTACGGTTATCTATGATTATTTGTTTTTTAAGTATAACAAAATACCCAAAGGATAAAACTATATATTTTATGCTTGTAGTTACTATCAAATTATTTTTATGAGAGTTTAAAGTTCAATTTAAATTATTTCAACATTGGATACGCACCTGTAAACTAAACGTTTCTCGTTGAACGATTTTCTTATTTTCTTGTAATTCAAAAACGAATAAAAGTAGATACTTGAAATTTTCAAACTGTCTGTCCCATAACATTTCAACATATTTATACTCTTTATTATTTATAAACATACGAAGAAATGTTTAAAGTTTGAGAATATTTTCGTAGCTTAAATGTATGAAATGTTTAATTTTTATTGATTACATATTAATTACTATCGTATTTTGACGTACCTAACTAATTGCTTTTATTAATTTTGGTCTTCATAAAACTATATGTTATAATTATAATTATCAGATAGATACTTATTATTGTGTCTTAATAATATTTTAATAATTATATTGATGTATGCATAACACTTTATCATAGTATTATTAATCAGATTAAAGAAAACCAAAATTTATCGAACTAGTGACATTTAAATATGAGAATAGTAACTTAATCACTTAAATATGATTAAATATTTAGTAACATTACGAAATCACTGAACAATGTATCATCGATAAGATTTCTTTATAAAAACCCATCCTGAACAACGATAAGCTTGTATTCAAAAGTCAGTTCATAGTTATTCAACAATAAATTATTTCTGTATTTTGTATTGTTATTCATTCTACTCACTTGTATAACAACATAAAGACAACAATTCATTTTTAGACCACTTTTATAACGGTAAGGAATTTTTATTTTATTTATATATTGTGTGACAATTTTATCTCTTTTTTTAAGGACATAATATCGTCTTTATTGTAAAAAATTTAATTTTCATTAAGATTTAATTTTAATATTGGGAATTTTTCACTTTTCAATATAGACGTTTTAAACATCGTGTTTGAAGCTCTTATCTATAAGTTTTGAACAAAAGAATGTAATCACTGTGTATTTTAAACATATTTTATTCTATGAAATCTACCGTAGGTAGGTAGATACCTACTTTCGTCCATCAACGACCTGCTATAATTTATTATTTAAATACTGAGCGACAATGCATATATTGAAATTACAATGACGTGTGTTGTAATTATTTCTGAAAAAACTTTTTATAGTAAAAACATGCTTCGGTTTACAAAATCAAGGCGGTTTAAGGTACCAAAATATTTCTTGCAAATACTTTGTGGGATGTTATTGTAGGTACTTTAAGAAGTTATTTCATTTTTTGAGTTTAACGATGTTATATTTTTAAATATTTTATTAATTTTTGTTTTTTGTGTAACGTTGTTTAACGCCTTTAATAAATGAAAAATGAAAAATATATCTTGAAATACATCTTTTGCTTGATTAGTACTGATGTATAAAAACTATATGAATTCTGTTAAACTCATAAATTATAATAATTTCAATCATCATCTAGTAAACTGGTTGTTTAATGGCTAATTCGTTGACTCTATTATCTATTTTGGTAATTTAATTTCTAATTATATATTATAATGATCTAATTTTTTATACAGTGTTAATCGTCTTGACTAATGTTTCTGTAAATCAAATACTAGGGCAGTTTTTGATCTAAGAATATCGTAGCTTGAAAATAAAAAGTAACTTTATTTTTAACTAAATTAAGTTAATTTTATATTCTAACTTAACTTTAAACTTATCTGGTTACATTTTTTTTTTTTTTGTTAATTTTTAACTATCAACCAAAGGAAATTTAATTTAATTATTTTTAGTTGTCACAGTTAATTATTTTCATTGACTTGCATACCATTGAAAAATATAACACCTGATTATTGATGATTTTCAATATTTTGAAATTTATAACATATTAATATTGGTACAAATAATATTTCTTCTAACATATTACATGTAAATTTTTACATTCCGAAACAAACTATGTTATATTATTATAATTTATAGGAATAACTTTTTATATATATTTCCCTTTAGGCATGGGAAAAATTATTTAAACCAAACAACATATTGTTAATAAAAAACACTTTTATTTTGTATTAGATATCTACCAGTTTCAAGTATAGTAAACATAAACAATATTAATGTTTTTTATGCATAAAAAATTAATATTTAACCAAAAATAAAAAAAGTTGAATTTTAAAAAAATTGTAAAGATGTAATCGTTATGATCTCATCCTTTTTGTTTTAGACTTCCGACGACATGTCTTCTTCGCAGTCTCCTTCTCCGTCTTCTTCAAAAGAGGGTGAATTATCATTCAATCTTCAAAAGGCGTTGGACAAATGTGTGTCTGATTGGGATAAAGCCAAAGCAGCAAGAGATAAAGCAGAAACCACACGGCCAAAGGATGCCAAGAAATTTTTTAAAAATAAAACTCCTCGTCGTCAAAACTAGGGCCTCTGTTATTTTAAATTATATTATTAATTTATTTTTTCATTTTCATTTGTAGACCATCACGACTATTCGAAAAGAAACAATTAGCTTAGAAAAATATATAACGTTTTTGTTCTAGATTTATGCATTTAAAACAATATTAAAAAATATTATTATTATTGAAGTAATTACTAATTAAATTTAAAAAGTTTTAAAAATCGTATTATATTATGTCGTATTAATAACAACTGTCAACTATTGTACCTCACGTATTGAATAAAATATGTCGCTTAATTTACTAAACGTGAAGTACCCATTATATTTTCTGTATTTCTATTGCTTTATATTGCTCATGTCCGTTGAAAAGACGGTGGTGTAATTTTTATTTTAATATAATATGTTTATGGATTTGTTGTTTTTATTAAGGATTATATAAATTTCGTTGATTAAAATTAAGTCAATGTGAATTTCGTATGTTATTGAATACAATTATCTAGAAACCCAAGTCCAATCTTGATGACTTGATAAGAATGTTAATCTCATATACCTTAGTGTTCGAACAGAGTCTAAACAGATAGTTACTTAAATCTATGGACTAATATTTGAACCTATTATTTGAAGATGATGGTATGTAAAAAGTTTTGCATAAATCGGAAATACCGCAATCTGTTACGAGGTGTTTTATGAATTGGCATAAATTTCATAAATTCGTTTCAAATTTCTATATAATATATTTAATATGAATATTCAAATTGATGAAACTTATCAACCGGACCATGTATTATTTATTGTAATATTATAAAACCTATTGTTATAAGGGATTATATTATAATATTAAATTTCTTTTGTCAATTGTGTTATAACTTTACAAAAAAAATTGGATGGATTGATAAGTTAATTATATTTAATAATTAAAAATATAATGTCAACAATATATTTATATTTTATAGGTTTGTCAAAAAAGCCGCTATGAGGGAATGTTATGTTATAACAAGAAAACATTTTTGTGATTATTATTTCCTTGCAATGGAAGATGATTTATTTATATTTTATTTTTTACTCACATTTTTTTTGTTGACATGATCCACCTTATCTATAATTGGTTTTTTATAGTCAACTTAAATGAAGTTTTGAACAAAAAAATTCGATTTAGACTATGTATTCTACCAAAATAGATGTATAAAATGCCATTTGCCTTGGTTGTCTTTAGTTATGACTTATGAGATACAGATTATGATTATATAATATAATTATAATATTATATTATATTTTATAATTCTACTTGAAATTTACTTCTAAATGACTTTTCCAATTTTCACCAACCAAAAACCTACTAACATTTTGAGATATAAAAATTAAACATTTTTAATAATATTGAAGTGAAAAAGTTAACTAAATAATTTATTCCAATTAAATTTGATGATGAATATTTATACTATTCAAATATGTTTTTACTTGTGTAGTCTGATAAATTGAATAGGTTAATAGGTTACTAATCTATAATACAGTATATACAATTGGCAAAAGATACATTTGTAAAAAAAAAAACACTTTGTTATTTAGCTTACAGTTTACTTAATCACACAATAATGATCACTCATTACGCAAACAATCACATAACCCAATTGCAAGCATTTAGAAATTTGCATATAATTTAACTCCTTAAAAACGCCTGTTTCAAATCCCCTAACATACATATTATAGTCAAAACGTAATTTTGATAGTATTATAAATTCGAATTACGATGATATTTTTGGGAAAATGACTAGTTCGTTTTTGAATATAGGTACCTACTTAATAATTGTTAGTACTTATTTTACAATTTAGCAACAAATATTAAATTTACTAAATAGTTGTAATATTTTTGTTATTTTTAAAACAGAGAATTTTTATATCCAAAGAATTGATTACCAATATTAATTTGTGTTTTTCCCTTAAACCACTATAATAGAACGGTACCTACCTACATTTATTACTTTTCTAGTTTTCTCCGATTGATTTTACACTAGAAATTTGAAAATATACAATTCCTTTTTAAAGACTTCATATTACATCGTATATCAATGTCATATAACACTGCTTAAAGCAGTATATCATATTATTAATTATATAATATTTAAATTTTGGCTGAATTGGTGAAAAGAGCTTCGAGGTTAGACAAATATTTCGAAGAGCTTACATTAATTATAACATTATAGTCCTTCAGCATGCTCAATGGATTCAAGAGTTGTTCAATATTCTGCCCTCCTAGTGGAACAAGCAGTAAGTTTCAAATTCTCAAAATTGAGGTTAGTTCATATTTGGTATAATTGGAAAATTCCAGGTCTTTTTTTTCCTTAGGAAAAACACAGTAACTCCATTAGAAATACATTTGAAAGGCATTATAAAATGTCGTATCAACTAAAATATTGTCAAATACGGTAGACGCCGATTATAAGACTCAGGGATATAAGGTTCAGTAGCTTATTAGACTCAAAATCATCTGGAACGGTCTGGATGACCAAATACATTAAAAAAAATCGGTTATAAGACTCAACACTTCTATTATAAGACTCAAATTTCGTAAAATAAACTTTTTTGGTTATAATTTAGAAATAAATTGGTATTGAAAAAATAAATGATATTCGTGTTGATTATTTCTAGTTGCTGGTGGTACCTTAGAAGTTATAACGTATAATAAAAATAAATAATAAAATAATAAAAATAAATAATAAATACATTATAATATGTACATACATCCTTTATAATTTTTTATTAATGTATAATTTTTATAATATTTTTATATGTAATATTTACCTATTACAATTTTAGTTTTTTTTCATCAGGATTATTAAATTTATTCAATAGAATAAGGCAGTATATATAATGGAGATACTGCTTACTTCATTAGCGAAATAATTTCTTAATGTTTATACTGCATAAATACCTAGTAATCATAGTTAAAACGGATTTGCACTTTGCAGTATGTACACTATATCGTCTTTATTTTTTATCAATGAATGGTCGCGACCCACGGTACTAATTCAATAGATACCTACGTTTTTTACAAAAACATATTTTATTGAGATTAATCAGATACCGTGGTACTATCTATAATTTTTATATTGTGATTATTATTCTGGAGATCCTAGATTTTGAAAAGTTTCTTTTTTTTATTTACACACAATAATACTAGATAAAAAGGCAGTATAAGCTTAAAAATGAAAAAAAAAAACCAAAATTATTGAACTAAGTACAAAAAAAAACTTTCAAAAAATTAAGGATGCCTACGACTAATAAAAATAATTAGTGCTGTCTCATGGGACACCCTATAGAAACGAAGTTTCTTTTCCAACAAATATTATAGATTACAAATACATTTGAGTGGAACCATTCAAAATAAAAGTAAATGTGAAAAATAAATGAAAACGAAAATTTTTTTATAATTATTTAATTATTATTATATATTTAATAATTCTCAATAATCGAAATAACAGACCTGTGATAACTGAAATATGATACGTATGTTTGTGATGTATTTTTTTCCAAATATCTTGAAAATACTGTATCGATAGTGGTCTCTCTCTCTCTCGTTGTAGTCTTGTAGATTCTGCTGGATTGTTTATCATAATATGTAAATTGAATGTGTCCATAACGAAAGTTTTAAAAGTTTCCGATTTTTTATCATTAAAATAATTGATTTTAAAGTCACCAAATTGTTATAATTTATAAATTATAGTTATTATAAATGCATAATATGCATATCGTATTACGCTGTTTAAAATCCTATCGCGTTGTACCGGTTTTTTATTACCTAGTCTATACCAAACGCGACACACTAAAAAATAAAAATATAATCACGGCAAAGATAATGCACTATATAGGGATATACGCAACAATCAGATTATTCTACGAAAACCATTTCATGAAATAAAAATGTTTAAGCATCATGCAAGAAGATTATAATATGTATATAAGATGTAACCAAAAGTGTATGCTTCGCAAGGACCTTGGTATAGATGTCAGTGTCTAATTATGCATGGAATACGTGTGATATACGAGCCCAGCACTTTTGAGGATTTCCACCTTTTTCCCCGGCACTATGGTTATTCCCATTCCCACTTTACGGCCCGCTAGACGGAAAAAGGTCCCTTTCAAACGCTTCAACCGCGGTCGAAAACCAAACTTTCGGTTTACCTACATTCAATGCAATACTCATATATATTATACACTTATTACCTATATTATATTTTATTAATTATAATAATTATAAATGCATAGTATACGAAATGTAGCGATGTATTAGCAATAATTACATTATCAATATACACAATATTATATATTATATGATCAATCTATTGCGGACCGTCTCTACAACTTACCGCTACCGCTTTTTTTTCCTTCCTACCAATCGATCATAATCAACCTATAACAAATAATAATAATATAAAATATCCAGACTGACAGACTGTCTAAGCTTATAATCATTTTTTTATAAAATGATATTATATCATTTAATTCAAGTTAAATACATTCCATTATATATTGCCCCACTTGTAAGTTGTAACCTACTGTACAGCAGATCGACGTCCACTTACCATCTTTTTTCTGGAATAAAAACTTATAAATGTAAAATGAATCTTGTAGGTATTCAATTTACAAACCTTACCGTATGACTGTATGAGTACTAAATATTTTGGAATTTTTGAACTACAAATTAAAATACAAAATATATTTATTATACTACTACATTAAAATATATAAGATTATGTTTTAAAAATTTGAGGAATTCATATTATAATAGTAGCATAACATTTTGAGTTTTAGAGTTATCTAGTGCCCAAGAAGTTCTGAGATACAACAAATTTCCCCCCCACATTTTTTTCGATTTTTTATGCTTGAAGTAACTATAAAATTATTTTTAAATCAACTATAATCAACTTGCCGTCAAGTTTTGTATGTGGTTGAAAAACGACTCATTGATAAAGAATTAGAAACTCATAAATACTTTTTCTTTTTATATCTAATATTTGAATATTTGATACAAGATTCCACAACACTTTTTACAAATTTTAGGGAAAAAAAAATATTTACTGGAAATTCAAAAAAAAAATTGTTAAAATTTGAAGTTAAGTTCAAACGGATTGGACATTTATAGAACCATTTTCTTATTTTCTTATAATTCAAAAATGAATGACAATAGATACTTGAAAATTTAAAAAAAAGTTCTATTAGAATTGTCTATAACATAACATTTTAGAAATATTTAAACTCATTTTTATTTATAGACATATGAAAAAATGTTTAATATTTGAGAATAATATTGTATTTAAAAATTTATGAAATGTTTGATTTTTATAATTAAATATACATTTTAAGTTCAATTTTGGACAAAATAAGATATTTCAATGGGAAATTACGATTTTAATTATCTTTTTGTAATTTAAAATTATAATTCTTATGTTTTTGCAACTTTTAAAATATTTATATTAAAAATGATATGTTAAAATTAAATTCAACCTCCCACTTTACCATAAGCAATAAATTACTTTAATTGCATGAATTTAATGAAATATAGGTACCAAGTAATATAATATGGGCCTCATAAGATATGAAAGATATTCAGAATTATTTATATAATTTAATTCAAATTTAACATGTACTAATGTACTATATTGTACTGTGATCACACGATGCCTAATGTACAGCAGATCGGTACACACTTCCCACCATTTCTTAATTTGTTTATACATTTTTAAATATTTAAAAAATAATAATAAAAATTGCTGTGCTTACCTTTTTTTTTCCAAATTAAATGGTTGTAAAAATGTTTTTAAAAGTGTTTGTACAATTTTAACAATGTTAATGATAATTTTGTTTATGTAAGTATTATTTTGATGATTAGGATATAATTGTATTGATAATGAGTACAGTTTGAAAATTATTATAATTATTATGGAGATATAATTACTTTTATGGTTAGTACTTTAAAGACTGAGGGAAGAAGGGAAATTAATGGACTAATAATTATAATGAATACAGAGTTTATACGACTAAAATATATAAACTTACTATTGAACGGTTTTTACTAATGAGCCTATTTAACTTGCAATAAAAGTTTTCGTCTAATGGCTTATCAGCTTAGCTTGGATTAGTTAAAATAAAAGATAAAATATATATATTACGTGTAACATAACTCGTCAAATTTTAAACCACGTTACATTTTTGAACCAGGGACTGGAAAGATAGTCAGAATCATTTATATAATTTAATTCAAATTTAACATGTACTGTGACCACACGATGCCTGATGTACAGCAGATTGGTACACACTTCCCACCATTTTTTAATTTGTTAATACATTTTTAAATATTTAAAAAATAATTATTATTATTGCTGTGCATATATTTTTTTTCCAAATTAAAATGTTTGTAAAAACATTTTTAAAAGTGTTTGTACAATTTTAACAGTGTTAATGATAATTTTATTTATGTAAGTATTATTATGATGATTAGGATATAATTGTATTGATAATGAGTACAGTTTGAAAATTATTATAATTATTATGGAGATATAATTACTTTTATGGTTAGTACTTTAAAGACTGAGGGAAGAAGGGAAATTAATGGACTAATAATTATAATGAATACAGAGTTCATACGACTAAAATATATAAACTTACTATTGAACGGTTTTTACTAATGAGCCTATTTAACTTGCAATAAAAGTTTTGGTCTAATGGCTTATCAGCTTAGCCTGGATTAGGTAAAATAAAAGATAAAATATATGTCCATTTTAAACAACGTTACATCTTTGAACAGGTTAGGTTAGGTAACAGGGGCTGGAACCGTACCGAAATTGACCGGTTAAAGATCGAAACCTTTTGAAAAACTTGGGACCGAAACCGGAACGGAACCCTTAAATACAATTTTTTTAGTAACCGAAAAAGAAATCTATATTTTATGTAGAGGTTTTTACGGTTTTTTTCGGTTATTTTCGGTTCAAAGATCCAATAGATATTTTTTAGCGGGAACATCAATATACATTTAATGTTGATTGTTATTACACATCTGATCAAGATACTCCCTCTATCTATTATTATAATAAATTAATACTATTTTTACAAACAATTGCCCTACTCCGGGGGAATACCGGTCACACATACAAAACACATGCAAAAATATAGAAAAAACATATTAAAAAATAATTTATAATTCAAATAATTTACTATAGTACTTGTATTTAATTCTTTTCCAAAATTTGTCGTCTTTAGAATTCGGAAAACAACTACAGTCTGCTATAGTCTAAAACTCGGACCATAGCTTGGAAACTTTATTACCTACTTACATAAAGTGAATACGTTTTAAATCATTCGTAACTTATCCAGTGTCAACCTGAAAGCACCCCAAATGCCCGTGGATCAGATTTATAAGGCGTCCCCATAATGAATAATTAATTAAGGCGATAATGCGGTGGGAAAGTTTAAATGTTGTTAGGTATAAATAATTTATATCAATTATTATATAAATTTGATAAAATTTGTCAACGTTTAAACGTAAAATGCTTATAAAAAAATCTTGTCTAGTTTTTTTAATATTTTAAAACCGATATTATAATAACGTTTTATAAAATTAACCTTGTATTATACACACTGTGTATTTGTTTATGAAGCTCAAACAGAATGGTTGACGTAGGTGTGAAAATCTGATAAGCTACCTGATGATCGTGAAGTATGTTTGTGTGTTAGTAGTATATGTTTTGGTATGTTCTGTACCCTCCGCTATACTGGAGAATCCGACTACCCCGTCGTTATACTAACAGCTCCAGCCAGTGTTCTAGCACTCATATGTCAACTTCCTCTTAAAATTATGAACGGCATGATGGAGTTGGCCAATGAGAGTACCATTTTTCAAAACTTATTAATTTAAAATTTGGTGTTACTTCTTTTACTAAACACTACTTATATACTATATATAAATTGTATATTATTTTATTTTTTAAAATGTTTTATAGGGCTCAACCAGTTAATAAATAATTAAACAAAATGGACTTAGATGTTTAATTTAAATCACTGATTAAAATTAATTATCAGGATACAGAACCTAACCTAGTATTAGTTCATACAACTCTTGACAGGTTGCAGTATTCAAAATGTATGTGAAACTTTTTAAGTTTACTACCTTTACCAGCCTTTACCAGCCAGGTATTGTCCTACAATATTGAACAAGATTGTTGATTTTTAACCACTCATGTTTTTCCGATATTATGATTTATAATACAATTAATACCAACAATCAATATTTTGTACTTATACAGTTAAAAACTTAATTTATAACAATTAACATGTTATTATAATACTTCGTATCTATAAATATGTTTACGGTGTTTATGTTAATAAGTGTATGATGCGACGTTCTTACTTAGTACATCTAATTTTTTTTTGTTACCAAATATTTTTGTAACTAATTGAAAGGATTCGTTTTTAGGTAGATTGAAAAACATAAGAAAAAACTAATCATACTTGTAAATGTTATCAAAACTCAAAATTTAAATGCTTATAAAAAAGTGTGTGCCTATGTATTTTTACCATTAAACCTGTATTGAAACCCTTTAACTTCCTCTATTGTGCTGTCTTAGGGCTGACGCTATGGAACATTGTCTACGATGATCTCCTGAAATTGGACATAAATAAATATAATAATAATAGCAAAATAAAGGGTATATGCCCTAAAAATGCAAAATTATGAAATTCATTTATTTACGGGGTTCCTACTCCCTATAGAGACCAGGAACACACCAAGTAAATAACCTTTTACGAGACAGCTGCAACCAAAAAAAAAAAATCACCTAGAGGCTTCGTCGCGTTCACGGCACAAACGCCATGGCCAGGTCGACACTGAACTTAACTGTAGAACATCGTGTCTAAATAATCTACTATTTCCAGATAACTATAAAGTTAGAATCAAGTCATATTTTGGAAATAGTATATACTTTTCGCTAATTTTTATATAAAATAAAACGATTGAATCATCTTTATTAATTGATTATATACATTCATTTGGGGCGTAACTTCAGAACGCCTCGTTCATACAATATCCTATATCCAGACAACTATGAAGTAGGAATCCTGTCCCACTTTCCAAATAATGTAACCTTTTTTTCAAATGTCAATATGACCAATTGCCCAGTTATTTTGTATTGCGTTATTAAAGTTTTCATTATAACTAGGGCTCGGAAGTTGTTGCATTGAAAATCATGAAAATATGCATGCAAAAATGCATTAAAATATTATCGAAAATGCACGAAAATATGCACAAAAAAGTTATATGCACTGAAATATGCCTTGAAATATGTAATTCAATTATTATTTTTATTTTAAATATAATTTAATAAATAATAATTAATAATTTAATTTTTTAATTAATAATTCTGACTCTGAAAAATTAAAACAATTTTCTTTAAGTACCTATATTTACTGTTTATAGTGTTGTATATTATTTTACCTTGGAAATTGCATTGAACGATTAAAGATTTTTTGATATTTTTGAATTTGAACGATTGTCGATTGGAAGTGAGTAAATTTTTGTACGCTGAAAACGAACGACTGATGTTATTGGACAGTTTTCCATACACGTGAGATCATTTAAACTCCAATCTTCGGGTAATCCATCTGTGTCTTCTTTTCCATTTAGTATCTCTGATATTTTTAAAACTGCTTTATTTTTAATAAAACAGACTCAATCTTATTTTTAATTGTTTTCAACATTTCACCATTAATTTTAATTAATTTTTCTTTTGCTTCTTCGACAATAGAAATGGAATCTACCAGTGGAATTTCTTGTTTTTCAAGTATTGTAATTAAATCGGGTAATAATCCAAAATTTGATTTAATAAATACAAGTTGGGCTTCAATATTTTGATCAGAGAGATACTTTTTCGAATTTTTTATTGATACTGCATCGTTGTCATCGAAAGAATTTACGATTAATTTTATTTTCTCAAAATATTCACAGTAGTAACTGGCTGCGTTTATCCAAGTACCACATCTTGTCAAAATTGGTTCTGGTGGTAGGGATAGAGATGTTATAGAATTATATATTGATTCAAGCACGTATCCAGGATCAATTTTCGGGGGGGGTTTAAAATATTTTAAAGACGTATGTAGTTAGTTTTTGTTACCTATATTATAAATATATACCTACTTTAAAAATTTCCGGGGGGGGGGTTGAACCCCCCCCTGTATACGGGCCTGTATAGATTTAAAATATTGAATGCGAGAAGGTGCTTTGCGGAAAATATTTTTCACATTTGCTAGCAGAGTAATGACGAGCCGTGTATAGGAAACTATTTTTTTTTTAAAAAACCAGAAAGTTCTCTTCAAATATCTTATCTTTATATGATATTTATCGATAATAATTGGTTTCGATAGTGAACAGAAAACTTTTATTAACTATTATAAGAAATATTATACGTCTTACTTAAAATATAGCATGTTATATGCATAAAAAAATGTTTATTGTGAAAAAATGCGTGTTTTCATTAAAACCTCAAAATATGCAAAAATATGCAATTTTTTTTTGGTATATTTAAATTCGATACAACTTGAAACAAATTTCTGTCTTACTTAACAATTTATTGGACTATTTAATAAAAATATGCAAATTCAATAAGTCCCGAGCCCTAATTATAACTATTAGAGAATACAATAGTACTTGTGGTATTTTTACGTAATTGCTTGGGTTAACTTTTTCATTCATAAAACCAAATGTTATAATTATAATAATATATATTTAGTTTGTTAATATTATTTTAATAATTATATTGATATGTGACTAACATTTTATCCTAAAATGTATCAATGTAATGGCATTTAAATATGATAACGGTTAATGTCATCACTTAAATATGACTATTCCTTTAATTACATTACTCCAAGGAATGAATCATCGATAAGATTTCTTTATAAAAACCTTATCCCGAAAAACGATAAGCGTTTATTCAAAAATCAGTTCATAGTTGTTCAACATTAAAATATTTCTGTTTCTTGTATTGTTATTTATTCTGCTCTCTTGTACCTATATCAATATAAAGACAACAATTCATTTTTACATCATTTTTAGAACGGTAAGAAATATTGATTTTATTTATATAAGGTGAAAATTTGATCAGTTTTTTCATCGGGACAAAATACGGTCTTTTATGTAATATTTTATATATTTTGCGTTTTGTATAAAGTTATAAATAAATTAAAAATTGTATATTTATCATTAAATACATTATTTGCTTATTTAATACTGTCGCACGTAAACTATACAATTTTTGAATCTCTAATTTCAATCGTCCTCGAGTAATATTGTTGTTTAGTGTTAAAGTAGCTTTTGATGTTAAGTCAACAACTTCAATAAACTAGAATGTTATAAATATACCTAGTCATAAGTATTTTGTGTTTATGACACTGCTCTGGTTATAGTTTTCCTATACTTTCTAGTTTTTTGATAATAGCCATTGATATTATAGTTACTATAGTATGTATAAAACAATAACAATATAATATATTCAACTTTAAATCACACCATCGTCTTAAGCACAATATATACTAAGGATTATGAAAAAAAAATCGAAATACTATTGTAACATTTGTAAGTAAATAAAATCATTATGTAAATCAAACTACTTTTACTCGTAAACATGGGCGTCTATTCATCAATTCTTATTATCTCGTCATATCGTAACTTTCTATTTTTTTTTTAAAAAATAAAATATTATGTAAACACGATAATCGTTTATTTATTATAAATATATTATAATTTGGTTTTTCATTTATCGATAAAGTTTATTTTTAAAAATTTTATTTAAAAAAAAATGCACTTAAATTATATTCATATAAGCATTTAATAGGTGTCTTTGCATGATGCTATATTTGTCGGTAAATTGAGTTGTCGGCGAATTGGGATTCGGCAAAGTGGGTATAATATTTGTGATAAATTTTCTAATAACATGTTTGAGTTTGTCATGAAATTCTCTTGAAAAAGACCTACTTACGTTTTTAAATACTTTTTTTAAATTCAATATTATCAAAATTTACAAATGTATATTTAAAGAGCTTGAGAGTTAGTTTTAAAAAATGGGAAGTGATTCTCATGACGAATTCAAATAAGTCAGATATTAGGCATATGATTTGAACTTATATTTTGGTACGAAGTAGGAAACACAGATGGGAACGGAGCCTTTTAATTATGTTTACGAATATTTGGTATTTTTCGAAATGTTATGTTATTAAAGTTATTAACTAATAAGTATAGGTAGGTATAAGGTAGGAACTTGGGTTGGTGGATTCTACTGCCCATTGACATAATATTAAGACTTCTTAATATGTCTGTGCTGATGATCTGTCAATAAAAATGACTTAACCGTTGTATGTGTTTAAAATATAAATTCATATTATAGTTTCATGTAGGTACTTTCAAAAAAAGAAAGTTTATATTTTGCGTTTTTTAATAATTTTCAAATTTTAGTTCATATTATATTACATTTTATTGATTTTATAGAATTAACATTAATTTTAACATGTGCTGTTTTGGCCTTATCAAATATAATATATATCAAATATAATGAATTATAATATAATATTGTAATTTTTCTAAGTAATAATTAAAAACTCTAAGTAATAATTTTATGTCACTTTGTTTAAAAAACATACATTTAGTTTATTGCAATCATATACCTAAATAATATTATGTATACCAACTAATTTTTGAGGATTTTCAATATTTTGAAATGTATAACATATTAATAGGTATTGGTACAAATTACATTTATGTTTACATGTTATATGTTAGTTTGTGCGTGCCGAAATCACTTACGTTATATAGTTAACCTTTTTAGATGTAATTCACATTAGGCATGGAGAGAATTATTTAAACCACAAAATGTATTGTTACTATATAATGCTTCTATTTTTTTATGAAACACCTACAAGTGACAAGTATAGTAAACATGAACAATATTGATATTTTCTATTAATCAATAATTAATATTTAAGTTAAAGTTAAAAATAATTGTAAAAATCTCATCGTTTTGTTTTAGACTACCAACGACATGTTTTCATCTTCGTCTTCTTCGAAATATGATAAGCCATCATCCAATTTTCAAAAGGAGTCGGACAAATTGGATTTGGAGAAGGTTAGGGCAGGTAGAGAGAAAGCAGAAGCAAACCTTGCGAATTTTTCACAGACACGGCCCACAATGTGGCCGAATTATGAAAAGAAAACTTTTAAAGAATCACCTAGTCGTCTAAACTAGTGACTAAATAATTTTAAATTATATTATTATAATCTTTGTATTATATTATTATCATTTTTTTTCTTTTATTTTTTCTTTTTTGATGTTATTCATTTAATAAAATATTAAAAAAAATTATTGATGTAGTAATTACGTATTACATTTAAAGAGTTTTAAATATCGTATTATATTATGTCTTATTAAAAACAACTGTCAACTTTTGTACGTCAAGTATTGAATAAAATATGTCGCTTAATTTACTAAACTTGAGGTAGGTACCTTTTATATTTTATATTCTTTAAATATAAAGAATATAAAACATATAATATATTATATATTATATTATAATATAAAATATTAACAACGGTCATCAGTGATGACTCATCACTAATCAACGGTGATGCAATTTCAATTTTCAAAAGTGCAGTGAAAAACAAAAGATAAATGAAGAAAAATGGAATTATATACGCAAAATCGACTTTGGGTATTGATGTAACTTTAAAACAAATGATCATGTAGATAGGTACATGAAATTTTCACTGGTTGTTTATATTTCCATTTATTATACATGATAAAATTTTCAAAATATTTTGATACGTTTTGAACTGTTTAGGGACATTTGCAGTTTCCAATTTTATTAGTTTTTTTTCTATGAATGGCAATAGAACTTTATTTGTTGAGTAAAAATTCTTGATAATTTAATAAAAGGCTCATAGTACATTGTTTTGAAGGCAGATGAAAAATATTAAAAATCCTTATTCACAGTTTTTTTTTTTATAAGCATTTAAAGTTCAAAAATTGACAAAATATTTAAAAATCACGAAAATGAGCAAATTATTTTGAGTTAAGAATTCATAAACATTTTTCTTTTTAAATCTAAATTTAAAAATGTAATACAAGATTCCTTATAAGATTATCAAATTTTATTAAAAAAAAAAATGCATATAAGAAAGTTAAATTAAATCTTTGTAAATGTTTGAAATTCAAATTTTTCAACATTGGATATTCGCTCGATTTCTCTTGTGGCGATTTTCTTATTTTGTTGTAATTCAAAAACGAATAACTGTTACAGATACATGAAAATTTCACTGAATGTTTATTTGATCAATTCTTATACTTGATAAGATTTTCAAAATATTTCGACTCCTTTTAAGTTGTTTACTTACAATTTCATATTTCAATTTTTTTATTTTATTTCTTTCTATGAATATCAATAAAATTTTATCTGTTTGCCCAAAAAGTGTATAAATTTAATACAAGACTCCTGATATATTGTTATAGTAGCAGTTGAAAAATAAAAAAATACATATGCACAATTTTTGAAGTGAAACTTCTTATGTGAGGGGTATCGAAAAAAAAGAGAGTGACGCTCTGACCGTCACGGACGCTCGGGCGTCACGAAAACGGTACGATGTTTTGTTTATAAAGTTTTTGATATTTTCCATTTCAATATTTTGTAATCTCTTTGGAAACATATCATATGATATTATAAACAAACCAGTATAAACGTATAAACAATATTCCGTAGTCAAGTTGATAAAAGCGAAAACGCATATATAATAAATATTCCAGAGTGCGCGATGAGTAAAAGAAATGTCGCGGAATATGAGAGTTCGGCCGGAACATTATAAAAATATATATAATATACTATTTTTAGGTGAGTCAAATTATGTATATTAAAAATATAACTCGATGAATTTAATCATATTATATGACTACTATAAGTATTTAATAAATAATAATAATAATAATTAATATTTAGTTAATACTTGACACATTTACAATGACCAACGCACCTATATTTTTCAAATAGTATATAATACTCTGATGGTTCAATTGTATAATGAGATGACATAATTTGATATTACTCAATATATATGTCTATGGTCTATCAAGTATATTTATTTATTTAATATCAAATGTAATAATTTATGAATAACAAATTGATATATATATTATGTACCTACATAATATGACTAATGTATTTTATAGATGTATGTATATACATAATAGTAGGGTTATATTATATGTATGGACATGAATTAATACTGATATTAGTAAATATTTTGGTCCATTGGTCTAAAAGTATAAATTAAGTACCTACACATAATATTATAAAGGTAGGTAGTAGGTATTACTTAATGTATTACAGTTTTTAGGTGAGAAAACAAAATATAACTTAATGTATTTAATTAAATTCTGGCAGGTAAATTGCATAATGGTATGACTAAACTATACTATACTAATTAAACTATTTAATAAATAATAATAATAAATATTTAATTAATACTTGATTTCATCTACATATTTACCATTACCAACGTACCAATATGTTTCCTTTATACTTGAATAGAAAATAGTACAAGTACAATTATTTATATTATATATAAGTAACCTACATGTATAATTTGTAGAAGGTACCTACTTGATATATCATTATTTGATATTACTCAAAATATAGGTAGGTCTCTGATGTATACTTATTTAATTATGAGTTTCAAATTAATAAAACAAATAGATAATTATTAACGTCAATGTTAATCGACTCAAGCCGATGCCTAAAACACCTGCAGAACGTAGACGAGACTATCGGGCACGTCTAAGAGCAGCTCGACAAGAAAATAAAAATCATGTATCTCGGCCTGCACCTAAAACATCTGCAGAACGTAATCGAGAATTCCGGGCACGACAAAAAGAACATCAACGGCAAAATCCAGAAAATGATGAAATAACAACTGACCGAAAGATTGTATGACTGAAAGAAGTTTCACTTCATCCCCGCGTACTTCTTACACGCTCGAATTTTTTTTTTTATAATCATTTAAAGATCGAATTTTGACAACATTTATCAAATTTTAAATTAAATAATTATTTTGTAGCTTAAAATTTATAAAATGTTCGACTTTTATATCTAAGAATTGAAAATTTAAAACAAGATTCCACGTAAGTAGTTAATTCTGTTTACGAAAAATCTAAATATTACATGTGCACAGTTTATTTTTATAATCATTTTAAGTTCAACTTTGGACAAAATTACATACAAAAAACCTAGAATAACTATTTTAGTTATTTTGTTGTGATTGTGTAATATTGTTCGTAGGTCCTTGAAACTTCTAGAGTATTATACTACTATATATCTATGATAGTATCATGGTTTTTTATTAATGTGTAACGAGTTACAAGTACCTAATGGATATATTGATATGAATTTATTATAGGTACCTACCTATAATTATATGTCAAATTTTTTTAATACCATAGATATAATTATAGGTAAATTATGTCTTATACCTAGACTGACATACTGTCTTCACTCAGAATCAATTTTCTTAAATAAAAAAACGAATAAATAGTTCAAAAATAGTTAAATTATACAGATTTTGAAAATGATACATATGATGTGTAAAAAATGCTAATATATAATATATTCGGTGAACAATTCATGTATCCACAGTTGTTTTTTGAAATTTACCACAACTTTGAACAACTTCAACTATGAACTGAGTTTTGAATAAACGCTTATCGTTATTTATTAAGGGTTTGTAAAAAAAGCATCTTATCAAAGATTAATAATTGATTTTTATTAACAACTCGTTTCGTATCAAACGGCCGCGTACGGTCTACAATTGAAAATGAAAATATAATATAAAGATTATAATAATATAGGCCCTAGCTTTGACAAGTAAATGGTTTTGAAAACATTGCGTTGGTATTCTTCTGCCGTGTAGGTGAAACAAGCGCAGTCGGAAAGTGTTCTTTAGCTGCCTCTAGCCTTATCCCAATCAGACACAGTCTTGTCCAACGCCTTTTGAAGGTTGAATGACGATTTGCCATCTTTTGAAGAAGACTGAAATTTATCTCTTGCTGCCTTGGCCTTATCCCAATCAGACACAGTTTTATCCAACGCCTTTTGAAGGTTGAATGGTGATTTACCATCTTTCGACGAAGACGAAGAAGAAAACATGTCGTTGGTAGTCTAAAACAAAACGATGAGACTATAAAAATTACATCTTTACAATTAATTTAAACTTCAACTTATTTTATTTTTGGTTACATATTAATTAGTGTCTATTGATGTATACAAACATTAATATAATGTTAATGTTTACTATATTTGTAACTTGTAGGTGTCTAATAAAAAGTAGAATTGTTAGGTAGGTAGTAACAATACGTTATTTGGTTTAAATAATTTTCTCCGTGCCTAATGGTATGTAAACCTAAAAAGTAATTCTTTTAATATAACGTTACTTCTTTCGGAATGTAAAAATTAACATGCAATAAGTAGACCGAATATCATTTGTACCAATATTAATATTACGTTATGTATTCGAAATATTGTAAATCCTCAAAAATTATGCGATATATACATAATATTAGGTAGGTATACGATTGTAAAAATTCCTTATAAGATTATCTAATTTTATTAAAAAAAAAAATGCATAATATAAGAAAGTTAAATTAAATCTTTGTAAATGTTTGAAATTCAAATTTTTCAACATTGGATATTCGCTCGATTTCTCTTGTGGCGATTTTCTTATTTTGTTGTAATTCAAAAACGAATAACTGTTACAGATACATGAAAATTTCACTGAATGTTTATTTGATCAATTCTTATACTTGATAAGATTTTCAAAATATTTCGACTCCTTTTAAGTTGTTTACTTACAATTTCATATTTCAATTTTTTTATTATTTTTCTTTCTATGAATATCAATAAAATTTTATCTGTTTGCCCAAAAAGTGTATAAATTTAATACAAGAATCCTGAAATATTGTTATAGTAGCAGTTGAAAAATAAAAAAAATACATATGCACAATTTTTTTTTTATAATCATTTAAAGATCGAATTTTGACAACATTTATCAAATTTTAAATTAAATAATTATTTTGTAGCTTAAAATTTTTAAAATGTTCGACTTTTATATCTAAGAATTTAAAATTTAAAACAAGATTCCACGTAAGTAGTTAATTCTGTTTACGAAAAATCTAAATATGACATGTGCACAGTTTATTTTTATAATCATTTTAAGTTCAACTTTGGACAAAATTACATACAAAAAACCTAGAATAACTATTTTAGTTATTTTGTTGTGATTGTGTAATATTGTTCGTAGGTCCTTGAAACTTCTAGAGTATTATACTACTATATATCTATGATAGTATCATGGTTTTTTATTAATGTGTAACGAGTTACAAGTACCTAATGGATATATTGATATGAATTTATTATAGGTACCTACCTATAATTATATGTCAAATTTTTTTAATACCATAGATATAATTATAGGTAAATTATGTCTTATACCTAGACTGACATACTGTCTTCACTCAGAATCAATTTTCTTAAATAAAAAAACGAATAAATAGTTCAAAAATAGTTAAATTATACAGATTTTGAAAATGATACATATGATGTGTAAAAAATGCTAATATATAATATATTCGGTGAACAATTCATGTATCCACAGTTGTTTTTTGAAATTTACCACAACTTTGAACAACTTCAACTATGAACTGAGTTTTGAATAAACGCTTATCGTTATTTATTAAGGGTTTGTAAAAAAAGCATCTTATCAAAGATTAATAATTGATTTTTATTAACAACTCGTTTCGTATCAAACGGCCGCGTACGGTCTACAATTGAAAATGAAAATATAATATAAAGATTATAATAATATAGGCCCTAGCTTTGACAAGTAAATGGTTTTGAAAACATTGCGTTGGTATTCTTCTGCCGTGTAGGTGAAACAAGCGCCGTCGGAAAGTGTTCTTTAGCTGCCTCTAGCCTTATCCCAATCAGACACAGTCTTGTCCAACGCCTTTTGAAGGTTGAATGACGATTTGCCATCTTTTGAAGAAGACTGAAATTTATCTCTTGCTGCCTTGGCCTTATCCCAATCAGACACAGTTTTATCCAACGCCTTTTGAAGGTTGAATGGTGATTTACCATCTTTCGACGAAGACGAAGAAGAAAACATGTCGTTGGTAGTCTAAAACAAAACGATGAGACTATAAAAATTACATCTTTACAATTAATTTAAACTTCAACTTATTTTATTTTTGGTTACATATTAATTAGTGTCTATTGATATATACAAAAATTAATATAATGTTAATATTTACTATATTTGTAACTTGTAGGTGTCTAATAAAAAGTAGAATTGTAAGGTAGGTAGTAACAATACGTTATTTGGTTTAAATAATTTTCTCCGTGCCTAATGGTATGTAAACCTAAAAAGTAATTCTTTTAATATAACGTTACTTCTTTCGGAATGTAAAAATTAACATGCAATAAGTAGACCGAATATCATTTGTACCAATATTAATATTACGTTATGTATTCGAAATATTGTAAATCCTCAAAAATTATGCGATATATACATAATATTAGGTAGGTATACGATTGTAAAATCTAAATGATGTGTATCTCTAAAGTGAGTATATACCTAACTATAACTTTGAGTTAAGTCAATATTATTATGGTAAAACTAACTGTTAGTGCGGTATAGTTTACGTTATTGTTTTAAAAGTGCTAACTATGGCTGGGAATGTAATGCCCTAATCAAACGTAATACGGAAATACGGAACCGTTCGAAAAATTACAATATATAATATTTGATAACGTAACAATAGCACACATTACAATCAATGTTATTTTTCTGAGTAAAAACCATAAAATAAAATTTAAAAAGATATTATTACTTGTAAAATTCACTAAAAACCATACAATTTCATCAGTATTAAATGAGCAAAATAATAATGTATTTTACGATAAATTTACAATTTTTAATTTATTTATAACGTTATAAAGAAATCAAAAATTAATAAAATATTACATAACAGGCCATATTATGCCCCGATGAAAAAACTGATCAAATTTTCACCTTATATAAATAAAATCAATATTTCTTACCGTTCTAAAAATGATGTAAAAATTAATTGTTGTCTTTACATTGATATATAAGACAGCAGAATAAATAAAAATACAAGAAACAGAAATATTTTAATGTTGAACAACTATGAACTGATTTTTGAATAAACACTTATCGTTTTTCGTGATGGGTTTTTATAAAGAAATCTTATCGACAATTCGTTCCTTGGAGATATAGTAATGTAATTAAAGGCTTAGTCATATTTAAGTGATGTCATTTACCATTATCATATTTAAATCTCACTACACTGATAAATTTTGTGATAAATTGTTAATCATATATCAATATAATTATAAAAATAATATTAAAACACTAAATATCTATTATTATAATTATGAAATTTGGTTTAATGAATACCAAAATTAACCCAAGCAATTTCATAAAAAGACCATAATAATTATTGTATTCACTAATAATAATTATAATGAAAACTTTAATAACGAAATACGAAGTATTTATATTGTCATTATTCCATTTAGTTTTTTTGAAGACAAAAATTAATTCAAGCAATTACATAGAAAGGTTAATAATAATTATCGTATTCAAATAAACATAAAGTCAATACTATACGAATAAACCGGATATTTCTAATTATGGTCCGTAAATTATCATTTTTAGATGAAATTGTCTAAAATGACAAAACTATAAGTACCTATTATATTTATTATAGTACATGTATTTAATTCTTTTCCAAGATTTGTCGTCTTTAGAATTCGGAAAACAACTACAGTCTGCTATAGTCTAGACCATATATTTAAAACTTTATTACCTACTTACATAAAGTGAATACGTTTTAAATCATTCGTAACTTATCCAGTGTCAACCAGAAAGCACCCCCAAATGCCCGTGGGTCAGTTTTATAAGGCGTCCTCATAATGAATAATTAATTAAGGCAATAATGCAGTGGGAACGTTTAAATTTTGTTAGGTATAAATAATTTATATCAATTATTATATAAATTTAACCTTGTATTATACACATTTAAATGGTATAAACAAAATGTGTGCCTATGTATTTTTAATATTTTTCTACCATTATTGTAAAAATATATCATTTAACTATTAAGTCATTTACATGATACTTACACGAAAAACCAAAATCGATCAGGTTAAGGCTCTCCGGCGGTGCACTGATCATAGGTGAGAAAAATAGCATTAAACCTGTATTGAAACCCTTTAACTTCCTCTATTGTGCTGTCTTAGGGCTGACGCTATGGAACATTGTCTACGATGATCTTCTGAAATTGGGCATAAATAAATATAATAATAATAATAGCAAATTAAAGCGTATATGCCCTAAAAATGCAAAATTATGCAATTCATTTATTTACGGGGTTCCTACTCACTATAGAGACCAGGAACACACCAAGAATATAACCTTTTACGAGACAGCTGCCACCAAAAAAAAAAAAAAACGCCATGGCCTGGTCGACCCTGAACTTAACTGTAGAACATCTTGTCCAAATAATTTAATAATGTACTATATCCAAATAACTATGAAATTATAAACTATAAACTATTAATCTCATTTTATTTTCAACCGTAATCTTTATTATTAATAAAGTAATCTTTATTATTAATAAAATTATTTATCAATAAAAATAACATTTAAAATGTGAACCTCAATTTCCCCGTTTGACCACCTACTTAAAATACGAGTATGGTATAGCCGTATAAGTGTAAGGAATAACGGTGTAGGAAATATTTGTACTTTGGGGGGGGGGGGGGGGTTAATGATATTGTTAAAGGAGCTTAGCCCCTAAGCCACCGTTATTTGCGCTTATGCTACTTGTTCTATCAATTTTGTATAAGTGTAAAATTATTAATTATTTGAAGTTAAAATTTTAATATATCACTATATTAGTAACTCTGCAATATAATCAACCAGTGCGTGCATATTAAAATTCATTCAATTCATTCACATGATAACGCGAAGCTCTCATTTAGAAGTTTAATTAAACATTTGACTATTTTAGCAAAGGAAAGTACAAAATTATACGTGGCCTACTCGTCATATTAAATATATGTATTTAAATTACATTTGCTTTACCCGATTATATTGCGTCCTGTTTTCAAAGTCAACGCTTTGGAGTAATCTCTACATAACTATACATAAGTAGCGTTATGAACTTTAAAATGTTTCAATAGTTATGATTTTGTTTCATAATATTACTATATTAGGATGTCTTAATAATATGTTATTATTACCCATTTACCTACCTACAGGGACGGTTCTAGAGACTTGGTTCGGGAGTTATAATTTTCAGAAAACTTAACAACAATTTTTACAACATAAATTCAAGTCTTCTATTTTATGAATTGGCAAATACATCTTTAATATGGTCTATTTGACCTAAAACATTCGCTTTATTATTTTGTTTTAAACATAATATAAATAACTGGTACATACTAGGAGTCATACGACATACCTCCAACTACATTATTTTACAAGATTTATCATATTCAATAGTATAATATTATGTTTTTTTTGTTTTTTTAACAATATAACATTTTTAGGAATACAGGCTTTGGTGGGTAGGAGGCCCCTTCGGCCTGCTCTGAACCGCCGCCGCCTACCTATATTTCAATTTTCAGATTATAAATAATTATAATACATATTATACGCACTACAATTTCTAAGTATAAATAGTACAAAATATACCCTAAAATAATACGTATATGCCCTAAAAACGCCAAATTATGATCTTCATTTCATTTTGTTTAGATAGGCATTGCCACTTAGTCAAGATCGTAAATTACATTGTTATGTAAAATTTATTTTACTGAAATCAAAAAACATAATATTATATAATATGGTATATATCATTATTCATTATAATATACGTATACGATTGTATTATATAATATAGGAACATAATATTATTATGTCACAATTATACATACATAATAACTATTAAGGTAGGTATATAATTATACATTTATACAAACGGCAAGGCTTTTAATTTTAAAGAAAACTATAAACGTAATTAAATCACAATTTAAAAATATGCAACGAGCAATGTATGAAACAATAGGTACGTATGATTGTATGAAACCTAAAAAAGTCCAATGCATTAATTAAAAAATAATATATTATGTACAAAATTTAAACTTATGTGCGATGTTCGCATACCTACTTAATAGATAATATATTATTTATTGGTATTAGTTTATGATCTTATTAGTCATTACTCATTAGGCGCTATTTCTTAAAATACAGTACTTATCTAATTATATTCATTACAAATTAGTTTGAGTAGTAAAATATAAATTTAAAAAACGAAATTCGTTGAGCATTCATAAAACAGGATTCTAACACCTGTACCTTTTTTTTACCGTACCTATAGGAACCAAGACTTACATCATATTAATTTTCTGCCGTGTTGGAATTTACATAATTATATGTTTTTTTTTTACCTGCCAGGTCTCACGTAGGAACTTAAATTCACCTGTCGTAAATAGAGATGCGACTTTGTATTATGCAGTCATATAAGGTTGGAAATTAGGTATATTATACAAATAACGGTAATTGCCTTGAACATCAAACAATTCTATTTCCTTCTACCAAAGTAAGAAACCTATTTATCATTATTGAATACCTAATTTCTAATTTTAAACGACCAATTGCTTAAAATATTATACACATCTATGAATTTTATTGTTTTTGAATCCAACTTAAATTTAAATATTCATATTTCTAAAATAATTAGTAAAGCATCAAAACAGTAAGGTTTTATAAAGGTACGTTTTTCCTGCAGCGTCTGGACGTGTAGGTCGTGTCTGACGCGGCCGTGCTGTTAAATTGTTTGACGCTGCAGGGAAACCACTGTGAACATTTCACAAATATTACTTCTTAAAAATCATTACACTGTGCACTAGTATGATCACGTTTTGATTTTAACTCCTGTCTCTGAGTAATACATCTGTTAGGTTTAATTAACGGACTTGAAGCTGTCCAACACTGACTTTTAAGATTTGTTTCTATTAATCTTAATATATATATATAGAGAAACATACACATCTTATAAGCCATTAGTCATTACTCAGTAGGCATCTTAAATTCAAATACTTTAGAAATAAGAAGGAAAAAATTAGATTTATTTTTCTTGTATAAATTACTTAATAATTTAATTGAATGTCCTGAATCATTATGTAAAAATAGTATCATCTTGATCCAACTTTCTAAAAAATAAGACACTATAATATGTTGAAATCTAAAAACTCTTTCTGGCAATAATTTTGTTTACAGGAGAGAAAAATAATACAAAAATAAGCACCATTGCTAAAAAAAAATTGTAAAATACTAAAAAAAAAAATTGTTATTAAAAAAAAGCCGGCAAGTGTGTGTCGCTCTGCTGTACGGTAGGTTACAGGTGGTCACTGTAACGGATGGTGTTACATTTTAATTCGATGATATAAGAAAAACGATTCTGAGTGAAGTCCACGCTATTACTAAGTATATATTTTGATGATAATATAATTCTGAATAAAGTAATTTATATATTATAAGTTATAACCTATTTACGTGGAACAGTGTCTTACATTTTCAATGCTTAGACATACAAGTTGAACATTTTATACATTTTTAACTACAAAATAATTATTAAATTTTAAATTTGATACAATTTGTAAAAATTTGAACTTTAAATGCTTATAAAAAATAATTTTTTAGTATTTTTCAACTGATATGGTAATAATATATGAGGAGCCTTGTATTACATTTTTACGGTTTTGGGCCCAACAAATAACGTTTTATTAATATTTATAGAAAACAAATTGAAAACTTGCAATGTCCACAAACAGCTCAAAAAGAGTCAAAATATTTTCAAAATTGTATGGTGTATAGGAAATGCTAATATAAACATTCAGTGAAATTTTCATGTATATATAGTTATTCGTTTTTGAATTACAACAAAATAATGAAATCGCTACATGAGAAATCGAGAGAATATCCATTGTTGTAAAAATTTGAATTTTAAACGCTCATAAAAATATAATATGACTTTCTTGTAGACATTTTTTTTTGATAAAAGTAGACAAACTTATAAGGAATCTTGTATTACATTTTCAAAACGTAGATTAAAAAAGAAAATTTTTATGAATTTCTAACTCAAAATAATTTGCAAAATTTTCATAATTTTTGAGTAATTTGTCAATATTTGAACTTTAAATGCTTATAAAAAATAATTTTTTAGTATTTTTCAACTGATATGGTAATAATATATGAGGAGCCTTGTATTACATTTTTACGGTTTTGGGCCCAACAAATAACGTTTTATTAATATTTATAGAAAAAAAATTGAAAAATCGCAATGTCCACAAACAGCTCAAAAAGAGTCAAAATATTTTCAAAATTGTATGGTATATGCTAATATAAACATTCAGTGAAATTTTCATGTATCTATAGTTATTCGTTTTTGAATTACAACAAAATAAGGAAATCGCTACATGAGAAATCGAGAGAATATCCATTGTTGTAAAAATTTGAATTTTAAACGCTCATAAAAATATAATATGACTTTCTTGTAGACATTTTTTTTTTTTGATAAAAGTAGACAAACTTATATTGAATCTTGTATTAAATTTTCAAAACGTAGATTCAAAAAGCAAATTTTTTATGAATTTCTATCTCAAAATAATTTGAAAAATTTTCGTAATTTTTGAGTATTTTGTCAATATTTGAACTTAAAATGCTTATAAAAATATTCTGACTGTGAATTTTTATTATTTTTCAAATATAATTGTATGGAAAGTATAGTGTCAAGCATTTGAGAAAAAGATTGAAATCCATCGAAATCAATCAATATAGAAATAATTTTGGTAGGACAAATTAAACTGATAACATAAACCGAATGATAACACTAAACAATAATTGAAAAATAATATATTGCACATACCTACAACAAACCAAAATAAAAATTAATAATTTTGCATCGAATTGAAGAAACTCATTATATATGTTACTAAAAAAATATTTTTTAAAGTATACAACATTTAATAGAGATTAAAAAAAAATATTATAATATAAATATTAAATACATATGTACCTACATGTTAATTATACCTACTACAAAATTGAAAAAAATCTTAGATTTGACTCTGTTTTTTCCAACAAATAACATTTTATTGATTTTTTAAGACAAAAAAATAAAAAATTTTAATTTTAAATTGTCTACAATTAGCTCAGAACAAGTCAAAATATTTTGAAAATTTTACTAAACACAGGAATCGATAAAATAAACATATTATATAAATCTCAAGTGTCTACAGTTATTCGTTTTTGAATTACACCAAAATAAGAAAATCGCTACAAGAGAAATCGAGTGAATATCCTAATCTTATAACAATATGAACTAATATCAACCTATCATAAAAATTTAAACTAAAATATAAACTCTAAACGCACACAAAAATATAATTTAAATTTCTTGTAGAAATTTTTTTTTATAAAGGTAGACAAACTTAAGAGGAATCATGTATTACATTTTCATAACTTAGATTTGAAATTAAAATGTTTTATGAATTTCTAGCTTAAAATAATTTGCAAATTTTCGTCAATATTTGAACTTTAAATGTTTATAAAAATATTCTGACAATGGATTTTTAATATTTTTCAATTATCATGGTAAAAATTGATTAGGGGCCTTGTATTAAATTTCCAAGATTTTTTAACCAGCGAATACATATTTATTTTCACTCATAGAAATAAATACTGAAAAATTGAAACTGTTAAGACTGTAAACTGTTCAAAACAAATCAAAATTGTTTGAAAATGTTATTGTGTATAGAAATTGCTAAGATAAACAACCAGTAAAAATTTAATATATCTACAATGATTTATTTTAGAGTTACTCCAAAAACCAAAATTGATTTTGTCCAAAACCAATTTTGCTTAAAAATTTACGTTTTTCTTTAATTTTGAATTTGTTTTCACGGCGCTTTTGAAAATTACTCTAAAACTTTTGACCTCACCAATGCACCAACAATATTTATATTCATTTTGCCACCAAACAAGATACTGAAGTTAAAAATCGACGCAATTTTTCGACTACTTACCAGCCCGGATTAAGTGAGGGCTATGGTCCCCGGGGATCGATATTTAGAATTTATTTAGCTGCCTCAGATTTTTCCATTTCTTTTTTTGTTATAGGCACTGCTTAAATCACCTAAAAAATAAATCGATGATTAGGAAAAGAGCTTGTAAATTATTATTTATAGTTAATAAAGTGATACATATAGTTCATAATTGAATGCTAAGTACCTAATACCTATATATATTTATTATAATACTTACCTTATATAAAATAATATAAGCATTTTTTTTTTCTTACAGGGGCTTCAACATGTCTTTAATCCATGCTTGACTACTTATCATGAACACAGACACAAATCAGAATGTAAAAAAATATAAAAAAAAATAAAACACATCATTGTAAAACCAATACATTCATGGCTTTGCTCAGCATCTAATAGTTGAATAAAATATCAAAAAATCAAAACAAGTAAAATTAAATGTATATTTTCCTACTTAGAATTAATCAGATTTATAGTGTCGTTGTAGTCCATTAGAAAAAAAATCAAATATAAACAAAATCCGGGCTCTAATAATAATAATAATAATATCATCGTCACCATCGTCTGCCCGAGTTAATAAATTGTTAAGTTGTGTTGTATAGCCGTAAAGTAAAATGTATCGTCTATATATTATTATTATTATTACTATTACTGTAATAGAAAGGCATATTTTATAAAATACCAATTGAAACATACTTATAATTGTTTTAAATTTACTTTGTTTTTATGTGATCCATAATAATAGTATAGTAACTTATAGGTAGGTAACGAACAATAGTTGTAGGTACCTACTATACGGGCATTGACTGTCGGCGTTTTTAAAACTTTTTCGAAAACAGCTTATAGATACTCTACAAGACGTGTTTTACAGTGTTAAGTGTTATTTCCCCAAACAGCAGCAAATTTATACTGTTATATTTTGTATATATCTAGATTCTAGATATAGGTAGTTATTAGTTAGTTAGTTAAGATATATGAACTATAACATTTATTTAGATATTATATACCATCTGATAGATACTGAAAAAATGTAATATTTACATATAGAATTGAGTATTTTTTTTTTGATCGTATTCTTAATAAACCACATTTGAGAACTTGATATCAGTTACGCGCAATCAATGTGCCAAAAAGTTGAGTTTTGAGTTATTCACAATTTATTAATTCTAAATATTTTTTTGCGGTGAAATATAGGTATAACACACTCTATCTAGCAGACATTTGTTGTTTTACTAATATTAATCAATACACATAGTCCGTAGCACATAATACTGTGATTGGAACTTTTTCTGGGATTAACTAAATTTATAAAATAGAAAAAAAAAGAATAGCATTCACATTACATAAATGCACAGATGATGACATTTAAATACATTAATTATCTATGTATTAGAACCCGGATGAGGATGCCCTAAAAAACATAGAAAAATTGTATAATATGTAAATTACCTTAAATGTTCTTAATACAATGTTCATCATGTTTGTTGTTAGCATAGTGTATACTTGAAACATATTTATATCTATTAGAAAGCATATTAGTGTCAAGTATTTGAGAAAAATATGGAAATCCATCGAAATCCAAGAATAGATCTAGTAATCATTTTGGTAGGAAAAATTAAACTGATAACATAAGCCGAATGATAACACTAAAAAAAAATTTAAAAATAATATAATGTACCTACCTACCTACGGCAAATCAAAAAAAAATTAATAATATTGCATCGAATTTAAGAATCTCGTAATATTATTAAAACAATATTTTTTGAATTAGACAACATTTAATAGAGATTAAAAAAACGTTATAATGTTAATACATATGTACCTACCTACATATTAATTACCTACTACAAAATAGAAAAAATCTTAGATTGTTGTCTGTTTTTTTTTTGTTCTGTAAAAAAAATTGTTGGTTCAAAGATGTAACGTAGTTTAAAATTTGGCGAGTTATTTTGCAAGTAATAATATATAGTTTTCCTCGGGGTTAAATAAATGATATCTCCATAATAATTATTATCGCATAACTCTGCCTTATTGTACATATAAAATCTTATCTACTTTTATTACATACCTATTGGCATTTATTCCCTCATTAATTGTATTAATAATTTTCAAACTGTACACTTTATCAATTCCATTATATCCTAATCATCTAAACATTACTTACTTAAACGAAATTTTAATTAACACTGTTAAAATTGAACAAACATTTTTAACAGTACTGTGTGTGCTGAAACATTTTCATTTGCAAAAAAAAAAAAAAATTCTTGTGAGTAGGTACCTACATAATTTTGATCATATAATATAATAATCACCATGTATTTTACATATTATGTCAAATAAGTACGTAAATTATGTACAATTCCCAAATATAGGTACATAGCCAGGTATGCACAGCAGCGTTTATTATTATTTTTAAATACTTAAAAATGTATAAACAAACTACAAAATGGTGGGCAGGTGGGTACCACTCTGCTGTACATTAGGCATCGTATAGACGTGTCGTAACAGTTATCAGTATGTTAAATTTGAATTAAATAATATAAAATCGAAAAACCATTCTGACTATCCTTCATATCTTATGAGACAAATATTATATTACTAGGTAGGTACAAGTACATTTCATTAAATTCATGCTATTAAAGTAATTTATTTTATCACTGGTAAAATGGTATTTTGAATTCAATTTTGCCAAAAACCTATAATTGTATATAACTTAAAACTGTAGAGTGCGGATTTTTATGCATTAAAAAATATTGAAATATGCAATATAACATGCAGTAAAAATAATGAAAACATGCAAAAAATATTCAAGAATTTTTTTTTTCATTTAAAATTTACAAATTATACAAGCTATAATAATTAATTACTTGAATACTTAATAAAAAGGTAGTAGGCAATTTACCCTGAACAACTTGATGTATATTTTAAATTTTATTTATTATTAAAATGAATAATCATATGAATTTTCGAGATTTTCTTCTGTGAATCTGTGACGTTTATCGGTTAACATATGTTTAAAGACTGAAAACGAACGTCTGAACGTTTGAAGTCAACTGAAGTTGTTGCCTTTTGGGACATATTTGAAGCAACTTAGTATTATCGGGTCTTGATAAAGATCTTCGAGCTGAACGTTTTCACCTAATAGTACTGCATTCATTTTTCATAGAATTTCCAGACCTTTAGTTTTACTGGGAAGCTCGTTTAATTTTGTTTTTAAGTGTTTCACCTTTTGATCCAGAAATGGAATGAAGTTTTTTTTTCATTTCGTCATTTATTGAAAAGCTTTTATGTAAAGTCATATTTTGAGTTCCTAGTTTTTTTTATCACTTTCACTAAAATAACCAAGCAAGATAAGCAAAATAAGCAAGATTCATTATAAGTTTAAAAAAAAAATGTGAAAATTAGCATCAAATTATGATGATTCGTGTAGATGACTGACAAAAATACAAAAATATTAAAATGAAAAAAATATGCAATTGCATAGAAATCCGCACTTGAAACTTTTAAAGTACTTATAAGTACCCAAAAATAATATTTTTAAATAATTATTACAAAAAAATAACTTAAACGGCTATTCTCAATTGATATATCTAATTTCGTAACTTAAAATTGGTTCAGAAACAACTATGAAGTTGGAATCGTATCCTATTTAGGCGAATATGTATAGTTTTTGATAAATTTTATATCAAACGATTTAATCTACATAGTTATCATATATAGTTTTTATTTCAACTATACTATACTACTATAGTCATATCAATTATATCAATTATATTATCAGACAACAAATAATTTTTACACAATTTTTATAACTAACTTTATAACTTTATATAAAATCCCACTTTATCCACATAATGCAGACAATATGTTTAAGAAACTATTTATTGCAGTATCATAATATTTTGAGTCTTAGAACCAGACAATGTCTCAGATAAGACAATTTTTCCCATACTATCCAACACATTTTTTTCAACATTTATAAGTATGAAAAACAATAAAAACTTTCAAACGTCCTTAATTAGCTTAAAATAGTCAAAATGTTATTAAAACTATACCATGTACCTACAGACAATTTTAATATAAACATTTGCTAGACATTTTATGTAGGGACGGTTATCTATGATTAGTTGTTTTTTAAGTATAACAAAATAGCCAAAGGATCAAACTATATATTTTTATATATTTTATGCTTGAAGTTACTATTAAATTATTTTTATGAGAGTTTGAAGTTAAATTTAAATGGATTCAACATTGGATATTCACCTGTTAACTAAACATTTCTCGTTGAACGATTTTCTTATTTTCTTGTAATTCAAAAACGAATAAAAGTAGATACTTGAAATTTTCAAACTTTCTTTACCATAACATTTTCAACATATTTATACTCTTTTTTATTTATAGAAATGTTTAAAGTTTGAGAATATTTTTGTAGCTTAAATGTATAAAATGTTTAATTTTTATTGATTACATATTAATTCTGCCGTCATAATCCACTAAGCTGCAGTAACTCCATTTTTGTCAAAATCTAGTTTTTGGTGTCTATCGATAGATATTTTAATTCTCTATCAATTTCCGTAATAAAATTTAAGGTTTTTCTTATTAGAAATCCATATAAATTGATAAGAACATAACAAGAAAGACGGTATGTCCATGATTTCATTAAGATAAGAAGCAAATAAGCAGTATGTCCAAATACCAGAACAAAAAGCAGTAACTCCAGGGATTACCCTGGAGTTACTGCTTTTTTCCCTAGTAATCGTTGTATTCAGAAAGCAGTATCTCCAACAAAATCCAAATTATTGGTGTAAACTTAACGTTGGTCCCAAAATAGAATTAAAATGTATACCATAATGTTACTGATAACTTGATAAGGAATAATATAATCACAATTTAAAAAAAAAAACACATTTAAACCGTATTTGCTGTGTATTAAGTCACTATAAACATCATATTATTTTGAAAGTACTACATATTTTGTGTACGCGTTACTTATTAAGTGTAAATCAGCTTAAAAATGAATAGCAGATCAAAAAAAATGGTTCAAATGGTTTCCAAAACCTATATTGAATACAAATTCTAGAACACATAAACATCACTTTACAAACACATGCCAATGATATCAGAAGCCATTAGGCAGTAACTCCAAATAAAAGTGTACTTACTGCTTTTCATCTTCTGACTAATATAAGAAAATAAGCAGTAAGTCCATTATAACCCATAAAATTGTATAAAAAAACCTTTTTTTTGTGTTCAGTAGATTCCTCATGAAAAATACAATAATATGAAATCTCTTTAATGTTTAAAATATTATTATTTTTACCCTACGGACTAATTTAGTGTTGAAAACTGTTTTATTGTTTCTTGAACATAACGATTTTTGGAGTTGCTGCTTAGTGGCTTATGACGGCAGAATTACTATCGTATTTCGACGTACCTAATTGCATTTATTAAATTTGGTCTTCATAAAACTATATGTTATAATTATAATTATCAGATATATACTTATTATTGTGTTTTAATAATATTTTAATAATTATATTGATGTATGCATAACACTTTATCGTAGTATTATTATTCAGATTAAAGAAAACCAAAATTTATCGAACTAGTGACATTTAAATATGAGAATAGTAACTTAATCACTTAAATTTGATTAAATATTTAATAACATTACGAAATCACTGAACAATGTATCATCGATAAGAATTCTTTATAAAAACCCATCCTGAACAACGATAAGCTTGTATTCAAAAGTCAGTTCATAGTTATTCAACAATAAATTATTTCTGTATTTTGTATTGTTATTCATTCTACTCACTTGTATAATAAAATAAAGACAACAATTCATTTTTAGACCACTTTTATAAGGGTAAGAAATTTTTATTTTATTTATATATAGTGTGACAATTTTCTCTCTTCTTTTTAAGGACATAATATGGTCTTTATTGTAAAAAATTTAATTTTCATTAAGATTTAATTTTAATATTGGGAATTTTATCACTATTCAATATAGACGTTTTAAACATCGTGTTTGAAGCTCTTATCTATAAGTTTTGAACAAAAGAATGTAATCACTGTATATTTTAAACATATTTTATTCTATGAAATCTACCGTATGTTCATCACCGACCTGCTATAACTTATTATTTAAATACTGAGCGACAATGCATATATTGAAATTACAATGACGTGTGTTGTAATTATTTCTGAAAACACTTTTTATAGTAAAAACATGCTTTGGTTTACAAATTCAGGGTAGTTTAAGGTACCAAAATATTTCTTGCAAATACTTTGTGGGATGTTATTGTAGGTACGTTAAGAAGTTGTTTAATTGTTTGAGTTTAACGATGTTATATTTTCAAATATTTAATTAATTTTTGACTTTTGTGTAACCTTGTTTAACGCCTTAAATAAATGAAAAATGAAAAATATATCTTGAAATACATCTTTTGCTTTATTAGTACTGATGTATAACAACTACATAAATTCTGTTAAACTCATATATTATAATAATTTCAATCATCATCTAGTAAACTGGTTGTTTAATGGTTAATTCGTTGACTCTTTTATCTATTTTGGTAATTTAATTTCTAATTATATATTATAATGATCTAATTTTTTATACAGTGTTAATCGTCTTGACTAATGTTTCTGTAAATCAAATACTAGGGCAGTTTTTGATCTAAGAATATTGTAGATTGAAAATAAAAAGTAACTTTATTTTTGACTAAATTAAGTTAATTTTATATTCTAACTTAACTTTAAACTTATCTGGTTACATTTTTTTTTTTGTTAATTTTTAACTATCAACCAAAGGAAATTTAATTTAATTATTTTTAGTTGTCACAGTTAATTATTTTCATTGACTTGCATACCATTGAAAAATATAACACCTGATTATTGATGATTTTCAATATTTTGAAATTTATAACATATTAATATTGGTACTAATAATATTTCTTCTAACATATTACATGTAAATTTTTACATTCCGAAACAAACTATGTTATATTATAATTTATAGGAATAACTTTTTATATTTCCCTTTAGGCATGGGAAAAATTATTTAAACCAAACAACATATTGTTACTAAATAACACTTTTATTTTGTATTAGATATCTGCCAGTTTCAAGTATAGTAAACATAAACAATATTTATGTATTTTATGCATAAAAAATTAATATTTAACCAAAAATAAAAAAAGTTGAAGTTTAAAAAAATTGTAAAGATGTAATCGTTATGATCTCATCCTTTTTGTTTTAGACTTCCGACGACATGTCTTCTTCGCAGTCTCCTTCTCCGTCTTCTTCAAAAGAGGGTGAATCATCATTCAATCTTCAAAAGGCGTTGGACAAATGTGTGTCTGATTGGGATAAAGCCAAAGCAGCAAGAGATAAAGCAGAAACCACACGGCCAAAGGATGCCAAGAAATTTTTTAAAAATAAAACTCCTCGTCGTCAAAACTAGGGCCTCTGTTATTTTAAATTATATTATTAATTTATTTTTTCATTTTCATTTGTAGACCATCACGACTATTCGAAAAGAAACAAGTAGCTAACAAAAATATATAACGTTTTTGTTCTAGATTTATGCATTTAAAACAATATTAAAAAATATTATTATTATTGAAGTAATTACTAATTAAATTTAAAAAGTTTTAAAAATCGTATTATATTATGTCGTATTAATAACAACTGTCAACTATTGTACCTTACGTATTGAATAAAATATGTCGCTTAATTTACTAAACATGAAGTACCCATTATATTTTCTGTATTTCTACTGCTTTATATTGCTTATGTCCGTTGAAAAGACGGTGGTGTAATTTTTATTTTAATATAATATGTTTATGGATTTGTTGTTTTTATTAAAGATTATATAAATTTCGTTGATTAAAATTAAGTCAATGTGAATTTCGTATGTTATTGAATACAATTATCTAGAAAACCAAGTCCAATCTTGATAAGAATGTTAATCTCACATACCTTCGTGTTCGAACAGAGTCTAAACAGATAGTTACTTAAATCTATGGACTAATATTTGAACCTATTATTTGAAGATGATGGTATGTAAAAAGTTTCGCATAAATCGGGAATACCGCAATCTGTTACGAGTTGTTTTATGAATTGGCATAAATTTCATAAATTCGTTTCAAATTTCTATATATATTTAATATGAATATTCAAATTGATGAAACTTATCAACCGGACCATGTATTATTTATTGTAATATTATAAAACCTATTGTTATAAGGGATTATATTATAATATTAAATTTTTTTTGTCAATTGTGTTATAACTTTACAATAAAAATTGGATGGATTGATAAGTTAATTATATTTAATAATTAAAAATATAATGTCAACAATATATTTATATTTTATAGGTTTGTCAAAAAAGCCGCTATGAGGGAATGTTATGTTATAACAAGAAAACATTTTTGTGATTATTATTTCCTTGCAATGGAAGATGATTTATTTATATTTTATTTTTTACTCACATTTTTTTTGTTGACATGATCCACCTTATCTATAATTGGTTTTTTATAGTCAACTTAAATGAAGTTTTGAACAAAAAAATTCGATTTAGACTATGTATTCTACCAAAATAGATGTATAATATGCCATTTGCCTTGGTTGTCTTTAGTTATGACTTATGAGATACAGTTTATGATTATATAATATAATTATAATATAATATTATATTTTATAATTCTACGTGAAATTTACTTCTAAATGACTTTTCCAATTTTCACCAACCAAAAACCTACTAACATTTTGAGATATAAAAATAAACATTTTTTAATAATATTGAAGTGAAAAAGTTAACTAAATAATTTATTCCAAGTAAATTTGATGATGAATATTTATACTATTCAAATATGTTTTTCGTTGTGTAGTCTGACAAAATTGAATAGGTTAGTAGGTTACTAATCTATATTACAGTATATACAATTGGCAAAAGATACATTTGTAAAAAAAAAAAAACACTTTGTTATTTAGCTTACAGTTTACTCAATCGCACAATAATGATCACTTATTACGCAAACAATCACATAACCCAATTGCAAGAATTTAGAAATTTGCATATAATTTAACTCCTTCGAAACGCCTGTATCAAATCCCCTAACATACATATTATAGTCAAAACGTAAATTTGATAGTATTATAAATTCGAATTACGATGATATTTTTGGGAAAATGACTAGTTCGTTTTTGAATATAGGTACCTACTTAATAATTGTTAGTACTTATTTTACAATTTAGCTACAAATATTAAATTTGTTAAATAGTTGTAATATTTTTGTTATTCTTAAAACAGAGAATTTTTATTAAACCTTTATTATTTTTTTAGTTTTCTCCGAGTGATTTTACACTAGAACTTTGAAAATATACAACGCCTTTTTAAAGACTTCATATTACATCGTATATCAATGTCATATAACACGGCTTAAAGCAGTATATCATATTATTAATTATATAATATTTAAATTTTGGCTGAATTGGTGAAAAGATCTTCGAGGTTAGACAAATATTTCGAAGAGCTTACATTAATTATAACATTATAGTCCTTCAGCATGCTCAATGGATTCAAGAGTTGTTCAATATTCTGCCCTCCTAGTGGAACAAGCAGTAAGTTCCAAATTCTCAAAATTGAGGTTAGTTCATATTTGGTATAATTGGAAAATTCCAGGTCTTTTTTTTCCTTAGGAAAAACCCAGTAACTCCACTAGAAATACATTTGAAAGGCATTATAAAATGTTGTATCAACCAAAATATTGTCAAATACGGTAGACGCCGATTATAAGACTCAGGGATATAAGGTTCAGTAGCTTATTAGACTCAAAATAATCTGGAACGGTCTGCACGACCAAATACATTAAAAAAAAATCGGTTATAAGACTCAACACTTCTATTATAAGACTCAAATTTCGTAAAATAAACTTTTTTGGTTATAATTTAGAAATAAATTCGTATTGAAAAATTAAATGATATTCGTGTTGATTATTTCTAGTTTCTGGTGGTACCTTATGAGTTATAACGTATAATAAAAATAAATAATAAAATAATAAAAATAAATAATAAATACAGTATAATATGTATATACATCCTTTATAATTTTTTATTAATGTATAATTTTTATAATATTTTTATATTTAATATTTACCTATTACAATTTTAGTTTTTTTCATCAGGATTATTAAATTTATTCAATAGAATAAGGCAGTATATATAATGGAGATACTGCTTACTTCATTAGGGAAATAATTTCTTAATGTTTATACTGCATAAATACCTAATAATCATAGTTAAAACGGATTTACACTTTGCAGTATGTACACTATATCGTCTTAATTTTTTATCAATGAATGGTCGCGACCCACGGTACTTATTCAATAGATACCTACGTATTTTACAAAAACATATTTTATTGAGATTAATCAGATACCGTGGTACTCTCTATAACAACTATAATATTGTGATTATTATTCTGGAAATACTAAATTTGAAAAGTTTCTTTTTCTTTTTATACACAATAATACTAGATAAAAATATAATCACGGCAAAGATAATGCACTATATAGGGATATATGCAACAATCAGATTATTCTACGACAACAATTTCATGATATAAAAAGGTTTACACATCATGCAAAGAGATTATAATATGTATATAAGATGTAACCAAAAGTGTATGCTTTGCAAGGACCGTGGTATAGATGTCAGTGTCTGATTATGCATGGAATACGTGTGATATAAGAGCACAGCACTTTTGAGGATTTCCACCTTTTTCCCCGGCACTATGGTTATTCCCATTAGCACTTTACGGCTTTAGCACTAGACGGAAAAAGGTCCCTTTCAAACGCTTCAACCGCGGTCGAAAACCAAACTTTCGGTGCAGGGGTGACAAAAAATATATTATTACCTACGTTCATTGCACTACTCATATATATTATACACTTATTACCTAAATTATATTTTATTAATTATAATAATTATAAATGCATAGTATACGAAGTGTAGCGATGTATTACCAATAATTACATTATCAATATACACAATATATATATGATCAATCTATTGCGGACCGTCTCTACAACTGACCGCTACCGCTTTTTTTTTCCATCCTACCAATCGATCATAATCAACCTATAAAAACTAATAATAATATAAAATATCCAGACTGACAAACTCTCTAAGCTTATATCATTTTAATGTTAAATACATTCCATTATATATTGTCCCACTTGTAATTTGTAACCTAATGTACAGCAGATCGACGTCCACTTACCAGCTTTTTTATGGAATAAAAACTTATAAATGTAAAATGAATCTTGTAGGTATCCAATTTACAAAATTACCGTATGACTGTATGAGTACTAAATATTTTGGAATTTTGAACTACAAAATTAAAATATAAAATACCTTTATTATACTACTACAACAAAATATATAAGATTACGTTTTAAAAATTTGAGAAATTAATATTATTATAGTAGCATAAAATTTTGAGTTTTAGAGTTATTTAGTGCCCAAAAAGGTCTCAGATACAACAAATTTCCTCCCCACATTTTTTTCGAAATTTATATCTATATAAAATAAAATAAACATTTTCAAACGTCCGTAATTAGCTTAAAATAGTCACCATTTAATTAAAACTATAACATGTACCTATGAAAATTTTAGCATAAAAATTTGGTAGACATTTCATGTAGGTATCTACGGTTATTAGGTTTTGAATTATAACAAAAGAACCAAATTATCAAACTATATCTATTTATATATTTTATGCTTGAAGTAACTATAAAATTATTTTTAAATCAACTATAATCAACTTGCCGTCAAGTTTTGTATGTGGTTGAAAAACGACTCATTGATAAAGAATTAGAAACTCATAAATACTTTTTCTTTTTATATCCAATATTTGAATATTTGATACAAGATTCCACAACACTTTTTACAAATTTTAGGGCAAAAAAAATATTTACTGGAAATTCAAAAAAAAAATTGTTAAAATTTGAAGTTAAGTTCAAACGGATTGGACATTTATAGAACCATTTTCTTATTTTCTTATAATTCAAAAAAGAATGACAATAGATACTTGAAAATTTAAAAAAAAGTTCTATTAGAATTGTCTATAACATAACATTTTAAAAACATTTAAACTAATTTTTATTTACCTATATAGACCTATGAAAAAATGTTTAATATTTGAGTATAATATTGTATTTAAAAATTTATGAAATGTTTGGTTTTTTATATTTAAATATACATTTTAAGTTTAAATTTGGACAAAATAAGATATTTCAATGGGAAATTACGATTTTAATTATCTTTTTGTAATTTAAAATTATAATTCTTATGTACTTGCAACTTTTAAATTACTTATATTAAAAATTATATGTTAAAATTAAATTCAACCTCCCACTTTACCATAAGCAATAAATTACTTTAATTGCATGAATTTAATGAAATATAAATACCAAGTAATATAATATGGGTCTCATAAGATATGAAAGATAGTCAGAAACATTTATATAATTTAATTCAAATTTAACATGTACTGTGACCACACGATGCCTAATGTACAGCAGATTGGTACACACTTCCCATTTTAGATTCTGAGTGAAACGATGAATGTATTGATTTTACAATGATGTGTGTTTTTTTTTTTTTTTTTTTATTTTTTTATTTTTTTTTTTGTGTCTGTGTACACGATAAGTAGTCGAAATAATGCTTCGATTTTCGACTTCAGTATCTTGTTCGATTGGAAAGTGAATATCGTTGGTGCATTGGGGAGGTCAAAATTTAAATTTCCCAGTAGTTTTCAAAAGCGCCGGGAAAAACAAAAGAAAAATTAAGGAAAAAACGGGAATTTTTACGCAAAATCGGTTTTCCAAAAAATCGATTTTGGTTTTTGGTGTAACTCTAAAAGAAATGAGCGTATATACATGAAATTTTCACTGGTTGTTTATATTTGCATTTTCTATACACGATAACATTTTCAAAATATTTTGATTTATTTTGAACTGTTTAGGGACATTTTCATTTTTCATTTTTTTTTAGTTTTTTTTCTAGAAATATCAATAATATTTATTTGTTGGTTAAAAAAACTTGAAAATTTAATAGAAGGCTCCTAGTATATTGTTTCAAAGGCAGATGAAAAATATTAAAAATCGTTAGTCACAGTTTTTTTTTATAAGCATTTAAAGTTAAAAATTGACAAAATATGGAAAAATCACGAAAATTAGCAAATTATTTTGAGTTAAGAATTCGTAAAAACTTTTCTTTTTAAATCTAAGATTTGAAAGTCTAATACAAGATTACTCATAAGATTTCCTACATTTATCAAAAAAAAAAATTCTATAAGAAAGTCAAATTAAATTTTTATGAGCGTTTGAAATTCAAATTTTTACAACATTGGATATTCACTCGATTTCTCATGTGGCGATTTCCTTATTTTGTTGTAATTCAAAAACGAATTACTGTAGATACATGAAAATTTCACTGAATGTTTATATTAGCATTTCCTATACACCATACAATTTTGAAAATATTTTGACTCTTTTTGAGCCGTTTACGGACATTTTCAGTTTTCAATTTTTTTAGTTTTTTTTTTCTATAAATATTAATAAAGTTTTATCTGTTTGGCCAAAAAGTGTGAAAAATTAATACAAGGCTCCTGATATATTGTTACAATAGCAGTTGAAAAATATTAAAAATACATAGGCACAATTTTTTTTTATAAGCATTTAAAGATCGCATTTTAACAAAATTTATCAAAATCTCGAAAATTATCAATCATCGTAATTAATAAATTATAAAATGTTCAGTTTTTATAAAGTAGTAGTTTTAATTTAAAAAGAAGATTCTCATAAATAGTTCATACTGTAGCCAAAAAATCTGAAAAATATATGAGCACAGTTATTTTTTACAGACATTTTAAGTTCAAATTTGGGACGAAATTACATAATCAAAAACCTAGCATACCTATTTTAGTTATTTTGTTGTGAGTGTATAATACTATTCGTGGGTACTTGAAACTTCTAAAGTACACTATATTATATATCTATGATAGTATCAGGGTTTGTTATTGATGTATAACGTGTTATAAGTACCTAATGGATATTGTGATATGATTAATTTGGAATTTATTATAGGTCAATTTTTTTTTTAATACCATAGATATGTATATAATATGTCTTAAACCTAGACTGACATACCGTCTTCGCTCAGAATCGTTTTTCTTATACAATGATATTGTATCATTGGATTCAAATTTAATACCATCCATTATACAGTGACCCACTTGTAACCTACTGTACAGCAGAGCGACATCCACTTACCCACCTTTTTTTAATTTGTTTATACATTTTTAAATATTTAAAACTACCTTTTTTTTCCAAATTAAAATGTTTGTAAAAACGTTTTTAAAAGTGTTTGTATAATTTTAATTGTGTTAATGATAATTTCGTTTATGTAAGTATTATTTTGATACTCCCTCTATCTATTATTATAATTAATTAATACTATTTTTACAAACAATTGCCCTACTCCGGGGGAATACCGGTCACACATATAAAACAAATGCAAAAAGATAGAACAAACATATTAAAAAATAATTTATAATTCAAATAATTTATTATAGTACTTGTATTTAATTTTTTTCCAAAATTTGTCGTCTTTAGAATTCGGAAAACAACTACAGTCTGCTATAGTCTAAAACTCGGACCATAGCTTGGAAACTTTATTACCTACTTACATAAAGTGAATACGTTTTAAATCATTCGTAACTTATCCAGTGTCAACCTGAAAGCACCCCAAATGCCCGTGGATCAGATTTATAAGGCGTCCCCATAATGAATAATTAATTAAGGCGATAATGCGGTGGGAAAGTTTAAATGTTGTTAGGTATAAATAATTTATATCAATTATTATATAAATTTGATAAAATTTGTCAACGTTTAAACGTAAAATGCTTATAAAAAAATCTTGTCTAGTTTTTTTAATATTTTAAAACCGATATTATAATAACGTTTTATAAAATTAAAATTGTATTATACACACTGTGTATTTGTTTATGAAGCTCAAACAGAATGGTTGACGTAGGTGTGAAAATCTGATAAGCTACCTGATGATCGTGAAGTATGTTTGTGTGTTAGTAGTATATGTTTTGGTATGTTCTGTACCCTCCGCTATACTGGAGAATCCGACTACCCCGTCGTAATACTAACAGCTCCAGCCAGTGTTCTAGCACTCATATGTCAACTTCCTCTTAAAATTATGAACGGCATGATGGAGTTGGCCAATGAGAGTACCATTTTTCAAAACTTATTAATTTAAAATTTGGTGTTACTTCTTTTACTAAACACTACTTATATACTATATATAAATTGTATATTATTTTATTTTTTTAAATGTTTTATAGGGCTCAACCAGTTAATAAATAATTAAACAAAATGGACTTAGATGTTTAATTTAAATCACTGATTAAAATTAATTATCAGGATACAGAACCTAACCTAGTATTAGTTCATACAACTCTTGACAGGTTGCAGTATTCAAAATGTATGTGAAACTTTTTAAGTTTACTACCTTTACCAGCCTCAAATAAAAGGCTATTAGTTAATATTAGTCAAATGTTTTTAGTAACAATAAATACAGAGGTACCTATATAATTTATGGCTCAAGTAATAATATAAGTTAAGGTATTGTCCTACAATATTGAACAAGATTGTTGATTTTTAACCACTCATGTTTTTCCGATATTATGATTTATAATACAATTAATACCAACAATCAATATTTTGTACTTATACAGTTAAAAACTTAATTTATAACAATTAACATGTTATTATAATACTTCGTATCTATAAATATGTTTACGGTGTTTATGTTAATAAGTGTATGATGCGACGTTCTTACTTAGTACATCTAATTTTTTTTTGTTACCAAATATTTTTGTAACTAATTGAAAGGATTCGTTTTTAGGTAGATTGAAAAACATAAGAAAAAACTAATCATACTTGTAAATGTTATCAAAACTCAAAATTTAAATGCTTATAAAAAAGTGTGTGCCTATGTATTTTTACCATTAAACCTGTATTGAAACCCTTTAACTTCCTCTATTATGCTGTCTTAGGGCTGACGCTATGGAACATTGTCTACGATGATCTCCTGAAATTGGACATAAATAAATATAATAATAATAGCAAAATAAAGGGTATATGCCCTAAAAATGCAAAATTATGAAATTCATTTATTTACGGGGTTCCTACTCCCTATATAGACCAGGAACACACCAAGTAAATAACCTTTTACGAGACAGCTGCAACCAAAAAAAAAAAATCACCTAGAGGCTTCGTCGCGTTCACGGCACAAACGCCATGGCCAGGTCGACACTGAACTTAACTGTAGAACATCGTGTCTAAATAATCTACTATTTCCAGATAACTATAAAGTTAGAATCAAGTCATATTTTGGAAATAGTATATACTTTTCGCTAATTTTTATATAAAATAAAACGATTGAATCATCTTTATTAATTGATTATATACATTCATTTGGGGCGTAACTTCAGAACGCCTCGTTCATACAATATCCTATATCCAGACAACTATGAAGTAGGAATCCTGTCCCACTTTCCAAATAATGTAACCTTTTTTTCAAATGTCAATATGACCAATTGCCCAGTTATTTTGTATTGCGTTATTAAAGTTTTCATTATAACTAGGGCTCGGAAGTTGTTGCATTGAAAATCATGAAAATATGCATGCAAAAATGCATTAAAATATTATCGAAAATGCACGAAAATATGCACAAAAAAGTTATATGCACTGAAATATGCCTTGAAATATGTAATTCAATTATTATTTTTATTTTAAATATAATTTAATAAATAATAATTAATAATTTGAATAATACAAATGTGAATAAAAATTAGTATTTGTACGTTTTTACACTATACATAGTCAAAAGTTTCAGTTTGCAGAGTTTCTTTCGAAAAAGTTTTATTCCGAGTTTTCTGACTCTGAAAAATTAAAACAATTTTCTTTAAGCACCTATATTTACTGTTTATAGTGTTGTATATTATTTTACCTTGGAAATTGCATTGAACGATTAAAGATTTTTTGATATTTTTGAATTTGAACGATTGTCGATTGGAAGTGAGTAAATTTTTGTACGCTGAAAACGAACGACTGATGTTATTGGACAGTTTTCCATACACGTGAGATCATTTAAACTCCAATCTTCGGGTAATCCATCTGTGTCTTCTTTTCCATTTAGTATCTCTGATATTTTTAAAACTGCTTTATTTTTTAATAAAACAGACTCAATCTTATTTTTAATTGTTTTCAACATTTCACCATTAATTTTAATTAATTTTTCTTTTGCTTCTTCGACAATAGAAATGGAATCTACCAGTGGAATTTCTTGTTTTTCAAGTATTGTAATTAAATCGGGTAATAATCCAAAATTCGATTTAATAAATACAAGTTGGGCTTCAATATTTTGATCAGAGAGATACTTTTTCGAATTTTTTATTGATACTGCATCGTTGTCATCGAAAGAATTTACGATTAATTTTATTTTCTCAAAATGTTCACAGTAGTAACTGGCTGCGTTTATCCAAGTACCCCATCTTGTCAAAATTGGTTCTGGTGGTAGGGATAGAGATGTTATAGAATTATATATTGATATTCAATAATTGATTTAAAATATTGAATGCGAGAAGGTGCTTTGCGGAAAACCTTTTTCACATTTGCTAGCAGAGTAATGACGAGCCGTGTATAGGAAACTATTTTTTTTTAAAAAACCAGAAAGTTCTCTTCAAATATCTTATCTTTATATGATATTTATCGATAATAATTGGTTTCGATAGTGCACAGAAAACTTTTATTAACTATTATAAGAAATATTATACGTCGTACTTAAAATAAAGCATGTTATATGCATAAAAAAATGTTTATTGTGAAAAAATGCGGGTTTTCATTAAAACCTCAAAATATGCAAAAATATGCAATTTTTTTTTTTTATATTTAAATTCGTTACAACTTGAAACAAATTTCTGTCTTACTTAACAATTTATTTGACTATTTAATAAAAATATGCAAATTCAATAAGTCCCGAGCCCTAATTATAACTATTAGAGAATACAATAGTACTTGTGGTATTTTTACGTAATTGCTTGGGTTAACTTTTTCATTCATAAAACCAAATGTTATAATTATAATAATATATATTTAGTTTGTTAATATTATTTTAATAATTATATTGATATGGGACTAACATTGTATCCTAAAATGTATCAATGTAGTGACATTTAAGTATGATAACGGTAAATGTCATCACTTAAATATGACTAAGCCTTTAATTACATTACTACATCTCCAAGGAATGAATTGTCGATAAGATTTCTTTATAAAAACCCATCGCGAAAAACGATAAGTCTTTATTCAAAAATCAGTTCATAGTTGTTCAACATTAAAATATTTCTGTTTCTTGTATTGTTATTAATTATTCTGCTCTCTTGTACCTATATTAATATAAAGACAACAATTCATTTTTACACCATTTTTAGAACGGTAAGAAATATTGATTTTATTTATATAAGGTGAAAATTTGATCAGTTTTTTCATCGGGACATAATACGGTCTTTTATGTAATATTTTATATATTTTGCGTTTTGTATAAAGTTATAAATAAATTAAAAATTGTATATTTATCATTAAATACATTATTTGCTTATAATTTAATACTGTCGTACGTAAACTATACAATTTTTGAATCTCTAATTTCAATCGTCCTCGAGTAATATTGTTGTTTAGTGTTAAAGTAGCTTTTGATGTTAAGTCAACAACTTCAATGAACTAGAATGTTATAAATATACCTAGTCATAAGTATTTTGTGTTTATGACACTGCTCTGGTTATAGTTTTCCTATACTTTCTAGTTTTTTGATAATAGCCATTGATATTATAGTTACTAAAATATGTATAAAACAATAACAATATAATATATTCAACTTTAAATCACACCATCGCCTTAAGCACAATATATACTAAGGATTATGAAAAAAAAAAAATCGAAATACTATTGTAACATTTGTAAGTAAATAAAATCATTATGTAAATCAAACTACTTTTACACGTAAACATGGGCGTCTATTCATCAATTCTTATCATCTCGTCATATTATCGTAACTTTCTATTTTTTTTTAAAAAATAAAATATTATGTAAACACGATAATCGTTTATTTATTATAAATATATTATAATTTGGTTTTTCATTTATTGATAAAGTTTATTTTTAAAAATTATATTTAAAAAAGAATGCACTTAAATTATATTCATACAAGCATTTAATAGGTGTCTTTGCATGATGCTATATTTGTCGGTAAATTGAGTTGTCGGCGAATTGGGATTCGGCAAAGGGGGTATGAACCATACAAAAAATATTTGTGATAAATTTTCTAATAACATGTTTGAGTTTGTCATGAAATTCTCTTGAAAAAGACCTACTTACGTTTTTAAATACTTTTTTTAAATTCAATATTATCAAAATTTACAAATGTTTATTTAAAGAGCTTGAGAGTTAGTTTTAAAAAAGGGGAAGTGATTCTCATGACGAATTCAAATAAGTCAGATATTAGGCATATGATTTGAACTTATATTTTGGTACAAAGTAGGAAACACAGATGGGAACGGAGCCTTTTAATTATGTTTACGAATATTTGGTATTTTTCGAAATGTTATGTTATTAATGTTATTAACTAAGAAGTATAGGTAGGTATAAGGTAGGTACTTGCAGGGTTGGTGGATTCTACTGCCCATTGACATAATATTAAGAATTCTTAATATGTCTGTGCTGATGATCTGTCAATAAAAATGACTTAACCGTTGTATGTGTTTAAAATATAAATTCATATTATAGTTTCATGTAGGTACTTTCAAAAAAAGAAAGTTTATATTTTGCGTTTTTTAATAATTTTCAAATTTTAGTTCATATTATATTACATTTTATTGATTTTATAGAATTAACATTAATTTTAACATGTGCTGTTTTGGCCTTATCAAATATAATATATATCAAATATAATGAATTATAATATAATATTGTAATTTTTCTAAGTAATAATTAAAAACTCTAAGTAATAATTTTATGTCACTTTGTTTAAAAAACATACATTTAGTTTATTGCAATCATATACCTAAATAATATTATGTATACAAACTAATTTTTGAGGATTTTCAATATTTTGAAATGTATAACATATTAATAGGTATTGGTACAAATTACATTTATGTTTACATGTTATATGTTAGTTTGTGCGTGCCGAAATCACTTACGTTATATAGTTAACCTTTTTAGATGTAATTCACATTAGGCATGGAGAGAATTATTTAAACCACAAAATGTATTGTTACTATATAATGCTTCTATTTTTTTATGAAACACCTACAAGTGACAAGTATAGTAAACATGAACAATATTGATATGTTCTATTAATCAATAATTAATATTTAAGTTAAAGTTAAAAATAATTGTAAAAATCTCATCGTTTTGTTTTAGACTACCAACGACATGTTTTCTTCTTCGTCTTCTTCGAAATATGATAAGCCATCATCCAATTTTCAAAAGGAGTCGGACAAATTGGATTTGGAGAAGGTTAGGGAAGGTAGAGAGAAAGCAGAAGCAAACCTTGCGAATTTTTCACAGACACGGCCCACAATGTGGCCGAATTATGAAAAGAAAACTTTTAAAGAATCACCTAGTCGTCTAAACTAGTGAATAAATAATTTTAAATTATATTATTATAATCTTTGTATTATATTATTATCATTTTTTTTCTTTTCTTTTTTCTTTTTTGGTGTTATTCATTTAATAAAATATTAAAAAAAATTATTGATGTAGTAATTACGTATTACATTTAAAAAGTTTTAAATATCGTATTATATTATGTCTTATTAAAAACAACTGTCAACTTTTGTACGTCACGTATTGAATAAAATATGTCGCTTAATTTACTAAACTTGAGGTAGGTACCTTTTATATTTTATATTCATTAAATGTAAAGAATATAAAACATATAATATATTATATATTATATTATAATATAAAATATTATCATCGGTCATCAGTGATGACTCATCACTAATCAACGGTGATGCAATTTCAACGTCACAACAATTTGTATTGATTTCTTATTGTCAACTATAAAAGATCTTAACTGTTTCTGGGAATGTAATTCTCTAATGAAACCAAAAATATACCCTTAAATAATGCGTATTTATATGCCCTAAAAACGAAAAATTATGATCTTCATTTCATTTTGTTTTAAACCAAAAAATATTTTTATTGAATTAAAAATTTTTCTAGAACCACACAATTTTAAAGACACCTAGTAAATGTTAATACGAATATAATTTAAGTGCAGGGCGTCAAAACGTGTTTAGAAATATAATTTTTAAAAATAAACGAAAAACTTAATCATAATATAATAAATATTATAAATAAACCATAATAATTGTAAAAAAAAAATTCCAAATAACATTTTTTTAAATTTTTTTGTGGTTTTTTTTACGTCAAACATGACATTATTGTTATTATGTTTAAACCCTATAGGTATGAACTAATTTAATCTTAGTTATATCTACTTTGAAAAAACTAGAGAGGTTAAAGAAATTATAATCCCACAAGTGTCATAAACACAAATAAAAACCAGTAAAGGCTACATAAATCAATGAAAAAAAAATTATATTTAACGATTGAAATAGTAGTATTAATCTAGATACTTTTACACGTAAAATATACGCTACCCCTAAGACTATGGATCTATGACGTTACACATCTCATTGAATATTGAATGTTAAATAATTGTGAGGCCACACCATATATTTTCTTAGGTAATGACATAACTTAAATCTAAGCATCTAGTGTTAATGATATTAATTAACATGTACAAAAACAGTAACAATAATTTTAGTTGATAGTGATATTAAATATTTTAAATGTATAGGATTGGTAACCTACTATTTTATTTACCAGCTTCAAGTTATCAAGACTAGATTCATTCCTTGGAGATGTAGTAAAGTAATTACAGATTTAATCATATTTAAGAGGCCGCTACACCCACCATAAATATAAGCTAAAACACGTTCATTGCCAAACTGTGTAGTTCATCACAAATAACACGTAGAGAAAATGTTTCTAAAAATATCAGAACTTTTACTATTATCTTTTGTCTGATGTTTTCAATAACTTGATTCTAAGTATTAAATATGTTGTATTGCAAAATTAAAAAAAAAAAAAAATCAAACGTTAAATTCAAAAGCTATTTTTTGATTACGAATAAAAGCCGACAAGAAATAATAGTAAGAGTTCTAGTTTTTTTAACATATATTATTTTATAATTAAAAATCTAGGTATAAAATATCCAATTTTTATAGCAAAGGATTGAAAAATTAAACCAAGGATTATAATATATATTATATTTTCATACTGTAAACTAAAACTTTAAAAAATATAAATATATAGCTACTCACAGTTTTAGATTCTGAATGGAACGATGAATGTATTGATTTTACAATGAAGTGTTGTTTTTTTTCTTAATTTTTAATTTTTTTTTTGTATCTATGTACACGACAAATAGTCGAAATAATGCTTTTATTTTTAATCTCAGTATCTTGTTCGATGGGAAAGTGAATATTATTGGTGCATTGGGAGATCAAAATTTAAAATTCCAAGGAATTTTCAAAACTGCAGTGAAAAACAAAAGATAAATGAAGAAAAATGGAATTATATACGCAAAATCGACTTTGGGTATTGATGTAACTTTAAAACAAATGATCATGTAGATAGGTACATGAAATTTTCACTGGTTGTTTATATTTCCATTTATTATACATGATAAAATTTTCAAAATATTTTGATATGTTTTGAACTGTTTAGGGACATTTGCAGTTTCCAATTTTATTAGTTTTTTTTCTATGAATGGCAATAGAACTTTATTTGTTGAGTAAAAATTCTTGATAATTTAATAAAAGGCTCATAGTACATTGTTTTGAAGGCAGATGAAAAATATTAAAAATCCTTATTCACAGTTTTTTTTTATAAGCATTTAAAGTTCAAAAATTGACAAAATATTTAAAAATCACGAAAATGAGCAAATTATTTTGAGTTAAGAATTCATAAACATTTTTCTTTTTAAATCTAAGATTTAAAAATGTAATACAAGATTCCTTATAAGATTATCTAATTTTATTAAAAAAAAAAATGCATAATATAAGAAAGTTAAATTAAATCTTTGTAAATGTTTGAAATTCAAATTTTTCAACATTGGATATTCGCTCGATTTCTCTTGTGGCGATTTTCTTATTTTGTTGTAATTCAAAAACGAATAACTGTTACAGATACATGAAAATTTCACTGAATGTTTATTTGATCAATTCTTATACTTGATAAGATTTTCAAAATATTTCGACTCCTTTTAAGTTGTTTACTTACAATTTCATATTTCAATTTTTTTATTATTTTTCTTTCTATGAATATCAATAAAATTTTATCTGTTTGCCCAAAAAGTGTATAAATTTAATACAAGAATCCTGAAATATTGTTATAGTAGCAGTTGAAAAATAAAAAAAATACATATGCACAATTTTTTTTTTATAATCATTTAAAGATCGAATTTTGACAACATTTATCAAATTTTAAATTAAATAATTATTTTGTAGCTTAAAATTTTTAAAATGTTCGACTTTTATATCTAAGAATTTAAAATTTAAAACAAGATTCCACGTAAGTAGTTAATTCTGTTTACGAAAAATCTAAATATGACATGTGCACAGTTTATTTTTATAATCATTTTAAGTTCAACTTTGGACAAAATTACATACAAAAAACCTAGAATAACTATTTTAGTTATTTTTTTGTGATTGTGTAATATTGTTCGTAGGTCCTTGAAACTTCTAGAGTATTATACTAATACAAAAACTAATACTAATACTAATACTAATCAATAAACTAATACTAATCATATATCTATGATAGTATCATGGTTTTTTATTAATGTGTAACGAGTTACAAGTACCTAATGGATATATTGATATGAATTTATTATAGGTACCTACCTATAATTATATGTCAATTTTTTTTAATACCATAGATATAATTATAAATTATGTCTTATACCTAGACTGACATACTGTCTTCACTCAGAATCAATTTTCTTAAATAAAAAAACGAATAAATAGTTCAAAAATAGTTAAATTATACAGATTTTGAAAATGATACATATGATGTGTAAAAAATGCTAATATATAATATATTCGGTGAACAATTCATGTATCCACAGTTGTTTTTTGAAATTTACCACAAAAAATAAATTGATTTTATCGAAAACTGGTTCTGCGTATGCAACTTGTAGGAAATTACACTGTAATACTATTTTTATAACAATTATACAATTAAATATTTTTGTTCTTTGTTTAGATAGCTTAATATAATAATTTATTTACATTTTGTATATTTATTCCCCAAATTAAGTCTTGCACATCAGTCCCATAATGTGTAGTTGCGGCACTGACGACAGTAGGTTGAATTAATTGGGCCATAAATTATATTTGAAAATATCATATTTGTTTTTCATCGCCAAACCTGAAATTATTGTTATTTTTAAACCTAATAAACATGAATTATTTAAAGTTGACTATCCTTTATTTTTTCAGACCTAATAATGATATTATCGAGTTAAATTATCGAAAAAAAAATTCAATAACAAGAGGAAATATAGCTAATACCGTTAAAAAAAATGGTGTAAAAATCAATTGATGTCTCTATACTGAAATAAAATAGATAATATAACAATACAAAACATGTTGAACAACTTCAACTATGAACTGAGTTTTGAATAAACGCTTATCGTTATCCATTAAGGGTTTGTAAAAAAAGCATCTTATCAAAGATTAATAATTGATTTTTATTAACAACTCGTTTCGTATCAAACGGCCGCGTACGGTCTACAATTGAAAATGAAAATATAATATAAAGATTATAATAATATAGGCCCTAGCTTTGACAAGTAAATGGTTTTGAAAACATTGCGTTGGTATTCTTCTGCCGTGTAGGTGAAACAAGCGCAGTCGGAAAGTGTTCTTTAGCTGCCTCTAGCCTTATCCCAATCAGACACAGTCTTGTCCAACGCCTTTTGAAGGTTGAATGACGATTTGCCATCTTTTGAAGAAGACTGAAATTTATCTCTTGCTGCCTTGGCCTTATCCCAATCAGACACAGTTTTATCCAACGCCTTTTGAAGGTTGAATGGTGATTTACCATCTTTCGACGAAGACGAAGAAGAAAACATGTCGTTGGTAGTCTAAAACAAAACGATGAGACTATAAAAATTACATCTTTACAATTAATTTAAACTTCAACTTATTTTATTTTTGGTTACATATTAATTAGTGTCTATTGATATATACAAAAATTAATATAATGTTAATATTTACTATATTTGTAACTTGTAGGTGTCTAATAAAAAGTAGAATTGTAAGGTAGGTAGTAACAATACGTTATTTGGTTTAAATAATTTTCTCCGTGCCTAATGGTATGTAAACCTAAAAAGTAATTCTTTTAATATAACGTTACTTCTTTCGGAATGTAAAAATTAACATGCAATAAGTAGACCGAATATCATTTGTACCAATATTAATATTACGTTATGTATTCGAAATATTGTAAATCCTCAAAAATTATGCGATATATACATAATATTAGGTAGGTATACGATTGTAAAAATCTAAATGATGTGTATCTCTAAAGTGAGTATATACCTAACTATAACTTTGAGTTAAGTCAATATTATTATGGTAAAACTAACTGTTAGTGCGGTATAGTTTACGTTATTGTTTTAAAAGTGCTAACTATGGCTGGGAATGTAATGCCCTAATCAAACGTAATACGGAAACACGGAACCGTTCGAAAAATTACAATATATAATATTTGATAAGGTAACAATAGCACACATTACAATCAATGTTATTTTTCTGAGTAAAAACCTTAAAATAAAATTTAAAAAGATATTATTACTTGTAAAATTCACTGAAAACCATACAATTTCATCAGTATTAAATAAGCAAAATAATGTATTTTACGATAAATTTACAATTTTTAATTTATTTATAACGTTATAAAGAAATCAAAAATTAATAAAATATTACATAACAGGCCATATTATGCCCCGATGAAAAAACTGATTAAATTTTCACCTTATATAAATAAAATCAATATTTCTTACCGTTCTAAAAATGATGTAAAAATGAATTGTTGTCTTTATATTGATATATAAGAGAGCAGAATAAATAAAAATACAAGAAACAGAAATATTTTAATGTTGAACAACTATGAACTGATTTTTGAATAAACACTTATCGTTTTTCGTGATGGGTTTTTATAAAGAAATCTTATCGACAATTTGTTCCTTGGAGATATAGTAATGTAATTAAAGGCTTAGTCATATTTAAGTGATGTCATTTACCATTATCATATTTAAATCTCACTACACTGATAAATTTTGTGATAAATTGTTAATCATATATCAATATAATTATAAAAATAATATTAAAACACTAAATATCTATTATTTTAATTATGAAATTTGGTTTAATGAATACCAAAATGAACCCAAGCAATTTCATAAAAAGTCCATAATAATTATTGTATTCACTAATAATAATTATAATGAAAACTTTAATAACGAAATACGAAATAACTTGGTTAATATAACTAAGTTATTAAAAATGTAGTTAATCATATATATTTGATGACTTTCATTATTCTTATATTCAAATGTCACCGCATTGATAAATGTTTGCTTTCTTTAATCTAAATAATATTAATGTTAGGACGAAACGGTATGCATATCGATATAATTATTATTAAAACAATATTTAATAATAAGTATTTATATTGTCATTATTCCATTTAGTTTTTTTGAAGACAAAAATTAATTCAAGCAATTACATAGAAAGGTTAATAATAATTATCGTATTCAAATAAACATAAAGTCAATACTATACGAAATAACCGGATATTTCTAATCATGGTCCGTAAATTATCATATATAGATGAAATTGTCTAAAATGACAAAACTATAAGTATTATATTTATTATAGTACTTGTATTTAATTCTTTTCCAAGATTTGTCGTCTTTAGAATTCGGAAAACAACTACAGACTGCTATAGTCTAGACCATATATTTAAAACTTTATTACCTACTTACATAAAGTGAATACGTTTTAAATCATTCGTAACTTATCCAGTGTCAACCAGAAAGCACCCCAAATGCCCGTGGGTCAGTTTTATAAGGCGTCCTCATAATGAATAATTAATTAAGGCAATAATGCAGTGGGAACGTTTAAATTTTGTTAGGTATAAATAATTTATATCAATTATTATATAAATTTGATGAAATTTGTCAACGTTTAAACATAAAATTCTTAAAAAAAAATCTTGTCTAGTATTTTTAATATTTAAAAATTGATATTATATTAACGTTTTATAAAATTAACCTTGTATTATACACATTTAAATGGTATAAACAAAATGTGTGCCTATGTATTTTTAATATTTTTCTACCATTATTGTAAAAATATATCATTTAACTATTAAGTCATTTACATGATACTTACACGAAAAACGAAAATCGATCAGGTTAAGGCTCTCCGGCAGTGCACTGATCATAGGTGAGAAAAATAGCATTGAACCTGTATTGAAACCCTTTAACTTCCTCTATTGTGCTGTCTTTGGGCTGACGCTATGGAACATTGTCTACGATGATCTTCTGAAATTGGGCATAAATAAATATAATAATAATAATAGAAAATTAAAGCGTATATGCCCTAAAAATGCAAAATTATGCAATTCATTTATTTACGGGGTTCCTACTCACTATAGAGACCAGGAACACACCAAGTATATAACCTTTTACGAGACAGCTGCCACCAAAAAATTATTAATTATTTGAAGTTAAAATTTTAATATATCACTATATTAGTAACTATGCAATAAAATCAACCAGTGCGTGCATATTAAAATTCATTCAATTATTTCACATGATAACGCGAAGCTCTCATTTAGAAGTTTAATTAAACATTTGACTATTTTAGCAAAGGAAAGTACAAAATTATACGTGGCCTACTCGTCATATTAAATATATGTATTTAAATTACATTTGCTTTACCCGAAATAAATAATAATTTTTATCACGTTAGAAAATCAGTCCATAAGATCATATTATAACGATTACGACTAATAGGTAAATAGTCATAACTAATTAATACCTAAGTTATTTTCCAAGTTTAAGTGAACAGTATCTAGTTGGTGTGTATTCGAGTGAACGCTATAAATGTGTGATTCTGTATGGTGAAGATTTTCGTAAATTGCAAAACAACTCCTGGTTAAATGGAAATGTGATTGACGCACTGCTATTGACTAATGTCAATAATTAAATTGGTTATATTCCTTTGGAAATAAGCAATACAATTTGGTCAAGTACCATAGTTAAAATAGCCAAATTTGATTGTACTAAACACTGTGTGTTAATTCTACCGATAAATCCTAAAGGTAATCAGGCCCTGTCCGCTAGTCGATGAAAATATAATATAATTTTAAAACATAAAAATATTATGCTGAAACGACAATAAGACATTATATTTTATTATTCAACACTATTAGTTCACACCAGTACCGGATACGTTAAAAAGAAAATTATTATATTGCGTCACTGTATTCAAAGTCAACGCTTTGGAGTAATCTCTACATAACTATACATAAGTAGCGTTATGACCTTTAAAATGGTTTAATAGGTATGATTTTGTTTCATAATATTACTATATTAGGATGTCTTAATAATATGTTATTATTACCTATTTACCTACCTACAGGGGCGGCTCTAGAGACTTTTTTCGGGAGTTAGGGCCTATGTTATAATTTTCAGAAAACTTAACAACAATTTTAACAACATAAATTCAAGTCTTCTATTTTTTGAATTGGCAAATACATCTTTAATATGGCCTATTTGACCTAAAACATTCGCTCTATTATTTTGTTTTCAACATAATATAAATAACTGGTACATACTAGGAGTCATACGACATAAATCCAACTACATTATTTTACAAGATTTATCATACTCAATAGTATAATATTATGTTTTTTTTGTTTTTTTGTTTGTAATGTTTTTTTAACAATAAAACATTTTTAGGAATACAGGCTTTGGTGGGTAGGAGGCCCCTTCGGCCTGCTCTGAACCGCCGCCGCCTACCTATATTTCAATTTTCAGATTATAAATAATTATAATACATATTATACGCAATACATTTTCTAAGTATAAATAGTACAAAATATAAACTAAAATAATACGTATATGCCCTAAAAACGCCAAATTATGATCTTCATTTCATTTTATTTAGATAGGCATTGTCACTTAGTCAAGATTTACATTGTTATGTAATATTTATTTTACTGAAATCATAAAACATAATATTATATAATATGGTATATATCATTATTTATTATATTATACGTATACGATTGTATTATGTATAGGAACATAATATTATGTCACAATTATACATACATAATAACTATTAAGGTAGGTATATAATTATACATTTATACTAACGGCAAGGATTTTAATTTTAAAGAAAACTATAAACGTAATTAAATCACAATTTAAAAATGTGCAACGAGCAATGTATGAAACAATAGGTACGTATGAAACCTAAAAAAGTCCAATGCATTAATTAAAAAAATAATATATAATGTACAAAATTTAAACTTATGTGCGACTTTCGCATACCTACTTAATAGATAATATATTATTTATTGGTATTAGTTTATGATCTTATTAGTCATTACTCATTAGGCCCTAGTTCTTAAAATACAGTACTTATCTAATTGTATTCATTATGAAATAGTTTGGGTAGTAAAATATAAATTTAAAAAACGAAATTCGTTGAGTATTCATAAAACAGGATTCTAACACCTGTACCTTTTTTTACTATACCTATAGGAACCAAGACTTACATTATATTAATTTTCTGCCGTGTTGGAATTTACATAATTATGTATTTTTTTACCTGCCAGGTCTCAGGTAGGAACTTTTAAATTCACCAGTCGTAAATAGAGATGTGACTTTGTATTAAACAGTCCTATAAGCTTGGCAATTAGGTATATTTACAAATAACGGCAATTGCCTTGAACATCAAACAATTCTATTTCCTTCTACCAAAGTAAGAAACCTAGGTATCATTATTGAATACTTAATTTATAATTTTAAACGACCAATTGCTTAAAATATTATACACATCTATGAATTATTTTTGAATCTAACTTAACTTTTAATATTCATATTTCTAAAATAATTAGTAAAGCATCAAAACAGTTAGGTTTTATAAAGGTACGTTTCCCTGCAGCGTCTGGACGTGTAGGTCGTGTCTGACGCGGCCGTGCTGTTCCATTGTTTGACGCTGCAGGGAAACCACTGTGAACATTTCACAAATATTACTTCTTAAAAATCATTATACTGTGCACTAGTATGATTACATTTTGATTTTAACTCCTGTCTCTGAGCAATACATCTGTTAGGTTTAATTAACGGGCTTGAAGCTGTCCAACACTGACTTTTAAGATTTGTTTCTATTAATCTTAATATATATATATACAGAAACATACACATCGTATGAGCCATTAGTCATTACTCAGTAGGAATCTTAAATTTAAATACTTTAGAAATAAGAAGGAAAAAATTAGATTTATTTTTCTTGTATAAATTACTTAATAATTTAATTGAATGTCCTGAATCATTATGTATAAACTATAAAGTATCATCTTGATCCAATTTTCTAAAAAATAAGATAATATATGTTGAAATCAAAAAATTCTTTCTGGTAACAATTTTGTTTACAGGATAAAAAAAATAAAAAAAAATAAACACCATTGTTAAACCAAAATTGTAAAATATTAAAAAAAAAATTGTTATTAAAAAAAAGACGGCAAGTGTGTGTCGCTCTGCTGTACAGTAGGTTACAGGTGGTCATTGTAATGGATGGTGTTAAATTATAATTCGATAATATAATATCATTGTATAAGAAAAACGATTCTGAGTGAGGAAATTACTGAGAGATGCTTATTACTAAGTATATATTTTGATGATAATATGATTCTGAATAATGTAATTTATATATTATAAGTTATAACCTATATTTTAGGTACGTGGAACAGTGTCTTACATTTACAATGCTTAGATATATAAGTTGAACATTTTATACATTTTTAACTACAAAATAATTATTAAATTTTAAATTTGATACAACTTGTAAAAATTTGAACTTTAAATGATTATAAAAAATAATTTTTTAATATTTTTCAACTGATATGGTAACAATATATGAGGAGCCTTGTATTACATTTTTACGGTTTTGGGCAAAACAAATAACGTTTCATTAATATTTATAGAAAAAAAATTGAAAACTCACAATGTCCACAAACAGCTCAAAAAGAGTCAAAATATTTTCAAAATTGTATGGTGTATAGGAAATGCTAATATAAACATTCAGTGAATTTTTATGTATCTATAGTTATTCGTTTTTGAATTACAACAAAATAATGAAATCGCTACATGAGAAATCGAGAGAATATCCATTGTTGTAAAAATTTGAATTTTAAACGCTCATAAAAATATAATATGACTTTCTTGTAGACATTTTTTTTTTTTGATAAAAGTAGACAAACTTATAAGGAATCTTGTATTACATTTTCAAAACGTAGATTAAAAAAGAAAATTTTTATGAATTTCTAACTCAAAATAATTTGCAAAATTTTCGTAATTTTTGAGTATTTTGTCAATATTTGAACTTTAAATGCTTATAAAAATATTCTGACTGTGAATTTTTATTATTTTTCCAATATCATTGTATGGAAAGCATAGTGTCAAGCATTTGAGAAAAAGATTGAAATTCATCGAAATCAATCAATATAGAAATAATTTTGGTAGGACAAATTAAACTGATAACATAAACCGAATGATAACACTAAACAATAATTGAAAAATAATATATTGCACATACCTACAACAAACCAAAATAAAAATTAATAATATTGCATCGAATTTAAGAAACTCATTATATATGTTACTAAAAAAATATTTTTTAAAGTATACAACATTTAATAGAGATTAAAAAAAAATATTATAATATAAATATTAAATACATATGTAACTACATGTTCATTATACCTACTACAAAATTTAAAAATCTTAGATTTGACTCTTTTTTTGCCAACAAATAAAATTTTATTGATTTTTATTGACAAGAAAATAAAAAATAGCTCAGAACATTTCAAAATATTTTGAAAATTTTACTAAACACAGGAATCGATAAAATAAACATATTATATAAATCTCAAGTGTCTACAGTTATTCGTTTTTGAATTTCACCAAAATAAGAAAATCGCTACAAGAGAAATCGAGTGAATATCCTAATCTTATAATAAAATGAACTAATATCAACCTATCATAAAAATTTAAACTAAAATATAAACTCCAAACGCACACAAAAATATAATTTAAATTTCTTGTAGAAATTTTTTTTTTGATAGGGGTAGACAAACTTAAGAGGAATCTTGTATTACATTTTCATAACTTAGATTTGAAATTAAAATATTTTATGAATTTCTAGCTTAAAATAATTTGCAAATTTTCGTCAATATTTGAACTTTAAATGCTTATAAAAATATTCTGACAATGGATTTTTAATATTTTTCATATATCATTGTAAAAATTAATTGGGGGCCTCGTATTAAATTTCCAAGATTTTTTAACCAGCGAATACATATTTATTTTCACTCATAGAAATAAATACTGAAAAACTGAAACTGTTAAGACTGTAAACTGTTCAAAACAAATCAAAATTGTTTGAAAATGTAATTGTGTATAGAAATTGCTAAGATGAACAACCAGTAAAAATGTAATATATCTACAATGATTTATTTTAGAGTTACTCCAAACATTTTGTCGAAAACCAATTTTGCTTAAAAATATACGTTTTTCTTTAATTTTTAATTTGTTTTCACGGCGCTTTTGTAAATGACTGTAAAACTTTTGACCTCACCAATGCACCAACAATATTTATATTCATTTTGCCATCAAACAAGATACTGAAGTTAAAAATCGAAGCAATTTTTCGACTACTTACCAGACCGGATTAACTGAGGGCTAGGCCCCCAGGCCTCGTATATAGAATTTATTTAGCAGCCTCAAATTTTTCCATTTCTTTTTTTGTTATTGTCACTGCTTAAATCACCTAAAAAATAAATTGATGATTAGGAAAAGAGCTTGTAAATTATTATTTATAATTAATAAAGTGATACATATAGTTCATAATTGAATGCTATGTACCTAATACTTATATATTTATTATAACAGGTACCTAATATAAAATAATATAAGAATTTTTTTTTTTTCTTACAGTGGCCTCAACATGTCTTTAATCCATGCTTGACTACTTATCATGAACACGGACACAAAACAAAATGTAAAAAAATATAAAAAAAAAAATAAAACACATCATTGTAAGACCAATATATTCATGGCTCTGCTCAGAATCTAATAGTTGAATAAAATATCAAAAAATCAAAACAAGTAAAAGTAAATGTATATTTTCCTACTTAGAATTAATCGGATTTATAGTGTCGTTGTAGACCATTAAAAAAAAAGCAAATATAAACAAAATCCGAGCTCTAATAAAAATAATAATAATATCATCGTCGCCATCGTCTGCCAGAGTTAATAAATTGTTAAGTTGTGTTGTTTAGCCTTAAAGTAAAATGTGTCGTCTAAATATTATTACTATTATTATTACTGTAATAGAAAGGCATATTTTATAAAATAGGTACTAATTGAAACATACTTATAATTGTTTTAAATTTACTTTGTTTATATGTGATCCATAAAAATAGTATAGTAACTTATAGGTAGGTAACGAACCATAGTTGTACCTAATATACGGGTATTGACTGTCATCGTTTTTAAAACTTTTTCGAAAACAGCTTATACATACTCTACAAGACGTGTTTAACATTTCAACAAAATTTATACTGTTATATTTTGTATATATCTAGATTCTCGATATAGGTAGGTAGTTATTACTTAGTTAGTTAAGAATTTAAGATATATGAACTCTAACATTTATTTAGATATTATATACCAGCTGATAGATACTGAAAAAATGTAATATTTACATAATATAGAATTGAGTATTTTTTTTGATCTTATTCTTAATAAACCACATTTGAGAACTTGATATCAGTTACGCGCATACAATGTGCCAAAAAGTTGAGTTTTGAGTTATTCACAATTTATTTATTCTTAATATTTTTTGCGGTGAAATATAGGTATAACACACGCTATCTAGCAGACATTTATTGTTTTACTATTATTAATCAATACACATAGTCCGTAGCACATAATACTGTGATTGGAACTTTTTCTGGGATTAACTAAATTTATAAAATAGAAAAAAAAGAATAGCATTCACATTACATAAATGCACAGATGATGACATTTAAATACATTAATTATCTATGTATTAGAACCCGGATGAGGATGCCCTAAAAAACATAGAAAAATTGTATAATATGTAAATTACCTTAAATGTTCTTAATACAATGTTCATCATGTTTTTTGTTAGCATAGTGTAAACTTGAAACACATTTATATCTATCAGAAAGCATATTAGTGTCAAGTATTTGAGAAAAAGATGGAAATCCATGGAAATCCAAGAATAGATCTAGTAATCATTTTGGTAGGACAAATTAAACCGATAACATAAACCGAATGATAACACTAAAAAATAATTTAAAAATAATATAATGTACCTATCTACCTACGGCAAATCAAAAAAAAATTAATAATATTGCATCGAGTTTAAGAATCTCGTAATGTTAATAATAAAATATTTTTTAAAGTATACAACATTTAATAGAGATTAAAAAAAACGTAATAATGTGAATACATATGTACTATGTAGGTACCTACCTACATATTAATTACCTAATACAAAATAGAAAAAAAATCTTAGATTGTTGTCTGTTTTTTTTTGTTCTATAAAAAAAATTGTTGGTAAAATGTTGAAAGATGTAACGTAGTTTAAAATTTGTCGAGTTATTTTGCACGTAATAATAATATATAGTTTTCCTCGGTGTTAACATAACTCTGCCTTATTGTAAATATAAAATCTTATCTACTTTTATTACATGCTTATTGGCATTTATTCCCTCATTAATTGTATTAATAGTTTTCAAACTGTACACTATCATTTTCATTATATCCTAATCATCAAAACATTACTTACTTAAACGAAATTTTAATTAACACTGTTAAAATTGAACAAACACTTTTAATAGTACTTTGTGTGCTGAAACATTTTCATTTGCAAAAAAAAAAAAAATACTTGTGAGTACCTACATAATTTTGATCATATAATATAATAATCACCATGTATTTTACATATTATGTCAATTAAGTACGTAAATTATGTACAATTCCCAAATATAGGTACATATTGGCCAGGTATGCACAGCAGCGTTTATTATTATTTTTAAATAATTAAAAATGTATAAACAAACTACATAATGGTGGGCAGGTGGGTACCACTCTATCGTGTAGACGTGTCATAACGGTTATCAATATGTTAAATTTGAATTAAATAATATAAAATCGAAAAACTATTTTGACTATCCTTCATATCTTATGAGACCCATATTATATTACTAGGTAGGTATAAGTAGGTACATTTCATTAAATTCATGCTATTAAAGTAATTTATTATATCATTGGTAAAATGGTATTTTGAATTAAATTTTGCCAAAAACCTATAATTGTATATAACTTAAAAACGTAGAGTGAGGATTTTTATGCATTAAAAAATATTGAAATATGCAATATAACATGCAGTAAAAATAATCAAAACATGCAAAAAATATTCAAGAATTTTTTTTTTATTTAAAATTTACAAATTAAACAAGTTATAATAATTTACTACTTAAATACTTAATAAAAAGGAAGTAGGCAATTTCCTGAACAACTTGATGTACATTTTAAATTTTATTTATTATATAAATGAATAATCATATGAATTTTCGAGATTTTCTTCTGTGAATCTGTGACGTTTATCGGTTAACATATGTTTAAAGACTGAGAACGAATGTCTGAACGTTTGAAGTAAACCGAAGTTGTTGCCTGTTGGGGCATATTTGAAGCAACTTAGTATTAACGGGTCTTGATAAAGATCTTCGAGCTGATCGTTTTCACCTAATAGTACTGCATTCATTTTTCATAGAATTTCCAGACCTTTAGTTTTACTGGAAAGCTCGTTTAATTTTATTGTAAGTGTTGCACCTTTTGATCCAGGAATGGAAAGAACTTTTTTTTTCATTTCGTCATTTATTGAAAAGCTTTTATGTAAAGTCATATTTTGAGTTTCCAGTTTTTTTTATCACTTTCACTAAAATAACCGAATGACACAGCAAGATTCATTTTAAGTTTACGTCGTAATCGATTATTTATGTTAATGTTATCTTTACATAAATTATTATCATGTCCCTATAAAATTTAGTTTTAATTTTTCTACTTGACAAAATATTATTTTATAAATTATTTTTAAATTTTTGATTCAATACGAAATTAAATTTTAATTTTACCAAAATATACAAAAATATGCAATAACATTTAAATATGAAAAATTACGCAAAAAAAAATGTCACCATTAACTTCAAATTATGATGTTTCGTGTAGATGGCTGACAAAAATCCAAAAATATTAAAAGGAAAAAAATACGCAATTGCATAGAAATCCTCACTTGAAACTTTTAAAGTACTTATATAAATACTTATAAGTACCCAAAAATAATATTTTTAAATTACAAAAAAGTAACTTAAACGGCTATTCTCAATTGATATATCTAATTTCGTAACTTAAAATTTGTTCAGAAACAACTATGAAGTTGGAATCCTATCCTACTTAGTCGAATATGTATAGTTTTTGATACATTTTACATCAAACGATTTAATCTACATAGTTATCACTTATCATAATATATAGTTTGTATTTCAACTATATTATAGTCATATCAATTATATCAATTATATTATCAGACAACAAATAATTTTTACACAATTTTTATAACTAACTTTATAACTTAATAAAATCCCACTTTATCCACATAATGCAGATAATATGTTTAAGAAACCATTTATTGCAGTACCTATCATAACATTTTGAGTCTTAGAACCATACATGTCTCAGACAAGACAATTTTTCCCCCACTCTCCAACACATTTTTTTCGACATTTATAAGTACGAAAAACAATAACAACTTTCAAACGTCCTTAATTAGCTTAAAATAGTCAAAATGTTATTAAAACTATACCATGTACCTACAGACAATTTTAATATAAACATTTGCTAGACCTTTTATGTAGGTACGGTTATCTATGATTATTTGTTTTTTAAGTATAACAAAATACCCAAAGGATCAAACTATATATTTTTATATATTTTATGCTTGAAGTTACTATTAAATTATTTTTATGAGAGTTTGAAGTTCAATTTAAATGGATTCAACATTGGATATTCACCTGTAAACTAAACATTTCTCGTTAAACGATTTTCTTATTTTCTTGTAATTCAAAAACGAATAAAAGTAGATACTTAAAATTTTCAAACTTTCTGTACCATAACATTTTTAACATATTTATACTCTTTTTTATTTATAGAAATGTTTAAAGTTTGAGAATATTTTTGTAACTTAAATGTATGAAATGTTTAATTTTTATTGATTACATATTTATTACTATCGTATTTCGACGTAATTCCTTTTATTAATTTTGGCCTTCATAAAACTATATGTTATAATTATAATTATCAGATAGATACTTATTATTGTGTCTTAATAATATTTTAATAATTATATTGATGTATGCATAACACTTTATCATAGTATTATTATTCAGATTAAAGAAAACCAAAATTTATCGAACTAGTGACATTTAAATATGAGAATAGTAACTTAATCACTTAAATATGATTAAATATTTAGTAACATTACGAAATCACTGAACAATGTATCATCGATAAGATTTCTTTATAAAAACCCATCCTGAACAACGATAAGCTTGTATTCAAAAGTCAGTTCATAGTTATTCAACAATAAATTATTAATTCTGTATTTTGTATTGTTATTCATTCTACTCACTTGTATAAAAACATAAAGACAACAATTCATTTTTAGACCACTTTTATAACGGTAAGAAATTTTTATTTTATTTATATATTGTGTGACAATTTTATCTCTTTTGTTTAAGGACATAATATCGTCTTTATTGTAAAAAATTTAATTTTCATTAAGATTTAATTTTAATATTGGGAATTTTATCACTATTCAATATAGACGTATTAAACATCGTGTTTGAAGCTCTTATCTATAAGTTTTGAACAAAAGAATGTAATCACTGTGTATTTTAAACATATTTTATTCTATGAAATCTACCATAGGTAGGTAGATACCTACTTTTGTCCATCACCGCCCTGCTATAATTTATTATTTAAATACTGAGCTACAATGCATATATTGAAATTACAATGACGTGTGTTGTAATTATTTCTGAAAACACTTTTTATAGTAAAAACATGCTTTGGTTTACAAATTCAGGGTGGTTTAAGGTACCAAAATATTTCTTGCAAATACTTTGTGGGATATTATTGTAGGTACGTTAAGAAGTTATTTAATTTGTTGAGTTTAACGATGTTATATTTTAAAAAAATTTAATTAATTTTTGAGTTTTGTGTAACCTTGTTTAACGCCTTAAATAAATGAAAAATGAAAAATATATCTTGAAATACATCTTTTGCTTGATTAGTACTGATGTATAAAAACTATATAAATTCTGTTAAACTCATATATTATAATAATTTCAATCATCATCTAGTAAACTGGTTGTTTAATGGTTAATTCGTTGACTCTTTTATCTATTTTGGTAATTTAATTTCTAATTATATATTATAATGATCTAATTTTTTATACAGTAATCGTCTTGACTAATGTTTCTGTAAATCAAATACTAGGGCCGTTTTTGATCTAAAAATATTGTAGATTAAAAATAAAAAGTAATTTTATTTTTGACTAAATTAAGTTAATTTTATATTCTAACTTAATTTTAAACTTATCTGGTTACATTTATTATTTGTTAATTTTTAACTATTAACCGAAGGAAATTTAATTTAATTAACTTTAGTTGTCACAGTTAATTATTTTCATTAACTTGCAAACCATTGAAAAATATAACACCTGATTATTGATGATTTTCAATATTTTGAAATATATAACATATTAATATTGGTACAAATAATATTGCTTCTAACATATTACATGTTAATTTTTATATTCCGAAATAAACTATGTTATATTATAATTTATAGGAATAACTTTTTATATATATTTCCCTTTAGGCATGGGAAAAATTATTTAAATCAAACAACATATTGTTACTAAATAACATTTTTATTTTGTATTAGATATTTACCAGTTTCAAGTATAGCAAACATAAACAATATTAATGTTTTTTATACATGAAAAATTAATATTTAACCACAAATAAAAAAAGTTGAAGTTTAAAAAAATTGTAAAGATGTAATCGTTATGATCTCATCCTTTTTGTTTTAGACTTCCGACGACATGTCTTCTTCGCAGTCTCCTTCTCCGTCTTCTTCAAAAGAGGGTGAATCATCATTCAATCTTCAAAAGGCGTTGGACAAATGTGTGTCTGATTGGGATAAAGCCAAAGCAGCAAGGGATAAAGCAGAAGCCACACGGCCAAAGGATGCCAAGAAATTTTTTAAAAATAAAACTCCTCGTCGTCAAAACTAGGGCCTCTGTTATTTTAAATTATATTATTAATTTATTTTTTAATTTTCATTTGTAGACCATCACGACTTTTCGAAAAGAAACAAGTAGCTAACAAAAATAAATGACGACATTGGTTTTGTTCTAGAGTTATGCCTTTAAAACAATATTAAAAAATATTATTATTATTGAAGTAATTACTAATTAAATTTAAAAAGTTTTAAAAATCGTATTATATTATGTCGTATTAATAACAACTGTCAACTATTGTACCTCACGTATTGAATAAAATATGTCGCTTAATTTACTAAACGTGAAGTACCCATTATATTTTCTGTATTTCTACTGCTTTATATAGCTCATGTCCGTTGAAAAGACGGTGGTGTAATTTTTATTTTAATATAATATGTTTATGGATTTGTTGTTTTTATTAAGGATTATATAAATTTCGTTGATTAAAATTAAGTCAATGTGAATTTCGTATGTTATTGAATACAATTATCTAGAAACCCAAGTCCAATCTTGATAAGAATGTTAATCTCATATACCTTAGTGTTCGAACAGAGTCTAAACAGATAGTTACTTAAATCTATGGACTAATATTTGAACCTATTATTTGAAGATGATGGTATGTAAAAAGTTTTGAATAAATCGGAAATACCGCAATCTGTTACGAGGTGTTTTATGAATTGGCATAAATTTCATAAATTCGTTTCAAATTTCTATAAATATTTAATATGAATATTCAAATTGATGAAACTTATCAACCGGACCATGTATTATTTATTGTAATATTATAAAACCTATTGTTATAAGGGATTATATTATAATATTAAATTTCTTTTGTCAATTGTGTTATAACTTTACAATAAAAATTGGATGGATTGATAAGTTAATTATATTTAATAATTAAAAATATAATGTCAACAATATATTTATATTTTATAGGTTTTTCAAAAAAGCCGCTATGGGGGAATGTTATGTTATAACAAGAAAACATTTTTGTGATTATTATTTCCTTGCAATGGAAGATGATTTATTTATATTTTATTTTTTACTCACATTTTTTTTGTTGACATGATCCACCTTATCTATAATTGGTTTTTTATAGTCAACTTAAATGAAGTTTTGAACAAAAAAATTCGATTTAGACTATGTATTCTACCAAAATAGATGTATAATATGCCATTTGCCTTGGTTGTCTTTAGTTATGATTTATGAGATACAGTTTATGATTATATAATATAATTATAATATTATATTATATTTTATAATTCTACGTGAAATTTACTTCTAAATGACTTTTTCAATTTTCACCAACCAAAAACCTACTAACATTTTGAGATATAAAAATTAAACATTTTTTAATAATATTGAAGTGAAAAAGTTAACTAAATAATTTATTCCAAGTAAATTTGATGATGAATATTTATACTATTCAAATATGTTTTTCGTTGTGTAGTCTGACAAAATTGAATAGGTTAGTAGGTTACTAATCTATATTACAGTATATACAATTGGTAAAAGATACATTTGTAAAAAAAAAAAAACACTTTGTTATTTAGCTTACAGTTTACTCAATCGCACAATAATGATCACTTATTACGCAAACAATCACATAACCCAATTGCAAGCATTTAGAAATTTGCATATAATTTAACTCCTTCGAAACGCCTGTTTCAAATCCCCTAACATACATATTATAGTCAAAACGTAAATTTGATAGTATTATAAATTCAAATTACGATGATATTTTGGGAAAATGACTAGTTCGTTTTTGAATATAGGTACCTACTTAATAATTGTTAGTACTTATTTTACAATTTAGCTACAAATATTAAATTTGTTAAATAGTTGTAATATTTGTGTTATTCTTAAAACAGAGAATTTTTATATCCAAAGAATTGATTACCAATATTAATTTGTGTTTTTCCCTTAAACCACTATAATAGAACGGTACCTACCTACATTTATTACTTTTCTAGTTTTATCCGATTGACTTTACACTAGAAATTTGAAAATATACAATGCCTTTTTAAAGACTTCATATTACATCGTATATAAATGTCATATAACACGGCTTAAAGCAGTATATCATATTATTAATTATATAATATTTAAATTTTGGCTGAATTGGTGAAAAGATCTTCGAGGTTAGACAAATATTTCGAAGAGCTTACATTAATTATAACATTATAGTCCTTCAGCATGCTCAATGGATTCAAGAGTTGTTCAATATTCTGCCCTCCTAGTGGAACAAGCAGTAAGTTCCAAATTCTCAAAATTGAGGTTAGTTCATATTTGGTATAATTGGAAAATTCCAGGTCTTTTTTTTCCTTAGGAAAAACACAGTATCTCCACTAGAAATACATTTGAAAGGCATTATAAAATGTCGTATCAACCAAAATATTGTCAAATACGGTAGACGCCGATTATAAGACTCAGGGATATAAGATTCAGTAGCTTATTAGACTCAAAATCATCTGGAACGGTCTGAACGACCAAATACATTAAAAAAAAATCGGTTATAAGACTCAACACTTCTATTATAAGACTCAAATTTCGTAAAATAAACTTTTTTGGTTATAATTTAGAAATAAATTCGTATTGAAAAATTAAATGATATTCGTGTTGATTATTTCTAGTTTCTGGTGGTACCTTATGAGTTATAACGTATAATAAAAATAAATAATAAAATAATAAAAATAAATAATAAATACATTATAATATGTCCATACATCCTTTATAATTTTTTATTAATGTATAATTTTTATAATATTTTTATATTTAATATTTAGTATTTACCTATTACAATTTTAGTTTTTTTCATCAGGATTATTAAATTTATTCAATAGAATAAGGCAGTATATATAATGGAGACACTGCTTACTTCATTAGCGAAATAATTTCTTAATGTTTATACTGCATAAATACCTAGTAATCATAGTTAAAACGGATTTGCACTTTGCAGTATGTACACTATATCGTCTTTATTTTTTATCAATGAATGGTTGCGACCCATGGTACTAATTCAACAGATACCTACGTTTTGGACAAAAACATATTTTATTGAGATTAATCAGATACCGTGGTACTATCTATAACAACTATAATATTGTGATTATTATTCTGGAAATCCTACATTTTGAAAAGTTTTTTTTTCTTTTTATACACAATAATACTAGATAAAAAGTCAGTATACCTATCCTTAAAAATGAAAAAAAAAACCAAAATTAATGAACTGAGTACAAAAAAAACTTTCAAAAAATTAAGGATGCCTACGACTAATAAAAATAATTAGTGCTGTCTCATGGGACACCCTGTAGAAACGAAGTATCTTTTCCAACAAATATTATAGATTACAAATACATTTGAGTGGAACCATTCAAAATAAAAGTAAATGTGAAAAATAAATGAAAACGAAAATTTTTTTTTTAACTATTTAATTATTATTATATATTTAATAATTCTCAATAATCGAAATTACAGGCCTGTGATAACTGAAATATGATACGTATGTTTGTGATGTATTTTTTTCCAAATATCTTGAAAATACTGTACCGATAGTGGTGTCTCTCTCTCTCGTTGTAGTCTTGTAGATTCTGCTGGATTGTTTATCATAATATGTAAATTGAATGTGTTAATAACGAAAGTTATAAAAGTTTCCGATTTTTTATCATTAAAATAATAAATTGATGTTAAAGTCACCAAATTGTTATAATTTATAAATTATAGTTATTATAAATGCATAATATGCATATCTTATTACGCTGTCTAAAATCCTATCGCGTTGTACCCGTTTTTTATTACCTAGTCTATACCAAACGCGACACACTAAAAAATAAAAATTTAATCACGGCAAAGATAAAGCACTATATAGGGATATATGCAACAATCAGATTATTCTACGAAAACCATTTCATGAAATAAAAATGTTTAAGCATCATGCAAGAAGATTATAATATGTATATAAGATGTAACCAAAAGTGTATGCTTTGCAAGGACCGTGGTATAGATGTCAGTGTCTGATTATGCATGGAATACGTGTGATATAAGAGCACAGCACTTTTGAGGATTTCCACCTTTTTCCCCGGCACTATGGTTATTCCCATTAGCACTTTACGGCTTTAGCACTAGACGGAAAAAGGTCCCTTTCAAACGCTTCAACCGCGGTCGAAAACCAAACTTTCGGTGCAGGGGTGACAAAAAATATATTATTACCTACGTTCATTGCACTACTCATATATATTATACACTTATTACCTATATTATATTTTATTAATTATAATAATTATAAATGCATAGTATACGAAGTGTAGCGATGTATTACCAATAATTACATTATCAATATACACAATATATATATGATCAATCTATTGCGGACCGTCTCTACAACTTACCGCTACCGCTTTTTTTTTCCTTCCTACCAATCGATCATAATCAACCTATAACAAATAATAATAATATAAAAAAACCAGACTGACAAGACTAGACAGAAGCTTATAATCATTTTTTTTATAAAATGATATTATATCATTGAATTCAAGTTAAATACATTCCATTATATATTGTCCCACTTGTAAGTTGTAACCTACTGTACAGCAGATTGACGTCCACTTACCCGCTTTTTTCTGGAATAAAAACTTATAAATGTAAAATGAATCTTGTAGGTATCCAATTTACAAAATTACCGTATGACTGTATGAGTACTAAATATTTTGGAATTTTGAACTACAAATTAAAATTTTGAGTTTTAGAGTTATCTAGTGCCCAAGAAGGTCTGAGATACAACAAATTTTCCCCCCACATTTTTTTCGAAATTTATATCTATATAAAATAAAATCAACATTTTCAAACATCCGTAATTAGCTTAAAATAGTCACCATTTAATTAAAACTATAACATGTACCTATGAAAATTTTAGTATAAAAAATTGGTAGACATTTCATGTAGGTATCTACGGTTATTAGATTTTGAATTATAACAAAAAAATCAAATTATCAAACTATATCTATTTATATAATTTTTGCTTGAAGTAACTATAAAATTATTTTTAAATCAACTATAATCAACTTGCCGTCAAGTTTTGTATGTGGTTGAAAAACGACTCATTGATAAAGAATTAGAAACTCATAAATACTTTTTCTTTTTATATCTAAGATTTGAATATTTGATACAAGATTCCACAACCCTTTTTACACATTTTAGGAAAAAAAAAATATTTACTGGAAATTCAAAAAAAAATTGTTAAAATTTGAAGTTAAGTTCAAACGGATTGGACATTTATAGAACCATTTTCTTATTTTCTTATAATTCAAAAATGAATGACAATAGATACTTGAAAATTTAAAAAAAAGTTCTATTAGAATTGTCTATAACATAACATTTTAAAAATATTTAAACTCATTTTTATTTATAGACATATGAAAAAATGTTTAATATTTGAGAATAATATTGTATTTAAAAATTTATGAAATGTTTGATTTTTATAATTAAATATACATTTTAAGTTCAATTTTGGACAAAATAAGATATTTCAATGGGAAATTACGATTTTAATTATCTTTTTGTAATTTAAAATTATAATTCTTATGTTTTTGCAACTTTTAAAATATTTATATTAAAAATGATATGTTAAAATTAAATTCAACCTCCCACTTTACCATAAGCAATAAATTACTTTAATTGCATGAATTTAATGAAATATAGGTACCAAGTAATATAATATGGGCCTCATAAGATATGAAAGATATTCAGAATTATTTATATAATTTAATTCAAATTTAACATGTACTAATGTACTATATTGTACTGTGATCACACGATGCCTAATGTACAGCAGATCGGTACACACTTCCCACCATTTTTTAATTTGTTTATACATTTTTAAATATTTAAAAAATAATAATAAAAATTGCTGTGCTTACCTTTTTTTTTCCAAATTAAATGGTTATAAAAACGTTTTTAAAAGTGTTTGTACAATTTTAACAATGTTAATGATAATTTTGTTTATGTAAGTATTATTTTGATGATTAGGATATAATTGTATTGATAATGAGTACAGTTTGAAAATTATTATAATTATTATGGAGATATAATTACTTTTATGGTTAGTACTTTAAAGACTGAAGGAAGAAGGGAAATTAATGGACTAATAATTATAATGAATACAGAGTTCATACGACTAAAATATATAAACTTACTATTGAACGGTTTTTACTAATGAGCCTATTTAACTTGCAATAAAAGTTTTCGTCTAATGGCTTATCAGCTTAGCCTGGATTAGGTAAAATAAAAGATAAAATATATGTCCATTTTAAACCACGTTACATCTTTGAACAGGTTAGGTTAGGTAACAGGGACTGGAACCGTACCTAAATTGAAAGGTTAAAGATCGAAACCTTTTGAAAAACTTGGGACCGAAACCGGAACGGAACCCTTAAATACAATTTTTTTAGTAACCGAAAAAGAAATCTATATTTTATGTAGAGGTTTTTACGGTTTTTTTCGGTTATTTTCGGTTCAAAGATCCAATAGATATTTTTTAGCGGGAACATCAATATACATTTAATGTTGATTGTTATTACACATCTGATCAAGATACTCCCTCTATCTATTATTATAATAAATTAATACTATTTTTACAAACAATTGCCCTACTCCGGGGGAATACCGGTCACACATACAATATATAAAACACATGCAAAAATATAGAAAAAACATATTAAAAAATAATTTATAATTCAAATAATTTATTATAGTACTTGTATTTAATTCTTTTCTAAAATTTGTCGTCTTTAGAATTCGGAAAATAACTACAGTCTGCTATAGTCTAAAACTCGGACCATATCTTGGAAACTTTATTACCTACCAACATAAAGTGAATACGTTTTAAATCATTCGTAACTTATCCAGTGTCAACCAGAAAGCACCCCAAATGCCCGTGGATCGGATTTATAAGGCGTCCCCATAACGAATAATTAATTAAGGCAATAATGCGGTGGGAAAGTTTAAATGTTGTTAGGTATAAATAATTTATATCAATTATTATATAAATTTGATAAAATTTGTCAACGTTTAAACGTAAAATGCTTATAAAAAAATCTTGTCTAGTTTTTTTAATATTTTAAAACCGATATTATAATAACGTTTTATAAAATTAACCTTGTATTATACACACTGTGTATTTGTTTATGAAGCTCAAACAGAATGGTTGACGTAGGTGTGAAAATCTGATAAGCTACCTGATGATCGTGAAGTATGTTTGTGTGTTAGTAGTATATGTTTTGGTATGTTCTGTACCCTCCGCTATACTGGAGAATCCGACTACCCCGTCGTTATACTAACAGCTCCAGCCAGTGTTCTAGCACTCATATGTCAACTTATTCTTAAAATTATGAACGGCATGATGGAGTTGGCCAATGAGAGTACCATTTTTCAAAACTTATTAATTTAAAATTTGGTGTTACTTCTTTTACTAAACACTATTTATATACTATATATAAATTGTATATTATTTTATTTTTTAAAATGTTTTATAGGGCTCAACCAGTTAAAAAATAATTAAACAAAATGGACTTAGATGTTTAATTTAAATCACTGATTAAAATTAATTATCAGGATACAGAACCTAACCTAGTATTAGTTCCTACAACTCTTGACAGGTTGCAGTATTCAAAATGTATGTGAAACTTTTTAAGTTTACTACCTTTACCAGCCTCAAATAAAAGGCTATTAGTTAATATTAGTCAAATGTTTTTAGTAACAATAAATACAGAGGTACCTATATAATTTATGGCTCAAGTAATAATATAAGTTAAGGTATTGTCCTACAATATTGAACAAGATTGTTGATTTTTAACCACTCATGTTTTTCCGATATTATGATTTATAATACAATTAATACCAACAATCAATATTTTGTACTTATACAGTTAAAAACTTAATTTATAACAATTAACATGTTATTATAATACTTCGTATCTATAAATATGTTTACGGTGTTTATGTTAATAAGTGTATGATGCGACGTTCTTACTTAGTACATCTAATTTTTTTTTGTTACCAAATATTTTTGTAACTAATTGAAAGGATTCGTTTTTAGGTAGATTGAAAAACATAAGAAAAAACTAATCATACTTGTAAATGTTATCAAAACTCAAAATTTAAATGCTTATAAAAAAGTGTGTGCCTATGTATTTTTACCATTAAACCTGTATTGAAACCCTTTAACTTCCTCTATTATGCTGTCTTAGGGCTGACGCTATGGAACATTGTCTACGATGATCTCCTGAAATTGGACATAAATAAATATAATAATAATAGCAAAATAAAGGGTATATGCCCTAAAAATGCAAAATTATGAAATTCATTTATTTACGGGGTTCCTACTCCCTATATAGACCAGGAACACACCAAGTAAATAACCTTTTACGAGACAGCTGCAACCAAAAAAAAAAAATCACCTAGAGGCTTCGTCGCGTTCACGGCACAAACGCCATGGCCAGGTCGACACTGAACTTAACTGTAGAACATCGTGTCTAAATAATCTACTATTTCCAGATAACTATAAAGTTAGAATCAAGTCATATTTTGGAAATAGTATATACTTTTCGCTAATTTTTATATAAAATAAAACGATTGAATCATCTATATTAATTGATTATATACATTCATTTGGGGCGTAACTTCAGAAAGCCTCGTTCATACAATATCCTATATCCAGACAACTATGAAGTAGGAATCCTGTCCCACTTTCCAAATAATGTAACCTTTTTTTCAAATGTCAATATGACCAATTGCCCAGTTATTTTGTATTGCGTTATTAAAGTTTTCATTATAACTAGGGCTCGGAAGTTGTTGCATTGAAAATCATGAAAATATGCATGCAAAAATGCATTAAAATATTATCGAAAATGCACGAAAATATGCACAAAAAAGTTATATGCACTGAAATATGCCTTGAAATATGTAATTCAATTATTATTTTTATTTTAAATATAATTTAATAAATAATAATTAATAATTTGAATAATACAAATGTGAATAAAAATTAGTATTTGTACGTTTTTACACTATACATAGTCAAAAGTTTCAGTTTGCAGAGTTTCTTTCGAAAAAGTTTTATTCCGAGTTTTCTGACTCTGAAAAATTAAAACAATTTTCTTTAAGTACCTATATTTACTGTTTATAGTGTTGTATATTATTTTACCTTGGAAATTGCATTGAACGATTAAAGATTTTTTGATATTTTTGAATTTGAACGATTGTCGATTGGAAGTGAGTAAATTTTTGTACGCTGAAAACGAACGACTGATGTTATTGGACAGTTTTCCATACACGTGAGATCATTTAAACTCCAATCTTCGGGTAATCCATCTGTGTCTTCTTTTCCATTTAGTATCTCTGATATTTTTAAAACTGCTTTATTTTTTAATAAAACAGACTCAATCTTATTTTTAATTGTTTTCAACATTTCACCATTAATTTTAATTAATTTTTCTTTTGCTCGGGTAATAATCCAAAATTTGATTTAATAAATACAAGTTGGGCTTCAATATTTTGATCAGAGAGATACTTTTTCGAATTTTTTATTGATACTGCATCGTTGTCATCGAAAGAATTTACGATTAATTTTATTTTCTTAAAATGTTCACAGTAGTAACTGGCTGCGTTTATCCAAGTACCCCATCTTGTCAAAATTGGTTCTGGTGGTAGGGATAGAGATGTTATAGAATTATATATTGATTCAAGCACGTATCCAGGATCAATTTTCGGGGGGGGTTTATAATATTTTAAAGACGTATGTAGTTAGTTTTTGTTACCTATATTATAAATATATACCTACTTTAAAAATTTCCGGGGGGGGGGTTGAACCCCCCCCTGTATACGGGCCTGTATTGATTTAAAATATTGAATGCGAGAAGGTGCTTTGCGGAAAACCTTTTTCACATTTGCTAGCAGAGTAATGACGAGCCGTGTATAGGAAACTATTTTTTTTTTAAAAAACCAGAAAGTTCTCTTCAAATATCTTATCTTTATATGATATTTATCGATAATAATTGGTTTCGATAGTGAACAGAAAACTTTTATTAACTATTATAAGAAATATTATACGTCTTACTTAAAATATAGCATGTTATATGCATAAAAAAATGTTTATTGTGAAAAAATGCGTGTTTTCATTAAAACCTCAAAATATGCAAAAATATGCAATTTTTTTTTGGTATATTTAAATTCGATACAACTTGAAACAAATTTCTGTCTTACTTAACAATTTATTGGACTATTTAATAAAAATATGCAAATTCAATAAGTCCCGAGCCCTAATTATAACTATTAGAGAATACAATAGTACTTGTGGTATTTTTACGTAATTGCTTGGGTTAACTTTTTCATTCATAAAACCAAATGTTATAATTATAATAATATATATTTAGTTTGTTAATATTATTTTAATAATTATATTGATATGTGACTAACATTTTATCCTAAAATGTATCAATGTAATGGCATTTAAATATGATAACGGTTAATGTCATCACTTAAATATGACTATTCCTTTAATTACATTACTGTATCTCCAAGGAATGAATCATCGATAAGATTTCTTTATAAAAACCTTATCCCGAAAAACGATAAGCGTTTATTCAAAAATCAGTTCATAGTTGTTCAACATTAAAATATTTCTGTTTCTTGTACTGTTATTTATTCTGCTCTCTTGTACCTATATCAATATAAAGACAACAATTCATTTTTACACCATTTTTAGAACGGTAAGAAATATTGATTTTATTTATATAAGGTGGAAATTTGATCAGTTTTTTCATCGGGACATAATACGGTCTTTTATGTAATATTTTATATATTTTGCGTTTTGTATAAAGTTATAAATAAATTAAAAATTGTATATTTATCATTAAATACATTATTTGCTTATTTAATACTGTCGTACGTAAACTATACAATTTTTGAATCTCTAATTTCAATCGTCCTCGAGTAATATTGTTGTTTAGTGTTAAAGTAGCTTTTGATGTTAAGTCAACAACTTCAATAAACTAGAATGTTATAAATATACCTAGTCATAAGTATTTTGTGTTTATGACACTGCTCTGGTTATAGTTTTCCTATACTTTCTAGTTTTTTGATAATAGACATTGATATTATAGTTACTATCATATGTATAAAACAATAACAATATAATATATTCAACTTTAAATCACACCATCGTCTTAAGCACAATATATACTAAGGATTATGAAAAAAAAATGGAAATACTATTGTAACATTTGTAAGTAAATAAAATCATTATGTAAATCAAACTACTTTTACACGTAAACATGGGCGTCTATTCATCAATTCTTATTATCTCGTCATATCGTAACTTTCTATTTTTTTTTTAAAAAATAAAATATTATGTAAACACGATAATCGTTTATTTATTATAAATATATTATAATTTGGTTTTTCATTTATCGATAAAGTTTATTTTTAAAAATTATATTTAAAAAAAAATGCACTTAAATTATATTCATATAAGCATTTAATAGGTGTCTTTGCATGATGCTATATTTGTCGGTAAATTGAGTTGCCGGCGAATTGGGATTCGGCAAAGTGGGTATAATATTTGTGATAAATTTTCTAATAACATGTTTGAGTTTGTCATGAAATTCTCTTGAAAAAGACCTACTTACGTTTTTAAATACTTTTTTTAAATTCAATATTATCAAAATTTACAAATGTATATTTAAAGAGCTTGAGAGTTAGTTTTAAAAAATGGGAAGTGATTCTCATGACGAATTCAAATAAGTCAGATATTAGGCATATGATTTGAACTTATATTTTGGTACGAAGTAGGAAACACAGATGGGAACGGAGCCTTTTAATTATGTTTACGAATATTTGGTATTTTTCGAAATGTTATGTTATTAAAGTTATTAACTAATAAGTATAGGTAGGTATAAGGTAGGAACTTGGGTTGGTGGATTCTACTGCCCATTGACATAATATTAAGAATTCTTAATATGTCTGTGCTGATGATCTGTCAATAAAAATGAGTTATTAGTTTATGATCTTATTAGTCATTACTCATTAGGCGCTATTTATTAAAATACAGTACTTATCTAATTATATTCATTACAAATTAGTTTGGGTAGTAAAATATAAATTTAAAAAACGAAATTCGTTGAGCATTCATAAAACAGGATTCTAACACCTGTACCTTTTTTTTACCGTACCTATAAGAACCAAGATTTACATCATATTAATTTTCTGCCGTGTTGGAATTTACATAATTATATGTATTTTTTTACCTGCCAGGTCTCACGTAGGAACTTAAATTCACCTGTCGTAAATAGAGATGCGACTTTGTATTATACAGTCATATAAGCTTGGCAATTAGGTATATTATACAAATAACGGTAATTGCCTTGAACATCAAACAATTCTATTTCCTTCTACCATTATACTGTGCACTAGTATGATCACGTTTTGATTTTAACTCCTGTCTCATATATATATATATATATATATATAGAGAAACATACACATCTTATGAGCCATTAGTCATTACTCAGTAGGCATCTTAAATTTAAATACTTTAGAAATAAGAAGGAAAAAATTAGATTTATTTTTCTTGCATAAATTACTTAATAATTTAATTGAATGTCCTGAATCATTATGTAAAAAGTATCATCTTGATCCAATTTTCTAAAAAATAAGATACTATAATATGTTGAAATCTAAAAACTCTTTCTGGCAACAATTTTGTTTACAGGATAAAAAAAAAATTACAAAAATAAGCACCATTGCTAAAAAAAAATTGTAAAATACTAAAAAAAAAAATTGTTATTAAAAAAAAGCCGGCAAGTGTGTGTCGCTCTGCTGTACGGTAGGTTACAGGTGGTCACTGTAATGGATGGTGTTAAATTATAATTTGATAATATAATATCATTGTATAAGAAAAACGATTCTGAGTGAGGTAATTACTGAGAGATGCTTATTACTAAGTATATATTTTGATGATAATATGATTCTGAATAATGTAATTTATATATTATAACCTATTTAGATACGTGGAACAGTGTCTTACATTTACAATGCTTAGATATATAAGTTGAACATTTTATACATTTTTAACTACAAAATAATTATTAAATTTTAAATTTGATACAACTTGTAAAAATTTGAACTTTAAATGATTATAAAAAATAATTTTTTAGTATTTTTCAACTGATATGGTAACAATATATGAGGAGCCTTGTATTACATTTTTACGGTTTCGGGCCCAACAAATAACGTTTTATTAATATTTATAGAAAAAAAATTGAAAACTCGCAATGTCCACAAACAGCTCAAAAAGAGTCAAAATATTTTCAAAATTGTATGGTGTATAGGAAATGCTAATATAAACATTCAGTTAAATTTTCATGTATCTATAGTTATTCGTTTTTGAATTACAACGAAATAATGAAATCGCTACATGAGAAATCGAGAGAATATCCATTGTTGTAAAAATTTGAATTTTAAACGCTCATAAAAATATAATATGACTTTCTTGATAAAAGTAGACAAACTTATAAGGAATCTTGTATTACATTTTCAAAACGTAGATTAAAAAAGAAAATTTTTTATGAATTTCCAACTCAAAATAATTTGCGAAATTTTGGTAATTTTTGAGTATTTTGTCAATATTTGAACTTTAAATGCTTATAAAAATATTCTGACTGTGAATTTTTATTATTTTTCAAATATCATTGTATGGAAAGCATAGTGTCAAGCATTTGAGAAAAAGATTGGAATCCATCGAAATCAATAAATATAGAAATAATTTTGGTAGGACAAATTAAACTGATAACATAAACCGAATGATAACACTAAACAATAATTGAAAAATAATATTATATTGCACATACCTACAACAAACCAAAATAAAAATTAATAATATTGCATCGAATTTAAGAAACTCATTATATATGTTACTAAAAAAATATTTTTTAAAGTATACAACATTTAATAAAGATTAAAAAAAAATATTATAATATAAATATTAAATACATATGTACCTACATGTTAATTATACCTACTACAAAATTGAAAAAAATCTTAGATTTGACTCTGTTTTTTCCAACAAATAACATTTTATTGATTTTTTAAGACAAAAAAATAAAAAATTTTAATTTTAAATTGTCTACAATTAGCTCAGAACAAGTCAAAATATTTTGAAAATTTTACTAAACACAGGAATCGATAAAATAAACATATTATATAAATCTCAAGTGTCTACAGTTATTCGTTTTTGAATTACACCAAAATAAGAAAATCGCTACAAGAGAAATCGAGTGAATATCCTAATCTTATAACAATATGAACTAATATCAACCTATCATAAAAATTTAAACTAAAATATAAACTCTAAACGCACACAAAAATATAATTTAAATTTCTTGTAGAAATTTTTTTTTATAAAGGTAGACAAACTTAAGAGGAATCATGTATTACATTTTCATAACTTAGATTTGAAATTAAAATGTTTTATGAATTTCTAGCTTAAAATAATTTGCAAATTTTCGTCAATATTTGAACTTTAAATGTTTATAAAAATATTCTGACAATGGATTTTTAATATTTTTCAATTATCATGGTAAAAATTGATTAGGGGCCTTGTATTAAATTTCCAAGATTTTTTAACCAGCGAATACATATTTATTTTCACTCATAAAAATAAATACTGAAAAATTGAAACTGTTAAGACTGTAAACTGTTCAAAACAAATCAAAATTGTTTGAAAATGTTATTGTGTATAGAAATTGCTAAGATAAACAACCAGTAAAATGTAATATATCTACAATGATTTATTTTAGAGTGACTCCAAACATTTTGTCGAAGACCAATTTTGCTTAAAAATATACGTTTTTCTTTAATTTTTAATTTGTTTTCACGGCGCTTTTGAAAATTACTGTAAAACTTTTGACCTCACCAATGCACCAACAATATTTATATTCATTTTGAAATCAAACAAGATACTGAAGTTAAAAATTGACTTAATATTTCGACTACTTACCAGCCCGGATTAACTGAGGGCTATGGCCCCCGGGGCTCGATATTTAGAATTTATTTAGCAGCCTCAGATTTTTCCATTTCTTTTTTTATTATAGGCACTGCTTAAATCACCTAAAAATAAATCGATGATTAGGAAAAGAGCTTGTAAATTATTATTTATAATTAATAAAGTGATACATATTATAGTTCATAATTGAATGCTATGTACCTAATACCTATATATATTTATTATAACAGGTAATTAATATAAAATAATATAACCATTATTATTTTTTTTTACAGGAGCCTCAACATGTCATTAATCCATGCTTGACTACTTATCATGAACACAGACAAAAAACAAAATGTAAAAATATATATAAAAAAAAATAAAATACATCATTGTAAAACCAAAACATTCATCGCTCTGCTCAGAATCTAATAGTTGAATAAAATATCAAAAAATCAAAACAAGTAAAATTAAATGTATATTTTCCTACTTAGAATTAATCAGATTTATAGTGTCGTTGTAGACCATTAGAAAAAAAAGCAAATATAAACAAAATCCTAGCTCTAATAATAATAATAATAATAATATCATCGTCGCCATCGTCTGCCGAGTTAATAAATAAAGTTGTGTTGTATAGCCGTAATGTAAAATGTGTCGTCTATATGTTATTATTATTATTACTATTACTGTAATAGAAAGGCATATTTTATAAAATACCAATTGAAACATACTTATAATTGTTTTAAATTTACTTTGTTTTTATGTGATCCATAATAATAGTATAGTAACTTATAGGTAGGTAACGAACTATAGTTGTACCTACTATACGGGTATTGACTGTCAGCGTTTTTAAAACTTTTCCGAAAACAGCTTATACATACTCTACAAGACGTGTTTTACAGTGTTTTACGTGTTTTACTGTTATATTTTGTATATATCTAGATATAGGTAGTTATTAGTTAGTTAGTTAAGATATATGAACTCGAACATTTATTTAGATATTATATAGCAGCTGATAGATACTGAAAAAATGTAATATTTACATATAGAATTGAGTATTTTTTTGATCTTATTCTTAATAAACCACATTTGAGAACTCGATATCAGTTACGCGCAATCAATTTGCCAAAAAGTTGAGTTTTGAGTTATTCACAATTTATATATTTTTAATATTTTTTGCGGTGAAATATAGGTATTACACACGCTATCTAGCAGACATTTGTTGTTTTACTATTATTAATCAATGCACATAGTCCGTAGCACATAATACTGTAAATGGAACTTTTTCGGGGATCAACTGAATTTATAAAATAGAAAAAAAAAATAGCATTCACATTATATAAATGCACAGATGATGACATATTTTAAATACATTAATTATCTATGTATTAGAACCCGGATGAGGATGCCCTAAAAAACATAGAAAAATTGTATAATATGTAAATTACCTTAAATGTTCTTAATACAATGTTCATCATGTTTTTTGTTAGCATAGTGTAAACTTGAAACACATTTATATCTATCAGAAAGCATATTAGTGTCAAGTATTTGAGAAAAAGATGGAAATCCATCGAATTCCAAGAATAGATCTAGTAATCATTTTGGTAGGACAAATTAAACTGATAACATAAACCGAATGATAACACTAAAAAATAATTTAAAAATAAAATAATGTACCTATCTACCTACCTAACCTATTATTATTATTAAAGTAATTACTAATTAAATTTAAAAAGTTTTAAAAATCGTATTATATTATGTCGTATTAATAACAACTGTCAACTATTGTACCTCACGTATTGAATAAAATATGTCGCTTAATTTACTAAATGTGAAGTACAAATTATATTTTCTGTATTTCTACTGCTTTATATTGCTCATGTCTGTTGAAAAGACGGTGGTGTAATTTTTATTTTAATATAATATGTTTATGGATTTGTTGTTTTTTATTAAGGATTATATAAATTTCGTTGATTAAAATTAAGTCAATGTGAATTTCGTATGTTATTGAAGACAATTATCTAGAAACCCAAGTCCAATCTTGATAAGAATGTTAATCTCACATACCTTAGTGTTCGAACAGAGTCTAAACAGATAGTTACTTAAATCTATGGACTAATATTTGAACCTATTATTTGAAGATGATGGTATGTAAATAGTTTCGCATAAATCGGGAATACAGCAATCTGTTACGAGTTGTTTTATGAATTGGCATAAATTTCATAAATTCGTTTTAAATTTCTATATATATTTAATATGAATATTCAAATTGATGAAACATATCAACCGGACCATGTATTATTTATTGTAATATTATAAAACCTATTGTTATAAGGGATTATATTATAATATTAAATTTTTTTTGTCAATTGTGTTATAACTTTACAATAAAAATTGAATGGATTGATAAGTTAATTATATTTAATAATCAAAAATATAATTTCAACAATATATTTATATTTTATAGGTTTGTCAAAAAAGCCACTATGAGGGAATGTTATGTTATAACAAGAAAACATGTTTGTGATTATTATTTCCTTGCAATGGAAGATGATTTATTTATATTTTATTTTTTAATCACATTTTTTTTGTTGACATGATCCACCTTATCTATAAGGGGTTTTTTATAGTCAACTTAAATGAAGTTTTCAACAAAAAATTCGATTTAGACTATGTTTTCTACCAAAATAGATGTATAATATGCCATTTGCCTTGGTTGTCTTTAGTTATGACTTATGAGATACAGTTTATGATTATATAATATAATTATAATATTATATTATATTTTATAATTCTACTTGAAATTTACTTCTAAATGACTTTTCCAATTTTCACCAACCAAAAACCTACTAACATTTTGAGATATAAAAATTAAACATTTTTAATAATATTGAAGTGAAAAAGTTAACTAAATAATTTATTCCAATTAAATTTGATGATGAATATTTATAATATTCAAATATGTTTTTACTTGTGTAGTCTGATAAATTGAATACTTGAATAGCTTAGTAGGTTACTAATCTATATTACAGTATATACAATTTGCAAAAGATACATTTGGTACGCAAACAATCACATAACCCAATTGCAAGCATTTAGAAATTTGCATATAATTTAACTCCTTAAAAACACTTATTTCAAATCCCCTAACATACATATTATAGTCAATACGTAATTTTGATAGTATTATAAAATCGAATTAGGTACGATGATATTTTTGCAAAAAAGACTAGTTCGTTTTTGAATATAGGTACCTACTTAATAATTGATAGTACTTATTTTACAATTTAGCTACAAATATTAAATTTGCTAAACAGTTGTAATATTTTTGTTATTTTTAAAACAGACGCGTCATATTATATCCAAAGAATTGATTACCAATATTAATTTGTGTTTTTCCCTTAAACCACTGTAATAGAACGGTACCTACCCACATTTATTACTTTTCTAGTTTTCTCCGAGTGATTTTACACTAGAACTTTGAAAATATACAACGCCTTTTTAAAGAATTCATATGACATCGTATATCAATATCATATAACACGGCTTAAAGCAGTCTATCATATTATTATTTATATAATATTTAAATTTTGGCTGAATTGATGAAAAGAGCTTCGAGGTTAGACAAATATTTCGAAGAGCTTACATTAATTATAACATTATAGTCCTTCAGCATGCTCAATGGATTCAAGAGTTGTTCAATATTCTGCCCTCCTAGTGGAACAAGCAGTAAGTTCCAAATACTCAAAATTGAGGTTAGTTCATATTTGTTATAATTGGAAAATTCCAGGTCTTTTTTTTCCTTAGGAAAAACACAGTAACTCCATTAGAAATACATTTGAAATTAATTATAAAATGTCGTATCAACCAAAATATTGTCAAATACGGTAGACGCCGATTATAAGACTCAGGGATATAAGGTTCAGTAGCTTATTAGACTCAAAATCATCTGGAACGGTCTGGACGACCAAATACATTAAAAAAATCGGTTATAAGACTCAACACTTCTATTATAAGACTCAAATTTCGTAAAATAAACTTTTTTGGTTATAATTTAGAAATAAATTGGTACTGAAAAATTAAATGATATTCGTGTTGATTATTTCTAGTTTCTGGTGGTACCTTATAACGTATAATAAAAATAAATAATAAAGACAGTATAATATGTACATACATCCTTTATAATTTTTTATTTATGTATAATTTTTATAATATTTTTATATGTTATATTTACCTATTACAATTTTAGTTTTTTTCATCAGGATTATTAAATTTATTCAATAGAATAAGGCAGTATATATAATGGAGATACTGCTTACTTCATTTGCGAAATAATTTCTTAATGTTTATACTGCATAAATACCTAGTAATCATAGGTAAAACGGATTTGCACTTTGCAGTATGTACACTATATCGTCTTTATTTTTTATCAATGAATGGTCGCGACTCACGGTACTAATTCAATAGATACCTACGTTTTGGACAAAAATATATTTTATTGAGATTAATCAGATACCGTGGTACTATCTATAACAACTATAATATTGTGATTATTATTCTGGAAATCCTACATTTTGAAAAGTTTTTTTTTCTTTTTATACACAATAATACTAGATAAAAAGGCAGTATATCCTTAAAAATGAAAAAAAAACCAAAATGTATGAACTGAGTACAAAAAAAAACTTTCAAAAACTTAAGGATGCCTACGACTAATAAAAATAATTAGTGCTGTCTCATGGGACACCCTGTAGAAACGAAGTTTCTTTTCCAACAAATATTATAGATTACAAATACATTTGAGTAATAAAAGTAAATGTGAAAAATAAAATTTGAAAAAGAACATTTTTTTATAACTATTTAATTATTATTATATATTTAATAATTCTCAATAATCGATATAACAGGCCTGTGATAACTGAAATATGATACGTATGTTTGTGATGTATTTTTTTCCAAATATCTTGAAAATACTGTATCGATAGTGGTGTCTCTCATCTCTCTTGTAGATTCTGCTGGATTGTTTATCATAATATGTAAATTGAATGTGTCCATACCGAAAGTTTTAAAAGTTTCCGATTTTTTATCATTAAAATAATTGATGTGAAAGTCACCAAATTGTTATAATTTATAAATTATAGTTATTATAAATGCATAATATGCATATCGTATTACGCTGTTTAAAATCCTATCGCGTTGTATCCGTTTTTTATTACCTAGTCTATACCAAACGCGACACACTAAAAAATAAAAATATAATCACGGCAAAGATAATGCACTATATAGGGATATACGCAACAATCAGATTATTCTACGAAAACAATTTCATGAAATAAAAATGTTTACGCATCATGCAAGAAGATTATAATATGTATATAAGATGTAACCAAAAGTGTATGCTTTGTAAGGACCGTGGTATAGATGTCAGTGTCTGATTATGTATGGAATACGTGTGATATACGAGCACAGTACTTTTGAGGATTTCCACCTTTTCCCCCGGCACTATGGTTATTCCCATTCTCACTTTACGGCTCGCTAGACGAAAAAAGGTCCCTTTCAAACGCTTCAACTGCGGTCGAAAACCAAACTTTCGGTGCAGGGGTGACAAAAAATATATTATTACCTACGTTCATTGCAATACTCATATATATTATACACTTATTACCTATATTATATTTTATTAATTATAATAATTATAAATGCATAGTATACGAAGTGTAGCGATGTATTACCAATAATTACATTATCAATATACACAATATATATATGATCAATCTATTGCGGACCGTCTCTACAACTTACTGCTACCGCTTTTTTTTCCATCCTACCAATCGATCGACGATCATAATCAACCTATAACAAATAATAACAATATAAAATATCCAGACTGACAAACTGCCTAAGCTTATAATCATTTTTTTATAAAATTATATTATATCATTGAATTCAAGTTAAATACATTCCATTATATATTGTTCCACTTGTAAGTTGTAACCTAATGTACAGCAGATCGACTTCCACTTACCCGCTTCTTCCTGTAATAAAAACTTATAAATGTAAAATTAATCTTGTAGGTATCCAATTTACAAACCTTACCGTATGACTGTATGAGTACTAAATATTTTGGAATTTTTGAACTACAAATTAAAATATAAAATACCTTTATTATACTACTACAACAAAATATATAAGATTATGTTTTAAAAATTTGAGAAATTAATATTATTATAGTAGCATATAATTTTGAGTATTAGAGTGATTTAGTGCCCAAGAAGGTCTGAGATACAACAAATTTCCTCCCCACATTTTTTTCGAAATTTATATCTATATAAAATAAAATAAACATTTTCAAACGTCCGTAATTAGCTTAAAATAGTCACCATTTAATTAAAACTATAACATGTACCTATGAAAATTTTAGTATAAAAATTTGGTAGACATTTCATGTAGGTATCTACGGTTATTAGGTTTTGAATTATAACAAAAGAACCAAATTATCAAACTATATCTATTTATATATTTTATGCTTGAAGTAACTATAAAATTATTTTTAAATCAACTATAATCAACTTGCGGTACAGTTTTGTATGTGGTTGATAAACAACTCATTAATAAAGAATTAGAAACTCATAAATACTTTTTCTTTTTATATCTAAGATTTGAATATTTAATACATGATTCCACAACACTTTTTATACCTTTTAGAATAAAAATATAGATAATCAACGATAGATTTTAGAATAATATTTCTATGTATCTGATGGATTATAGTATGCTCCTATACCACAAATTCGTTAGATAAGTTCGGTGACTAATTAATAGTTAACGGTTGTCGGTTACTACAGCAAAAATTGCCGGTGGTAAAATATTTCCACTAGATATTCGTTTGATAATAATAGCTAACCAAAATAAGTAATATATCATTATAATGTAGGTATAGACTATAGAGTAAAGAATATTATATGTATTCTTCTAGTATATTTTTATATTGTTTTTTTTTATATTGTAATAGAGAAAACATGGTACGAATCTAAAACGTCATCTTGCTTACCACCATGATGAATAATTATTGCATGAATGTTATATGTCAAAAGAATTGGAAAAAAATAATTGTTCAAAAAAAGTTACAAAAAAAGAATCACAAGTTAAACTATTCATCTTTTTAGTACCCAAAGTTAATGTACAACTCAATAAAAAGATAATATTAGATGCGTGTATTGATCTTGTGACAGTTCACCATGTCAAATGATATACAGGCTTTCGTAAAATACTGGATCCTGTTTTAAATGGACCTCAGGAGAAAAAATTTACAATCAACTCTTACTCGATTAAGTATGAATAATGACATTTTTTTAATTATGTTTTCACAATATATAGGTAATCAATAATCATATATTTTACATTTTTACATCCTAGGAAACATGTACATGCAGAGTCGCTTCTCATATAATATGAAATAGTCAATGAAGTTCGGTCTAAACTCATTTCACTCAAACTCGACGGTGTTACTAGACTAAATATAGCTTTTTTAGGTATAAATATGCAATATATCGTTGATGATTGTATTAAGCTCAGGACTTAAGAATTAGTAGAACTGACAGTGATCGGTGATTATTTTAAATTTTTTTTCCGTATAAGTAAGGCCTAAAATACTTTACAGCCCATACTATCGCTAACAATTCTTTTTGTATTACGCTATAGTTTGTTTCGGCGGTATTAGCGTTTTACTTGCGTAAGCTATGGGTTGATCATTATTTACGTCACCTTGAGACAAGACCGTTCCAATCGCGTATTGGCTTGCATCAGTCATGACTCATGAGGTTAAAATTTCCGAACGGTTGTTCGGATATATTTATTATATAACTTATTATTTTATCACCTTTTACTTTAATAAGCTAGTAAGAGGTTTTGCTATTTTGGCAAAGTTATCAACGAATCGGCGGTAATAATTTAATAAACCTAAGAATGACTTTACGTCTTTCTCGTTTAGTGGTCTCGGATATTCTTTAATACAATTTCATTTGTCTGGATCAGGAGTTACTCCGTTTTCGCTGATAACGTGTACTTAATCACGTAAACACCTGCTCTAATCTATTCTGATGATCTACTAAACTTGACCCGTGGACTACAATGTCATCTAGGTACGCCGTACATAATTCTTCCAAGCCTATTAAAATAGATTTCATGGCTCGAGTAAAAGTTGCCGGCGTAGAACTAAGTCCAAATGGTAAATGTAAAAAATGACACTCAAAAGATCGCCATCGAGAAAAAAATAGATCAGAAAACCGACTACACGGGACTAATATGTTATTGCGTTCTTCGTGATTAAGATGCTCGGTATTAATAGATTCTTTGTTCTTTTTAGTTTTATTTAAAGAGTAGTTATTGTTTCAGCTAGCAATAAAAACTTTATCGTGGTACGGTTCCCATTTTAAATTACTCGTGGTTAATTGTTCGATTATAAACGGTTGTTCGGATATATTTATTATATTACTTATTATTTTATCACCTTTGACCGGACTGATACTATTAGCTATAATTACATATTCATTAATTTCATATTTCTTTATAATTATTGCTTCGTAATTGATTTCTTCGTCGGCTCTTATTTGTAATACACAATTACTCCTCGGCGGAATAATTAGTTCTGGGATTATTAATAAATCTTTATCCCAATCCAAAACGACATTATTTAATTTCAAAAATGATATGTCTATTATAAATGCTTCGGGTATTGGAAAATTATTATGTACAATGTCGAATTTTACTACGAAAGGATGTTTGTTAATATAAATTGGAATCACTACTGATCCGACTGTATCTACTGGACTTGCATGAATACCTTTAATTTTTTTCTTATCGTTTTCGTTCACGATTATATGTCCTTTTAAAATTGAAATTGTTATTATGTTCATTTCTGTTATAGTCTAAAATTCGGACCATATCTTGGAAACTTTATTACCTACTTACATAAAGTGAATACGTTTGAAATCATTCGTAACTTATCCAGTGTCAACCAGAAAGCACCCCAAATGCCCGTGGATCAGATTCATAAGGCGTCCCCATAATGAATAATTAATTAAGGCAATAATGCGGTGGGAAAGTTTAAATGTTGTTAAGGTATAAATAATTTATATCAATTATTATATAAATTTGATAAAATTTGTCATCGTTTAAACGTAAAATGCTTATAAAAAAACCTTGTCTAGTATTTTTAATATTTTAAAACCGATATTATAATAACGTTTTATAAAATTAACCTTGTATTATACACACTGTGTATTTGTTTATGAAGCTCAATCAGAATGGTTGACGTAGGTGTGAAAATCTGATAAGCTACCTGATGATCGTAAAGTATGTTTGTGTGTTAGTAGTATATGTTTTGGTATGTTCTGTGCCCTCCGCTATACTGGACAATCCGACTACCCCGCCCAGCGTATAGGGGTGGATTTATATTTACAAAGGCCATTTTACAAATGGATAATATAGGTTTTGGTCCCGAAAATGTAAGGTCAATACTACAGTGAGTTCTTAGTACATCGTCACCTATTAAAATATCTGAGAATAATTTAGGGAGTATAGATAGTTGGAGATTTTTGTAAGTGTGTCCTTAAAACAGTAAATCAACAAGAACATAATCTTTAAAGTTTGATGAATGGAGGTAGTTGTTGCCAAAAGTAACTGTCCATTTTTGGATATGATATTATTTTGTGAATTTGAACAAATTCTTTATTAATTAAACTGTTAGAGATACCAGTAGCAATGAGAGTATTTTCATCAATGTTGTTTACTTTAACTATAATAATAGCTTTAGACAAGAGGACAGGTTGCCGTAATCCCAATATAAATTGTCCTCCAATATTGAACAAGATTGTTGATTTTTAACCACTTAAGACTCGTGTTTCTCTGATATTATGATTTATAATAAGATTAATACCAAAAATTAATATAATGTACTTATACAGTTCTACCGTTACAAACTTAATTTATAACAATTAACATGTTATTATAATACTTCGTATCTATAAATTTATTTATGGTGTTTATGTTAATAAGTGTAAGATGCGACGTTCTTATATAATACTTCTAATTTTTATTTATTACCAAATATTTTTATACCTAATTGAAAAGATTCGTTTTTAAGTAGGGTGAAAAACATAAGAAAAAAACTAATCATACTTGTAAATGTTATAAAAACTCGAAATTTAAATGCTTATACAAAAATGTTTGCCTATGTATTTTTACCATTAAACCTGTATAGAAACCCTTCCTCTATTGTGCTGTCCTAGGGCTGAGGCTATAGAACATTGTCTACGATGATCTCCTGAAATTGGGCATAAATAAATATAATAATAATAGCAAAATAAAGTGTATATGCCCTAAAAATGCAAAATTATGCAATTTATTTATTTACGGGGTTCCTACTCACTATAGAGACCAGAAACACACCAAGTAAATAACCTTTTACGAGACAGCTGTAACCAAAAAAAAAAACCCCTAGAGGCTTCATTGCGTTCGCGGCACAAACGCCATGACTAAGTCGACACTTAAAAACTCTAAGTAATAATTTTAGGTCACTTTGTTTAATAAACATAATAATAAATACTTTATTCAGCAATAATTGTTTGAAACAGAAGATATATACATATTTGTGATTAGATTGCTTCGCCCAACACTAAGGATAAGTTCCTTGTTTTGATGGGCAAAAGTCTCTAAGAGAATAAAAGAAAAATTAGTTAATTAAATGAACGAATATTATAGTAAAATAAATTATGAAGAATATAATGATAAATATCGTTGCCACTAGTAGTTATAGAAAACAAAACAAAAAAAAACAAAAATATTTATATGAGCAAAATAGGATAGTATATAACGAGGTATAATATAAAAATAAATAACTTTACAGTAAATAAAATACAGTCATATAGCTGGTTCATTGTGTAATAACCATCTCTTTATAAGAAATTTTAAATTTTAAAATTTTTCACAATTTGTTATGAGATAGCTGTTATAATATTTAGATGTGTATATTTTGGGAAATATTAGATTTTCAGATCTTGTATTATGATTATGTGTGGCTGTTTGTGCTAAATTATTTTTAAAGAGGTATATACCTTTTTTATGGTATAGTTTTTTAATGGATAGTAGTTTAGTGTCTGAGTATAATTGTTTTGTAGGATGAAGTCTAGGTTTGTGAAATATAATTTTTAAAGTGGTGTTTTGGGCTACTTGTAAGTTGTTTGTATATGTTAGAGGAGCTCCTCCCCAAGCCACAATACCATATTCTATTATGGACTGTGATAGGGCAAAGTAAGTATTTTTTAACCAATGTGTGTTAAGAAAGTGTTTAGCCATATTATAAAAGGCATACAGTTTTCGTAATTTTAAATTAAGTTCAGTGGTATGTACGTTCCAACGTAGATGTTGGTCGAATGTAACTCCCAAGTATTTGGTTTGATTAGTCCTTTGAATGATAGGGCAATTACATTGTATATTCTGATTACAATTTTGGGCATGAGTCCTTAAAGTAAAAAAGTTTGGTGATGTTCTTGAGGTATTTGAAAATGTTATAAAGACCGTTTTGTTATTATTAAGAGTTAAATTATGGTTTGAAAACCAAGTAACAACTTTTTTTAAGGGTTTTTCTGCTTTTTTTGTTACTGAGTCCCAAGTGTTATCAGATATCAGTAAAGCTGTATCATCTGCATAAGAGTATAGGCTACCATCAATTTGTAGGTTCGATAAACCAGCGACGTATATAATATATAATAATGGGGATAGTACTGTGCCTTGCGGTACTCCTAAGGACATTGTTTTACAGGAGCTTATAACATTGTCTATTTGGACTTTGTGAGTTCTGTGTTCTAAATAAGATTTAAATAAATTTAATGCATTGTATTTGATGCCAATTTTGTCTAGGTAGTAGATTAGTTTACTATGGTAAACTGAGTCGAAGGCTTAACTTAAATCCATAAGTATACCGATTACTTTTTTTTTAGAGTCCAATGCGTGATGAATTGATTGCGTAAAACTGTTAATAGCACCTTCAGTGTTAAGACCTTTTCTGAAACCAAATTGTAATGGGGGTAGGATTTGATTTTCTTCTTTGTAATTGGCTAGTCTCGATTTAATTACTCTCTCAAATATCTTAGAGAAATTTGATAAGAGACTTATTGGCCTATAATTTTCTGCTTTACATGGATTACCTTTTTTATAGATCGGAGTTATTATTGCCGTTTTGAAACTAGCTGGGACTACTCTTGTATTAATTATGTTGTTTATTATAAGTACTAATGGTTCAAGAGCCCTGTCATCAAGTAATTTAATCATGTCTGTTGAAATTTTGTCATAGCCTGGAGCTGCACCATTTTTTAAGGACGAAATTATGTTTTTTATTTAACTTAAATTAGTTTTCCTTATGTATAGAGATTGGAGAGGTAATAATGGATCTATATTGCCTACGGAACTTTCGGTTGTATTAATGTAATTGTTTGCACTATTTGAGGTTATATTCGCAAAATATTCATTGAAATGTTCTGCTATTTTAAAAGGTTGCGTTTTATTTGTGTATGTAGTATTATTTATATCTATATGTAAAGTTTTAATTTTAGTATTCGGATGATCTTGTGTGGCTTCTTTAATAGTTTTCCATATCAATTTGGGGTCGTTATTACATTTTTTAATTTTTTTTATCGTAAAAATCAAATTAAGCTTTTTTGATGGCACTATTTAAATAATTTCTACATTTTTTAAATTTTTCCTTTAATTGTAGATCGTACAGTTTTTTCCTCGACTGGGCGTGTAATATATCTCTTTATTTTATGCTATTCAGTATTTCGGTTGTGATCCAAGGTTTTATTTTAAATATGCTTTTGTGTGTTGAATTATTATACGCCTTTTCTGCTGTGTTTTTTATTATATTAGTATATGATTCAATTGTTTTATCAGAAGAAGTTAGATTAAGCATATTTTGCCATTGCACCTTTTTTATTAGCGATTTAAAGGTACTTTTGTTGAATGATTTATAAAAATCTGATTCATTTACAGATTTTTTACTTTTATTTTTTAAAATAGTATTAGGAATTATTTGAATAAACGAAGGAAAGTGATCTGTGATTGTTGATTCTAATATGACAGCATTATCAATATTGAAGTTATTTATTGTTTTTATGAATATGTGGTCAATGCACGATTCACCCCCATCCCAGACACGGGTTGGAGAGTTAACAAATGAGGTAAATCCATAGTGTGACATTAAACTAACTTAGTTATTAGTTAGATTATCATTGTTTAGTAAGTTAATATTTATGTCACCACAGAAAAATATGTTCATATTCTTATTATAATGTATTAAATTAGGTAGGAGATTTTGTAACTGTTCTAGAAAGATGTTACTATTACCATTTGGGGATCTGTATAATGATACTATATAGTAGTTGTGCTCGTTTATTTTTATACTCGTTATTAAACAGTTAGCTTCAGAGAATATTACTTCTTTGTATGTAAAGATGCAATCGTTTCTAATGAACAGAACAACTCCGTCACTTTTGTTAATGTTATTATTTGTATGGATTATTTGGTAATTATTTAGAGATACGAACTTTTTATCAAAATGTTTATTTAGCCAGGCTTCAGATAATGAGATAATATGAACATGATTTCCAATTACTTTAATTAAACCAGATAAGTCAGTTAATATGTGTTTATTTATACTACGGATATTCATGTTGATTAAATTAAAACTTGTGTCTATATTATTTATTTTGTTTTTTAATTCATGAACGAATATTTTATAATTTAGGTATTGTTTTGATAGAAAATTATTAAATAATATATTATTATGAGCCATAATTGTGATGTAAAGAGATGGTTATTTTTGTTTTAAATAAAGTTATATTAGTGTGGTAGTATATATATATAAATTGAATTAAATAATGAATGGTGGATACAGATTGATCCAAAGTCTACGTAAATATAGTGTGAAATAATCATTAATGACAAAATAAAACAGATAATAACTATATGGTGATTGTAGTACATGCAATTGGGTTTCATTAGAACAAGTTAATTAAAATCTAAAAGTTATATTTTTTGGAGAGATATTATAGTAGGAGAAGATCTTGTTCAGAAAAAATTTTTCGTACCTTTGTATTTTCGTTTTTTCTTATTAAGATCTCTGCGTCTTGGTTGATCCATATGTATTTGTAAAATTTTTCTTTTGCTGTGGCTCTGGCTTTACCATGTAATTGTCTTTTATGTTTAGTGATATGTTGATTTATATATAAATTTATATATATCATCAGACCACTCGGGATTAATGTTGGATAGTTTTAGTGTTTTATTTTGTTTACAGTTAGCGATTATGGCAATTGTCATACCCGGCTTTGCAAGACGGGCTATAATTTTATGTTCACCATTTATCGTAATAGGAACGCGATAAGCTTCCTCTACGGTTATGACTATGTTTAATATTGTCGCAAGCTTTATCACTGTATCTATACATTTCTCATTGGTTACCTTAGGTATACCAATTATTTCTATTGTTGAATCAAGATTATTTTGTTCAATGCTATCTAAACGATATTTGAGATTCTCAATATCTTGAGAAAGCCTCTTGTTGTTTTCATAAAGTTGTGTGTTCTCTTTACGTATTTCTTTCATTTCTTCAAGTAATTTATTTACAGTACCGTTGAAATCATCGAATTTTTCACTCATAAATTTAACTGAATTGGCAAGGTCTTGAAATGTGAAATCTGTTGATTTGGTATCCATATTTTTCTTTGAGATGTCCCATTTGTATTTGCATACGTTGCAGACCCATCTGTTTTTTGTATTTTTAGATAGTTTTTGGAAAGATAGCGTATTTAGACCACCACAAGTGAAGTGGTATTTGCTATCGCACTCAGAACAAACAATTTCGTCTTCCGGAATTAGTGTGTCCTTGCACTTTGAACAGTTGGACATTATTATTTTAAAATTTAGAACGTTGGGTAAATAATAAGATAAGACAGTAATGTACAGTACACACGTCGTATCACGACGAGCGTAGAAATGAAATCATATTTTTGCTTATTTCACTAATTAAAAATATATGTATCGAAATATATCCAGGAATTAAGGGGATTGGAAGCGGCGATTTTCTGTCTTTATCTAACACACGTGGAACATAGGATTATAGACGTGTTCTATGTCCAACGTACCGATTAATCTAATGAAGCGATAAGAATTCTGAAAACAGATTTGAATTTGTCGTCAAGTCTACTTGAGATCGACTTTCCCACATTTTTGATTTTTTGATTTAAACTTCTCCAAAAGTTGAAATTTGTAAATTTTTTAAGTACTTTTTAAAATATATAATTTTTATGATTTTGGTGGGACAATATCAAAAATGTGGGAAAGTCGATCTCAAGTAGAATTGACGACAAATTCAAATCTGTTTTCAGAATTCTTATCGCTTCATTAGATTAATCGGTACGTTGGACATAGAACACGTCTATAATCCTATGTTCCACGTGTGTTAGATAAAGACAGAAAATCGCCGCTTCCAATCCCCTTAAAATATGTACTTATTTTCAACCATAGACGATAGACCTAATAATAGATAATCTATGATTTAAACTGCTGCGATAAGACGTGACCCGAATAATTGGTAATATTTTGAAACCGCGTAAATTATCACTCTTTTTCCTCTAGTGATAACGAGTTTTGTACTCGAAGTCTATTAAAATTTAAAATTAACTAATACCTTATAAATTTATAATATTTTGTAACTGTTGTGTTTTTATTTCCAAGTTTATTAAAATGCCGAAACAATGATCTAAAAAAAACCAGTTGGTTTAAACAGTAGATTGAACCTTTTAATACAGATGGAGAAGTTTTCAGGAAAGATGCGGTAGTGTGATATACATATATTGCCATCTTTGTGACGGTGAAATTCTGTCAAATTTATATATAAAAGAATAGGCCATTTTTATGTTCCAATTTTGTGACGACACAATTTAATTGTTGAAGTGAAACTTCTTTACAGAGGGTACAAAAAAAATAAACAACGGTCGGGCACGGTCGGCCGTCACGAGCCGCCGTCACGGACCAGCTGTGCATCGGTTAACGGTTAACCGTTAACCGGTAACATAGAAACGTAGTTTATTATTTTTGTAGTACCTATGTAATAACAACTAATTATATTAATTAGATTTTTTTATATAATATATAAATTCTGTGTTTCTATATTATCTATGTTATCTATGTTATCGGTATTATATTTGTGAATTATTATTACAACAAAAAAGATTGTCATTTTAGCTATATATCACAATAACAACGATATAGTTAATATTGTCACTCCATTGACTGAGATGAAAATAGGGCAATCAAAGTTATATAATTCCAAAATTACTCCAGTCGGTGAATTTTGTGTTGCTGAGTGTTTAAGACAAAATGAACCAATCATCATCATTGTAGCGGTTTATATCTCACCAAATCAAAAAATAGATGATATAGTTTATTTTTTAAAAAGATCGTTGATTGCCTATTCTACCAAAGGTACACCATTACTCGGCAGGGGAGAAAATAAACTGCATATGAGTCTGAGTGGAGACTTTAATGTTAATTTTGCATCGGATAGATCAGAACCTTTAACACAATTTTTTCGTGAACATCTCAATTTATCAATGAATAATGATCCAAAAATTCCAACAACGCGGTCAGGAACCACAATAGATGCTATTTTCACACGATATCTTAATAAGGTACAATCAAAAACGTACATAACTTATTTCAGCTATCATAAGCCCATTGTATCATTAGTTAAAAATAAATAATAATAAAAAAAAAACAATTCTATTAAATATAAAATTGTAAAGTGTATTTTTTTATTTTATTCCAATACCTCATATCAGTTGCATGACTGAAAGAAGTTTCACTTCATCCCCGCGTACTTGTAACACGCTCGACTTATATATTTTTCAAAGACAGCAATTATTTATTGAGAATACATTTTTATTTAAATTTTTAATTTAAACTACAGAATCGTCATTTACAATACTTTTAGTGATGGATAATAAAGGACGGTGTGTACTGAAATATGAAACGTACTCACGAGTTTCAAGCTTCTCGATGTATCGATAAAATGTCGATACAAGTTGAATTGCGTGAAGAAGAGGTTGCGATATCGTTACTTAATTCTAATCCAAGTTCGGTACGCATAAATTCGATGAATTCGGTTCCGTGTGATCCTCGTAAATCCAAATTTAAGTTTCCGCCAACAATCATGGGTAAATCGTGATTATTATACTTTTTGAGCACCTCGAATATTCCTTTTAATTTAGGACTGTATGCCATTAGATTTAAGACGAAAAATTCTTTAATTCTTTCAAATGGTGTATTCGGAAAGATGTAAACTGACACAAGTACAGTTCGTTTACAATTGATCGTCGTCTCGAGCGAACAAATGTCACCGATATCGTCATGAGATGTTGCAATTCGCTTCACGTTCTTATTTTCTCGATTAAACTTGAACAAATTGCACTCGATCGATTGTACTCCATCGGGAGAACTCATATACTTTTTTTCGCATATAGCAACACCGCCCGAACGAATCGTATTTCTTTTGAAACGCAAAAGCGTGCGAAAACCCGGTATTTCGACAAGTTGATCATTTTTGATCCATGTTTCGGAAATGGAAAGTAATTTAAAGCGTGGAAGTACAAAATCTGTAGTTATATCAAGCGAGTGAGCTAAAGATTGCGCATTGAACGTGCAAAGCGAAAGCGAGGTAAAATCTGACTGCAAAGAACGATCGAGAAAATGGCGGCATGTGTCCCCTATGGTTTTTAAACGATGGCATTCGAGACGAGCAAACTCATTCCTTAATTCTCGATTCACTTTTCCACGATGGTGGTAAAACACGTGGTCACCATCGCGATTCGTTTACTATTATTATTATTATTATTATTATTATTTATTATACAACGGGCTATACCTAATGTTACTAATAGATCATACACCAATGACGTCATGGTAACATTCTCGGTGTCGAACAAATTAACAGAATGACCCCCAGCCATAAGACATATACATGTCAAAATTGTGTTGTTATTATAAGCAAAATATTGTTTTATTTTTCGTATAAATAGTGAATTTGTATTTTTATTTATTTCAAGAAAATAATGAGCCCCACTAATGGCACTAACGAGCTCTTTTGAGGACCCATGAATGGTTTTTTTAATTTAATATTTAAGGTTTTAGTTATTTCCTTATTATTCAATCCGTTATACATCGACCCAATTGTAACACATTGTACAGCAGAGTGACATTCACTTACCCACTTTTTTTCTTTGAAATCATGGAAAATATGGAAAAAAATCACAAGTCCGATAATATTTCCTTCAAAGAAAATTTGCTCGGCACGAATTCCGATTTCGACCTACCCTCAAGGTTGACGCCCAGTCTGAGGTCCGAATTAGTCTATTAGTGGCCAAAAAAGTTTCGGTGTTTTTCGAAAAAGATGGGAAAAAAATCACAAGTCTGAAAATATTAACTGCATAGAAAACTCGCTCTGTAAGAAAAAGGTAACGATCGAAAATTTTCACTGACATGCGGAAAGACCTGAACGCCCTATAACATGTTTTCACATAGGTATAATTATAGGTATGTACTTTTGATTAAAAAAATATAAACAAATTCAACCACGGTAGGTATTGGTTATTGGAACTGAACTACTGAATAGACAAAACGCTGGATCATGGCGTTTGAAATGTTCACTTTATTGCTTATCAAACAGACATTTCGAATTTATCTGTCATCAAAGTTTCCAACGTTTGCCTCTATAGAATTTCCTAGCGGTAACCTACAATTTTGATAACGGTTTCAAGCCCTGGACCATGTTTATTGTTTATACTGTTTATAGTGTTCATGAGACGAGTAAACACTTTGCGATATACCTAGTTTATCAACGGAAAACGCCCTCGTGCACTACCAACGCGCGACAACGGACGATTTACGACAGTTGCGCGTCTGTGCATGTGATCAAATATTAATATTACATGTATTACATGTACAATAGATCTTAAGTTAACTGTTCACGTTAGTTGTCGACGATGAACTAATGTGACGCTCTCGCCGGCACTATGTTCGATGTCCGTGATCGTAATGAAGCCACGCCGGCACAAGTCGCCCTATCGTTGCGTCGCACCGAGTCTCCGCCAATCAGCACGTCAGTAGCACTACCGTTAAGCAAAAAGGGTAACGCTGGAATAACGCTCGAAAAATTCCACTGCCCAAGCGGAAAAGTCTTACCTCTCCATAAGATATTTTCACATAAAAAAAAGGCCGGTAGAGCAGTAAAGTGATAATACTGACAACACCCACGGAAAACGATGACGGCCGTCTTAAAAAAAGCCCGGCGGTAAAGTTTTGCCGGCCACACACATCCTGACTGCGTTCGCGCTGCACAACACAGGTACGCATCCAACAATATCGGAGTGTTAGGAAAACGGCAAATATGCCATATCGCATGCCTTTTGATATACTCGGGTACGTTATGGATTATGCCAAAAAACGTTGTATTTTATTTTATTTAAATTTAAATCTATGAGATTACTGGGCCTCACTGAGACATACTCGTGTGGAGGCCCAGGGTTATCTACTATACATTACACATTTGCATAACAATTACAATTGACAGACATCTACAATATTTGTGTTTGAAATTAATATCCTAATGGTACAATAAAGGTAAAAACAAAAACAAAAACAGATAAAGTAAGTTATAGGTAGATTGGTACAAAATAATTTATGACGAAAATAATACTAATATTATAAATATAGACATGGAAGCAATAGGTAACATAAGATTCTGAATGATAATATGTGTGTGAATATAGTGGCATATTTTTAATCCTATTTAGTGACGTCACATTCATACATTAACCAGTGTGTGATATGCTTCTTAAACAATGGCAATGGCATGTTTGCTAAATAAGTTGGCATTGAATTGAAAATCTGGGTCCCTATGAAATCAAATACCATTCGACAAACGGGTTTTTTTGGCCAAATTTGAGAGTATTTATTTAGTGCGTACCTAGTATTGACACCATAGTTCAAAGGGAACAGTATATTGTGTTTTTTTATATACAAAATGTTTATTTTAAAGTACAGGTTTTTAATATTTAATACATTAAACTCTTTAAATATTTTTTCGGTTGGATATCCACGGTCTTTTTTAATTTCAACTTTGATAATTGTGTTTTGACAGGTTTGAAGTAGGGAGAGAATATTATCATAGGCACCACCCCAACCTATTAAACCATATGTGATTTGCGATTCAACAAGAGCTAAGTAAAATATTCTAATGTCTTTAGGTGGTAGAATATCACGAAGTTGTTTTATTATATAAATTAATTTTTTCAACTTATTGCAGACAGATGCGATTTGATTTACCTACTTCATATCAGAGCACATTTCAATACCTAGATATTTGAAATTTTTTACTACATTGATTGATTTGCAGTGGCATAGGTCATGAATCTGACATGTATTATCGTGGATTTTAATTGAATTGATGTTGTGTAAAGTGGACTTGGTGAAAGAATGTAGTATAATAGCTGATTTTTCAAAATTTCAAAATAAGTTATTAACACCTAACCAGTTATCAATGATTTTGAGGTCTGTCTCAATATTATTAAAAACTTCGTTCCATGTATTAGCTATGCAAATTAGTGCAGTATCATCAGCGTAGCATATTACTTGACTTTTTAAATTAAGTGTTTTTATATCATTTAGTTGGATATTAAATAAAATAAGAGATAACGTTGTACCTTGCGGGACTACTCATTTTATTGACAACTCGTTACTGATGGAATCATTAATTTTTACCATTTGTTTTCTATTATTAAGATAGGATGTAAAAAGAGAAAGAGCGGAACCAGATATTCCGATATTATTCATTTTATTTAAAAGTATGTTATGATCTACTGTGTCGAATGCTTTGGTTAAGTCGAGATAAATAGTAGCGCATTTTTCCCTTCTTCTAAAGCAGTATAATATATAGTTTTAGTTACATTGGCTATAGCTTGGTCAGTTCCCTTACTTGGTCTGAACCCAAATTGGTGCTTAAAGAATAGATTATTTGATTCTAAAAAATCTAGTAACCTCTTTTTATTATTTTTTCGAATATTTTTGTAATATTTTAAATTACTGAGATTGGCCGGAAGTTACTATATTATGTAGTTGGACCTTATTTGTGTATTGGTGTGATTATGGCTATTTTAAAGTTATCTGGTATAGAATAGTTTGGTCATAACAATTTCAAATGATGTATACATCGTAGAAATAAATAAATAATTGGTAAGCAATATGCGTTGATCATAACGATAATAATATAATATAGTACCCTACCTACTGACGTCTTCGCCACCCACCACAACCTGCGGTGCATGCGTCGTCGTCGTGAGGTCGGTCCTCGGTGACTGAGCATTTTGGGAGTTTTCCGGGATGCGTACGGACGGTGCAGGTAAGTCACCGCTGGACGACTCAATTATTTGCCAACGGCCAACGATATAGACTTTTGACAACGGTCTCGACCACAGTCGACATTGACGACACTCAACTGTATAATCATCGTGAGTGCAGTTAATTATAATATAATATGGTAGGTGCCCGCAATAATAATCTCTACGATTACTCACCTCACATATTACAGTAACTTCGTTTTCGTGGATCCTGGCTCATCTTATATTACAACAGTTGTGTGTATTGTCATTGTAGACGTCTGTACAATGGATATAAAATGAACTACATGTGTACATCGTCCGACACTGTTACGAAAAATTATTCGAAAATCTCCCAGACGACGCCGCGGGTACAACGTCGTTTATTACTAGCCAGCGAGTTCGAACGTTTGTCATTTTTTAAGGCCAGCATTCGGGACCTGTTTATTTTTCCAAATACCACATTATTATTGATACATCGTATTATCTGCGTAGGTTATTATTATTTTAATATTATGCTACTATATATTATAATATATTTGTTTTTTTTATATAGCTTAAGCCTGGCAACTATGACCATTAGCTGTTTTTTTGTTTGTAGGGGGAGGAACGGTTGGAACGATTAGTTGAAATGAATAACTAATACCTATAAGTACCTATAATTAGTGTGTTGAAAGTAAAATAAAATCAAATTTAAATGCTTAAATTTTTAGCACTAATAAATTAATATTAAATATTATTACTAGCTATTTTAATTCATCTGCTACTGTAGACCAAGGTTTCTGTTATATCTTCTGGTACAAATACGGATATTTTTCTACGGCTTCAACAATAGGTTCAACACAAAATACAATTATTATTACCGATACGTCTACCATTTCAATTTCTGAAATTACCATTATTACTGATACGCGGCATGCGGATACAAGCTGTCGTATTTATACTAAAAAACTGAAAATGTATAAGTCATAATTTGTTGTACATTGTAAAAATGAATAAGTATTTTGCTTTTATGCACATACGTTTTTATTGTTGTAAAAATCTACATATTATACATTTTATCATTTTTTGTCGAGTTTATAATGCTATGAAATGTAGAGACATGAATATTATTGATTTCTACGTTTAATTTATCGTTTCTTTCAATTGTACCTGAAACAGTTGTATACAAACATATGTTATACAAGTGCAAAGTAAACAATAAATACTGAGCGCAGCATGAGAAGAGTCGAAGTACTCTTCGGCTAAAGCTATTGTAATTTATTATATTACAAAAAATACACACAATAATTTGGAAAATGTCAAGTGTCTGAAATCTCTGCTGAAAACTTGGTTTTATTTATTTGTTTTAGATTAAACGGGCGCAGGCCCAATTACATACAATAATAATAACAATCGTTCGTTAGAACAGTTTAAATAAAACAGTAAAATAATACCTATATAATAGGTAGTCATTAATACTTATATCTACAAGAATAGATTTACAATAATTCTTAAATGAGTTAAAGTTTGGTGAAAAGAACAGATCAATTTTTTAATTCATTAATAGCTTTTATAATTCTGTAATGGGTAGTGTTACTTGGGTAGTTAGTTATTTTAGCTATTTTATTTGTTAAAATAATAATAATATTTGGCTCATTGAATTTTGTTGTAAATGTATACATGGATTTATAATTTTCAATTTCTATTATCTATAACAGTTCTAGAAAATGATAATTTATTATGAGCAATTGACAATATATTAATATATTGGTTATTCAAATTGTAATTTGCTCATCCATTAGTCATTGACATAATATCATCAAAAATATAATATACTTGTAAATACCTGTATTTACCGGAGCCTGCAGAACCATCTTGTTTTTTTACTATGTTTAAACACCTTAACCAAATCATGTACATAAATATATGTATGTGTTATATTGTACGCTAATAAGATAATCATGTTTATGTTTTTTTTATTTAAACCGAACAAACATATTTGTGTAACTTTCATGGGAAAAATCGTACCACTACTCCACAGCCTGCAACCGTCAGTTATAACATCCTATTTTTCGTTATACTGGAATTCCATACACAATGGACGACACCCTACGTCATACGTTTTTAAGGAAACAACTTCGGTAGGTATACCCATAGACCTATAAACTAATGGACAGCGCATTCCACTCCGCCCGGCTTCCTATGCTAGGGAATCATATAACTGAGAAAGAAAGAAGAGAGAAAAAACATAAAGTAGGTAGTAAATCATGGAGGAAATACTTCAAATTTTTTTTTTCCTCTTTCTTTATCAACTATAAACATATTAATTATTATCTGTATTTCTGTAATTTGATATTACGTTACCAATAAAATATGAAAATTGAAAAATTTTATTGTACCACAATTTTTATTTGGCAGTAGCCACACTGTAAAATACTACTTTGTTTCTTTTCTCGTACCCCTGACTTCTCTCTCTATACGCTGTCCATTAGTTTATAGGTCTATGGGTATACCCTACTCGATGTTACACATCGGAATGAGTTAACTAGAAAACATGAACTATAGTTGGGTGAATGAAAAGTGGCCGCTGATACAACCTCCTGGTGGTGAATTGTTGTGATGGTTTCGCAAAATAAAGCTCGCATATTTTGAAAGTATTAGATATAGATACAGTTACCTTATACAAATGTATTTTTTATAAGAAGATAGAAGAAGATCTTCTTAGTTCATGCTAGAAAATAATATATCAACGATAAGAGCTGATAACGAAAATCTCGTGTTGGAACGGGAAAACAATTATTATTTATTTATCTTATGGCATAATATTGGGACACGTATCAAACATATATTTTAATATAGACTATAGTATAGTATTATCTCCAAAAAAAACTTCGGAGAAGTAAAACAAGTCTTCTGTGCTTTACTTAAATGGATTGGAGTACTTGAATTTTGAGGTAAATAAAAAATTGAAATCAATATCAAAATTCTGTGCTTAGTAGGTGCAAGAGAGAGTATAAAGAAAGTTCCTGCAGTTAAAATTGTGGTAAATAAAGAAGTGAAATCAAACCTCAAAATTCTGTGCTAAAACTTAATTGACTATTGAAGAAAATTCGATGACATGCAATTTTACCACATTTTTAGCTAAAAAAAAAATTGCACAGAACGTTCCACATTTGCCCGCAAAAATTCACATGTCCATGGATGCACTTCGTTCTGTGCAATTTTTTTTTTTAGCTAAAAATGTGGTAAAATTGCATGTCATCGAATTTTCTTCAATAGTCAATTAAGTTTTAGCACAGAATTTTGAGGTTTGATTTCACTTCTTTATTTACCACAATTTTAACTGCAGGAACTTTCTTTATACTCTCTCTTGCACCTACTAAGCACAGAATTTTGATATTGATTTCAATTTTTTATTTACCTCAAAATTCAAGTACTCCAATCCATTTAAGTAAAGCACAGAAGACTTGTTTTACTTCTCCGAAGTTTTTTTTGGAGATTTCAGCTATTTTTCTGAAGCAAGAGACATTAATTCTATATTGATAATGGTACCTACTTTCCTGTTATACGAGCAGGCACGTAGCCAGGGGGGGCCTGGGTGGGCCGGGCCCACCCTAAATATACTCTGGCCCAGGGCCGGCCCCCCCAAATTCAAAATATAATTATTTTTACCAATTATCAAAAATGTGATTATGCACATTGAGAGAAATCTATTGTGATTACTATTAGCTGGTAATACAATTATTATTGTAATAATTTAATTTTTATATTCGGGGAACCGCGGATAACTTTATCTGAAAAAAATACAATATAATAGGGTCTTGATACCCTTTTTAAAAACAATAATATATTAGCCGCAGTTATAAGTCTATGCTAAGTTAGCTTGCAAAAGAACTTTTTCATGTCTGAGACGACTGAAAACCTTTCTGAGGAATCGCATGACAAATGATCGTTTAAATAATTTAGCTTCAATGAGCATAGAAAAAAAAAATTCTAAAAACTTAGATCTAGATATTTTTGTACAATGGTTTTCGGAAAATCATAAAAACAGAAAAATTATTTTATATTGCACTGTTTAATATTTATATAAGTATAAGTGTATTATTAATATTTTCTACTAGTATGTGTTTTTTTTTTTTTTAATAAATTTGAGTTTCTTTAAAAATTATATTAATTTAAAAATCGATGATCATTTATCTCTATTATTTTTGATAAGTATTCAAATATGAATTAATTTTTGAAGTTAAACAATTGAAGCAGCTTATTATTTTAAATATGTATGTAGATTTATTTTTCATAGCATGAAAAATGTATCCCATAAGTGAAGATGTAGGTAATTCTATATTTATTTTTTTTTTTTGTTATCAGGTACTTTCTATTTTTGTAATTCTTAAATAAGTAAGTATTAGGTATAACTTGTTGTGAAAAAAATAATTTTAACCAATTACCAACTAAAGGTAAATTATTTAAATTAATAAGATTCTTTGTATTGCATACCCCTTACAAGAATTTCATAAAGAAAAATTATGGAAAGTAATAAAAGGGCCAAACATTATGGGCCCCCCCTAGTAGAAATTTTCTGGCTACGTGCCTGTATACGAGACTACGGCTGTTATCGAGACTACCACCCAAGACTACCTCCGTTGTCGAGACTACCGCACTTATTTTGTGAAACATCACAATCCTGTTATCTAAGACTACCAAAATGGTACTTCCTGTTATACGTAACCACCTTTATTTTTCTTGCCTTCTTTGATAGATTTTTTAATAATATGTACTTTGGGGATGGCCAGAATGAAATAAAGAAAACATTTAAATACATAGTAATTATTCGTAATGTATTTTACATGTTACACGTCAAAGTGCCAAATTTGGCGCGATGTATGGAAAACAATAAATTAATAATAATAATACAAAATGGTGAATCCACAAATAAAATATTAAATAATTTAGGTACGTACTGTGGGGATGGCCACATTCAAATTATATAAAAAAAAATGTAATACATAATAATTATTTGTAATGTACCAAATTTGTCGCGGCATACGGAAAACAATAAAATAATAAAATAATAATAATAATACAAAATGATAAATCCACAAATATAATAAATATAATCGCAGCTTATGGATATCGTTCGACTATAATGTCAGCTAAATAAGATAGGTAGTCGCCATAACGGAGGTAGTCTTTGGTGGAAGTCGCGATAATAGCCGTAGTCTCGTATAACAGGAAAGTATAATTTTGGTAGTCTTAGATAACAGGATTGTGATGTTCTCAAAAAACAGGGTAGTCTAGTATAACAGGAAAGTACCTTGATAATCTATTCTATAATTATATATTATTTCTCTTCTAATACTAATATGTGAGCATTTTTTGAATTGATCGACCATGGTCTTTTAATTAGTAGTTTATGCAGTACTTGCATAAAATACGGACTCCGCGAGACAGGAGAGAAAGATTAACATACGGCCGACCGTCGGTACGTTTATCACTGTTATTGTAATAATGTACGCCGTACGGATGGTAATAAATAATAATCGAACGGACAGACAATATAGCTACAGTGCTACACACAACCTGCAGAATAGAGATGTGTTGTTCGCGAACGAACGGATCACATTGAACGGGTCAAAGTAGTGAACGAGACCGATCCGGATCGCCGAATGACTTGATTCTGGTCGCCAAATATTGTTCGTTTTTTTACATCTGAATACCTACACTGTACGTCTTGAATGTGATAACAATCGAATCGATCGTGATAATAAAGAATAAATCACGGACTAAGATATATCTTAGTCCGTGGAATAAATATTACACATTATTAGTTTAGTTATGCATTATCATAGAAAAGTAATAATATGCATTATATTTAGAGTACATTGAACAATACAGTATATTGAACGAATCACACGAACGGGTCATGTTGGTTCCTATGCACCCCCACCCTAGACTTGCCACTGCTGAAAAAACGAACGAATAATATTGAACGAATCACACGAACGGGTCTTTTGGAAGACCCGATCCGAATGAACCGGATCGTTTAATTGACCCGTTTTGCACATCTCTACTGCAGAACGGCGGATAGTGAGCAAATGAAATAGTAATAGGAATTAGGAGTAGGAAGCGCGTTGCGGAGTGCGCTATGCCACACTGCCGCGCCGCCGTGCAATCAAGGTCACGCACTCACGCATGCGCATATCGTCACAACTCAACGCAGTATTGCGAAAGCGAAAAACTAGTAAATTCGACCGATCGATAGATCTCGCTAGAGAGCGTTCTGTGCTTTACGGCGGCCCGGTGTCGTAGCACAGAGTGAACAGAGAGATATATATACAGGAAAACGGACGATATTTTGATTTTTACATGCAATTTTCTTCAATAGTCAATTAAGTTTTAGCACAGAATTTTGAGGTTTGATTTCACTTCTTTATTTACCACAATTTTAACAGGAACTTTCTTTATACTCTCTCTTGCACCTACTAAGCACAGAATTTTGATATTGATTTCAATTTTTTCTTTACCTCAAAATTCAAGTACTCCAATCCATTTAAGTAAAGCACAGAAGACTTGTTTTACTTCTCCGAAGTTTTTTTTGGATCTCCATATACGTTGCATGTAAAAATCAAAATATCGTCCGTTTTCCTGTATATATATCTCTCTGTTCACTCTGTGCTACGACACCGGGCCGCCGTAAAGCACAGAACGCTCTCTAGCGAGATCTATCGATATTATCGTTAATTCGTCACTAACGACTGTAAAACAAATATGGCTCCCACAAGTCATCTCTGCGGAGTCCCGCGTGTATACGGTAAAGAATGTACTTAGGTACCTATCATGTGTTAGGCACTATGTTGATTTGTACAATATTTAGCCATGTAGGTACTTTTTGTATTTAGAAATTTTAATATGTTTAATAAATAATATTACATAATTTGAAACTAGATTCATAAATTATGTTTATAATATGTTCAATAGTAAATTAAATTAAATATATAAATATAAATTCATACATTTTTAGCGGTTATATTTTAAAATTTTATTCGTTTCTATATTGATAAACAAAGTGTTAGAAAAAAAAAAGTAGCTTAGCAAGTATACTTTGGTGGTTCTTCCCGTGGTGTTAAAAAACTATTGAGAAAATCGAAAAATGACCTCTCTAAAGTACCATCTTGATCCAATATTTGCCAAAAGATAAGATACTTATTATGTAGAAATCGAAGCACTCCTTCTAGTAGACATTTTGTTTACAGGATAAAAAAAAATAAACATCATTGTAAAACCACTAGCTTCCCTCGCTCCGCTCAGAATCTAAAAAGATTGTTTGTCTGTCTGTCTATCTGTCCTTTATGCATTCCTAAACGGCTAGACCGGATAGCGATGAAATTTGGTACAGAGATAAATTATACCTCTGGGAAAAAGATAGGCTAATTTAAAAAGGGTAAATTAGAAGTCCAAGTTGGGGAGGTGCTTAAACCGGGGTTTTGATATTTAAGATGAAAATTTTTGTTTGTTAATGGTTGCTATATTGGTTTTAATAATAATTATTATTTTTAAATCCTGTTGGTTAGGTTAGGTGCACTTCTATATATTTTAGTACAGAATGTCTCAAGTTCGAACCACGGGTTCGGTGGACCAATTTTTGCATTAATTTGACATTTTTTTTTCTTATTTTTCTTATTTCATTTTTCTTCTTTATCTATATGGGTACATACTAATGTTTGGTTTTTTTTATTCATTGGATTTTAGTACGGTTAGGTTACCTAGGTTAAGATTTTATATTAATTGATTGAACTAATCTGCCGTAGGTTGAATTAAGTAAAAACAACAAACTTGGTATAACTTTGATACTTTAGAGTTAAATCTTAAATTATACACTTAAGTACATTGTACAAACCACACGGGGTCCGTGATCTACAGTAGGTAGATTGCCTACCTGATAATATATATCTATACTGCTGCAAACCAGAATTTTTATTCCGGGCAACGGAAAAGTTAAGCTAAGTTTTGAACACCATACACCGAATATTAAATAACGAATTGAACAAAATTTGAGTCATATAGAGTTGGTATATTTAACTGATATCAAAGTGCTATATTATATGTATCGCAATTACGTAAATATTGAGCGTATTATACTCACATATATAAGTTACGGACATAAAACAATGTCACGTCTTCGTGGATGAGGAAGAAATATTGGTCGACATTGACTCGGCATTCACAACTAGTCTAGCCGTTTTTAAATTGAAATGAGGGCCGCATCAAAATCTACCACGGGTTGAACAAAGTTTGAGTCATACAGAGTTGGTACATTTAACGGACAACGAAGTGCACGGGATCAGCTAGTACATAACATAATATATAGGTACTTAATATACACGTTGGATTTACCAAGCATGTTAGTTATCCAACTTCATTTTTAAAAATATTTTGTACTTTATTTACATTTGCAACAAATGTAAATATTAAAATTAACAAAGAACACTACAGAACAGTTCAAATAATAATGTGTACGTTATCTATAACTATTGAGCAAACATAATATCTACACGCTGTACACACTGCTATTAATCATCTTTGATAAGTTAATGTTTTAACTCTAAAATTTCGTTATGAATTTGGTTTCGAGTGCCGAGTAGTATAGGTTTATATTACTGTATTATGTACCTACAGTTGGAGTTATCAGCGTGTCAGTTCCTACCACCATAATATTTAAGTATATAACTCGTCGCCAGAAGTGCTGGTTCGACGTCACTTCATAATAAACTATGCTTATAGTGAACAGGTATCCACGCGACCACGCAGTATGTACCTACTATACAGTCTCATATAATAGCTTACATAGCTACGGATCAATTGCGACTATACGTGATGAGGACATGAGGTTATAAGTTGTAATAGATTTATTCCGTTTGTAGACTTTTGTGGTAAATACACTGGATTGAAGGTACATATTATATTACAATATATATATATATTTAGGGCATTTAAGTTCTTACATATTGTGACGAAATTTCCATCACAAACGAAAAAAAAATTGAATGTATACTCAACGCATACGTAAAACACCTAGACGCGCAACCGACCCAAAGTCCGATGGTGTCTGACGAAGCTGCACTGGCGGTCCTGTGGAATCGATGTAGGTTTATTGGCATTATAAACAAGGTATGTAGAAAAGCTATAATAATATTGTTCGTATAATGTCCGCACGCTACACTTGTTCTCGCTTCTCTGTTCCTCTGTCTAGCACGCATATTCCATACATGGAATATAGCGAATTACCTTTATCTGTGTGTCTCTCTATATATTATATATTATACACAGTCACACAGACAACACGGCAAATTTGTGTTTAAAAATAATCTTATGTACTTACCTACCTACATTTTCAAATTTATAAAAATGTGTGTAAATGATTTTTTCAGATATGTCTTTATTTTATAACGGTTATATTAGTAATGTGCCTATTACCGTTGGTAACTACAATTGGTTACCCTTATTGCAAACATGGTATGTATAAAATACATTCATTTTACACTTAAATAACTCATATACGTACTCAAGTTGTTTTAATAAAATGATAAAATCAGTTTCGAACAGTTCAGGGTTTGTAATTTCACGTAGCTCTATAATAATTAAGTGTGATCATCGTAATCATTGAGCAATTCGATATTATAAGATCCTCCCATGGTATTTTATTTTTTATTATTAATTCCTATTTGAATAATAAAAAGTTAATAATTTTCTTCACAGATGGTACATAATTTTAGCTTAATAGCTACCCTATATTGTTGTGTTATTTAAAAACAAAAAATTAACCTACGAGGATGTTATGTGACTTTTTATAATATTATTATTATAACATTAACAGTGATTTCTAGATTATGACCACGATTTTTAAATAAACAAAAGTTGTTTTCTACATAATTTTATAATATTACAAACCAATCAATAACAACAGTATTAAATTACTCACAATCACTAATTTTTAACCAATAATATTTTTATTAATTTTTAAAAATTAACTCTTATTACATATTTTTTTTAATTTTTTAATTTTTTTTTATTCATCAAAAACATAATGAACCCCCCGCCCCACTGAACAGTTTCGTATGAGGGCTCATGAGATCTTATAATTAACTTAACCACTATTTATGATACATAGGTATTATAGAAATAAATGCCGTTTCTAGAAAGGGAAAATATTATAAAATAAAATACAGTTTACATAAATTATTTAACAGTAGGATATAAAAAGCTAACATAGAAATATTACAGATTTATAGGACAATATGTACATACAGTATGCAACTTGCTGAAGTAGCCTGTATGATAGGTTTAATTTAAAGTCTTTAAATTTAGATGACGTAATTCTAGGGGAAGTTTATTAAATATGTACGGCCCAACAAAAGAAAAAGAAGTTTGAATAGTAGCTTTGCGAGTTCTGGGGACAATGACATTATTCAATTTATATCGATCATTAAAATTATTATGTTTTAATGGTTTATTTAAATTGTTTTTAATTGAATAGATAACTGTTGTTTTAAAGAAGAGTTTTTATTGTTGGTACCTTGAACTCTGAGTATAAGTTTAAATTATGAAAGTATCATTTTTATTTAATATAAGTACTTCTTAGTATGTTGTTTTGATTGGTTTGATGTTGTTTAAGGTTTGAATTGCATGCACTTTCCCATGTAATTATTCTGTAGGTTAACAGTGATTTGACTAAGGCTTTTTATATACACTTTTAACTTGGGAAAGGTTTAGTATGCGTTTTAAATGATTAAAGGTATAGATGAGTTTTACGTAATTCGGTTACTAGCAGATTTATATTATGTTTTGTCCATTTATTGATTTCTACTCATTTCTATCCTTAGTATTTGACGGATGTGCTGATGTTTAATTTATTTCCACATGCACATGAGTTAATACTTCGACAACCGCTCGAGTGCAATGTAATAAGGATTATATTAAGAAAGTCGGTATTTCATGTTGAAACTTGAACGTTTTTCAATATTTGGGAATAGATTGTTTTCCAATAACCAGGTTTGTACCTATGACATTAATATCATTTTGGATTTTTTGAAGGACGTAGTTCCAGGAGTCTCCAGTCACTATTAGGGCTGTATCATCAGCAAAGCATTCCCTCTTAAGGGCAGTGAGTTAATATTATTTATTTGAATATCAAAAAGAAGAGGAGATAAATATGTGCCTTGGGGGACACCAAATTTAATTATCTGACCTGAACTCCTGAACCTGAACCTGTGTATTGTTAATTTTTACGAATTGGGGGCATAAGGACAGATATGACTTAATGAGTTTGAATGCAGTATTTTCTATTCCTATGATACCAACTAGTTTGACAATAGTATGTTGTGGTCCACTGTGTCAACATCTTTAGCTAGATCAATGTATACTGTTGCACATTTGTTATCAGTGTCTAATGCAGAGTAAACAACTAATCAAGTAAACGTTAAATTCAATCTACGATTACTGCGGCAGTAGTGAGAAAAAAATTAATCAAATTAGACCACTCTACAATACTTGAGAGTTATTCCCAGAGATTTTCCTGTTTTGAGCGCTTTAAATTTTTCGTAGGTGGTGTCATTCCGGTGGTGGAAATTACGTTTGGGGAGCTACACTATTTTACTCACCAGGGTTATCACTTATCGAATATAATATTTATGTATAGGATAAATTTATTATGATTTGATATTTCATAGTAATAATATTGAATGTTGATTATTATTAATTACAGTTTTTTAATTATCAGTATGAGATTTTATAATGCTATACATTAATTCTTAATTTATATTATACTAGCTGTCCTCTCCGAAGTTGTCCTTGCCCAAGGTATGTTTTAAATATATTTGTAAAAAAATGGGCATGTAATATTTCTAGTATAATGAAATTATAATATATAGTATGTACCCAATTCAAAATTTAACCAATAGCAACCATATAAAAATAAACAAAAATTATACTGGTTTTTCACGAGCTGAAAAAAATGCATGTGTGCCCTATCCTATAGCTACCTATTATAGGGGTTAAAACAATTTATACACCTTTCTGCTTATTATTTTAAAAAAACAGCATGACTATCGGATGAGTGGTTCTCGAAAACCAGCTTGACAAAGATTCTCATTTTCAAATTTATATATAATATAGATTACATTATTCTACTGCATTATTTTACTTAAATAAAAAAAATATGAGACATTAGAAAAGACATGATTAAAGTTGTTCTAAATATTATTATATCACATATATTATATTTGATTTTAAGTGATAACCCAGAAAAATAGATGTAAAATAGTGTGGCTCCGCAATCGTAATTTCCGCCACCGGGATTGAGACATGTTGACAACAGCAGTTGCCCAGCACTCGTATACAATCACACTCACACTATCAAAGTATCAAACTAATTATCATTGACGAATGACGACTTGAACACAAAATAATGCAATAGAAATAAATTAATTTCAGCTCGGGGTATTGTGTTTTCGATGCAATATCTAACTTGCTTTACAAACAATCATCATAAATATTTGTATATATCATAAAGTAGGTGCTCATTTTAAATTTGGTTTTTATATGACGACATATTTTGAAATATATTCTATTATCTGAAATTATGTGAAATCCAATAGGTATGTTGTTAAATTTAAAACTTTAAAAAAAATTATAAAAAATATATTTTTTCTAATGATTTCAAATTATATTGTATGTTTGCTTTATATTCTTATAGATAAATGGAAAAAATCGTGTGAAATGTATCATTCAGTTGAAAAACAAACATCGGTGGTCACGACAGAATGGAGAATTTTTATTTTTATTTGCCTATTTGTAGCGTTTTTGATAAAAATGATTTTTGTTAACAATGGCTTAAGATCTACAGATATAGTAAATATTAATATTTTTAGTAATTATATTTTTTTAAATTAAACGAATACCTTGACATCATCAATTATCTATCAGCGCCTTGCGTAACCATTTGGTGACTGTAGTCATGATTTATCTATTAAAGATACTAGGAAGTACCTACTAGAAAATGTTGATTAATAGTGTTTATTTTATCATAGTATATACATGATAACATTTTCAAAATAAGGTTACCTAGTCTTTTTAAGCTATTTATAGTCATGAGGAATTTTCGATTTTATTTTTAATTATTGTCGAATACAAGGTTTTTCACAAGTTGTTATAAGAGCAGTTCAAAAATAATGACAATGACATTTTTTAAAGGTTAAAATGTTTAAGTAAAACTATACATTTTTTGTGGGCCCTATACAAAAACGTCCAATAATTATACCTATACGTATAATCGCGCGTGCACCATTAGTTATTGCGAGCATATAAGCACATCAATGTCGCGTATTAATAAAATACTTATCTTATCGTTTTTAGATGCGATTACTGTAGACTAGTTTTCAAAATTACCTATACATACAGTCGACAGTCGTGCACCATTAGTTATTGCGAGTATAAAGCACATCTATATCAACATTAATAATGGACGTAATGAAAAGTGAACGTAATAAAACAATTTTTATTTCTAATGGTTACAAATTTCGGTTCCATAAAATGTTAAAGAATGAAGTTCAGCGGTGGACTTGCTCCTTAAGTACATGTAAGTGCTATATGAAAATCAATGATTCAAACACAGTTATTGATAGTTTTGAAGATCACAAACACAATAAACCAGACGAAAAAACTTTGAACCGGCAAAAACTTAGCAATAGTCTCAAACGAAAAGCTGTCGAAGATATTTCAAGTAAGCCATTCAAACTTTTACATTCCGAATTACAAAGAGAAAACGTAAATACATTAACTTTGTCAGATACGACTCTTATTAAAAGAAATATACGAAATATTCGATCAACTATCCACCCTAATTTACCAAAAACTGTAATTGAAACGCATGAAGTTATTAATAAAATAATAATTAAAACAAATACGGACGAACCCTTTCTAATGGTTAATGATCACGATAATAATATTATCGGATTTTCAACAACGTCCAACTTAATGGTTTTATGTGATACAAATACGATATACGTTGACGGTACTTTTAAAAGTTGTCCCAAATATTTTTTACAAATCTTTACAATTCACGCACTTGTGAATGAAATGTATGTACCACTAGTTTTTTTTTTATTGCCAAATAAGGAAACCAAATCTTATTTTTATTCTTTTAAGTATACGATGGACCAGTGTACAATTGTTGGTTTAACATTTTCACCAAAATATATTTTTATTGACTTTGAAAAATCTATACATAATGCCGCGCAACAAGTTTGGCCAGCAATTAATATTAAAGGTTGTCGTTTTCACCTTGGACAAAGTTGGTGGAAAAAAATACAATGCCTTGGCTTAAGTACAAATTATAAAAAACGAAATTCGGAAGAAAGTAATTTTTTAAAAATTTTTTTTGGTTTACCATTTTTAAGACCGAACGATGTTTACGATTGTTTCATTGAAGATATTATGCCAAAGCTTCCTGCAAATGAAAATATAAAATTATTCACCGATTATATTTTAAAAACATACATTGCATCAGATTCTACATTCCCGCCTAATCTTTGGGCTGAATTTTCGACAATATCTAATCGTACAACAAATAGTTGTGAATCATTTCACGCAAAGCTGAATAGTTTATTTTATACTTCACATCCAAATATTTATATTTTTATTGATGCACTCAAAGAAATCCAATCTAATACATATATTCAAATAAGAAGTAAAGAGCTATGCAAAAAATCAAAACACAACATAGAAAAGGAGAATATATTAAGAGAACAAATGACGAAGTACAAAAATAATGAAATTAGTAGACTTCAATTTATTAAGCTCGTATCATTAAAATATTTACCCGTTTAATATCAAGAGTATTATTTATTATTATATTAACATTGATTACCCATTATTATTATTATTGACAAAATTAATTATTATATGTATTATGTATTATTCATTTAAAAGTTGACATTGATTACCCATTATTATTATTATTGACAAAATTAATTATTATATGTATTATGTATTATTCATTTAAAAGTTGACATTGATTACCCATTATTATTATTATTGACAAAATTAATTATTATATGTATTATGTATTATTCATTTAAAAGTTGACATTGATTACCTATTTAATAAGCATTATTAATTTACTAGAATAAATATTTTATAAGGGACTCAATTCACCACTTTCATTTTTTCACAAGGGACTCAATTCACCGCTTTCATTTTTTTACAGGGGACTCAATTCACCGCTTTAATTTTTTTACAGGGGACTCAGTTTACCTAAAAATAGTAATATAGGACTCAATTTACCAAATCCGTTATAATATACCTACATTTATATCATAAAACATTATTTAATACAAAACGAAATTACAAGTTTATTTCAACAGGCCCCTATACTCCAGGTAGCTTGACCTACTCAACGATAAGGTACATTCGAAATTTTTCATACAGCGAAGCCAGTTTCCAGGTTTTTTTTTCGATAAAGTTTTAAATAGGGATCAAAATGCCGGCAAATTTCGGAAAACCCAGTTTTTTTCCAGAACCTCGGAAAACGTGGAAAAATTGGAGAATATTAAAATAATACATTTCCAAAAAAAAAACCGAAGTTTTCGGAAAATTAAAAAATTGTATTTACAATTAAAAATTAAAATAATCTATGTAAAAAAAAAACCATTTTAAAAAATAGATAAAGAAACCTGTCACTATCATTTCACATTTTCCAATACGGTTATATCAATGTATTATTGAATTTAAATTTAAAATTAAACTATTAAAAAAGTTAATACGGATATTTCAATATTTGTTCTACATATAACGTAGTTACATATCAAATTGGTATTTCCCCAAAAATAAATCACCTGTATTTTTAAATGTTATATAATTAACATTACTTGTAAGTTGTAGGAAATATATAAACATCGGCACAGCGCACGAACTAACAAATGACTAAGAAAATACGACAGCAAAACATCATTGGCGGAAATGCGGGATACAATAATATATTTTTATGTGATTATAAATTATTTATTATTATTTTTCGTCAAAACCATTTTTTCAATAATTGTAAATGAAACCATATTTTCCAAATTTTCCCTTAAAAATGGTAAAAAACCCAGGTTTTTTTCGAAAAACCTTTTTTTTCCTTAAATTTTGATCCCTAGTTTTAAATTCGATTTACTTATTACCTATGAGATTATAGATTACAATAATAAATTTATCATAAAAGATGATGGTTATCATAAAAAATTTGTTGTGATTTAATCCTTCATTGGTCTATTTTTAAAGCTAATTCTGAAAATATTTCATATCCTATTTCTATGAAATTATAATTATAGGTGTCTGAAAATCAATCACACATCAAAGTTATATCCCCGATTCTTTTTTTAATACAATTTATTAAACTGAGATACTCAAAAAATTCTCGTTATCACTTATTAGGTAGGTAGTTCATTAGATTATATTTAAAAAATAATATTATAATAAGATTGCCTGATTGCATAGAATAAATTAATAATAATTCTAAAATATTGATATTATTTTTAGCCCGCAGATGGAAATAAAGTGAAGTCGTGGCTACGTTGGCATGTAGATTTCTTTGTGATTTCCGTTGTAACCTTCGTTGGATTTTTGTTTAAAGGTCGAACCTGTTCTTCAGATGATAATATATATTGTTATATACCTTTAAAACTTGGGATTACAATTATAGGTAAGTTTTTTGTTTAACGTTTAAGTATAATAATATGATTATTATGACAACTAATCAATGTGAAATATAATTATTACTTTTTTATAGTTCTAATGATAGAAATCAACGTTGTGAGAAAGTTCAACAAAGAGTTCAATATTTTTGCTAATCGCCATAATCAAAAATGCATACTTTAAATATCTAAAATATCAGAGAATTGGGAAACTACAATCGACGTCATATCAAATAAAATGTTATATCAGCTTTCTCGTATTTTAGATTTTATAACTTCCTTGAACAAACATTTCATGGTACTATATAAATAATAATGTAGATGTGTAGTTTACGGGGTGCCACCATTGGGTGACTTCCCCCTCCCACTAATCATCCCCATCCCATTTACTTATTGTAATACATGTAAATGTAATTATAGATTGTAAATAAAATTTTTTGTTCAATAAAAAAAGGTATTCATTATAGGTAAAAAAAAAAATATGTGTAGTTAATATTAGTCAAGCGTTAAGACCAAACCGTCGTTATTTTAATTTTAAAATTTAAAACACTATTATATTATTATGGTTTACAATTGTTATACTCTACAATAATCAACATTTTTCTTTTTTTACTATCTATGTATTTAAAAATGTTTATTTATTTCAAAAAATTGTAATCAAGCAGTATCAATCAGGGGGGAGGGTTCTAGAGTTGTACAAAATTTAAATTTGGTTGTACATAATTGTACAAAATAAAGTACATAATAATACGCTGCTTGATAACAATTTATGATTTCGGTAGGTAGGTACAGGTAACGCACCTGTTTATTACATAATTTAGATTCTGAGTTGTCAACAGACATTTTCAATTTCTTCGTTATGTCAAAAAGTGTAAAACTTTAATACAAGGTTCCTGCTATATTGTTGCAATAACAGTTAAAAATATTAAAAATACACTGGCACAACTTTTTTTATTAGCATTTAAATTCCGAATTTTTACAAAATATATACAATTTTAAATTTTAAAATGTTTTTGTAGTTAAAAATTTACAAAAAACAACGTTTATAGCTACTATTGAAAATTTAAAACTTGGTTACACGTAAGTAGTTAATTTTGTAACCAAAAAATATAAAAATATATATACATAGTTTTTTTTATCGTTATTTGAAGTTCAAATTTGGACGAAATTATAGGTACATAGGAAATACCTAGCCAAGAATAATGAATTCGGTTATTTTTTTGTAATTTTACAATTAGCAATAACAATATGGAATATAAATTATCCTAGACCGATTAACCGTCTTCGCTCAGAATCATTTTTCTTGTATTACAATGATATTATATTATTATTATCATTGAATTCAAATTTAATACCTTTCATTACAGTGACCCACTACTGTGACCTACTGTACACCAGAGCGACATCCACCTACCCGATTTTTTTGATTTTTTTTTTCCCCCTTAAAAATTGAAAAACTCGGCTCTCATACTGGCCGCACACACACATGCACGCATGACGTGTATATACCGACCATCGCGCCGAGATAGTGTGCGTATCGCGCGCGCAACCCTTTTTGCGAAAGACGCGGCCGACGAAATTTCAATCAAAACCGAACCGGCATTATATTATTAATATGACTTGTATATTATATACACGAGCAATGAGTAATGGCGGGGTGGCCCGCGAACAGGTGCTGCAACCGTACGTAATTCGCATTGTGAAAATCCGCCACAAAAGCTATTTCGTTCCGCGCGCGATTCGATACGCATCTACAACATTATACGTCGTGCACCGCACACGCGTACAATATACGTATATAATACGATGTGTGTACGCGTAAAGCCCGGTCGCGCCCCCCTAAAACGCGTGCTGCGAGCCCCGCAGGGGTGGTCAGAGTGCGGGCCGCGTGCCCGTGCGGCCCGTAACGCGTCCGCGACCGTTTTGGGCGCACTGGGGATGGTCTTTATGTTTTATTTTTTTTTTTTCGTACGTTTCGCGTATTATTAGCCGCAGACCGCCGAAATCGCGTCCCCATCCGATCACCCTCCCCCCACGAGCTCGCTCTCGCCGGCCGTTCAATATCCTATTAGCGCACGGTCCGGAAAATCCGGAAGGGTTCCGGTCATCGGCTGGTTTGTCTTCGGCGGCGATATATTATTATATATATTACGGTATATCGTATATATTATACTATAGTATTATGTTCCACTAAATCAAGATTATCTAATACGATATTGTTATTCCATCGACGAACCCGTCACGCGTGTACGAACATGCGGTTTTTTGGTTTTTAATTAAATAACAATGTTCCACGTTGTCACCGTTTAAACTTTAAACAATTATACATTATTATAAAAATATGAATAAAGCGTATATTATTATGCGTAGACATTATAAGTCTGTGATATTACCTACCTACACAATTTGATATTTGAATCAAAAACGCCGATCAGAATAGAACTCGTTTCTCATCATTAAATGTATATAATATCATTGGTGGGATACAGAATGAATACTAATTATAGCGAATTATTTTTATATTATTATTTATAAGTTTTATCATATTATTGTTATTACCGAAAGTTTATGTAGATGTTTTTGGTTTTGATGTATAATTTGTAATAATAGCGATATAGATCCTTCGGAAACGCATGAAGTCAGAGTGAAAGTTTTTGATTTCAATCCTGTTTGAAGATTAATTTTAGTAGTAGGTATCTAAATAGGTTGCTTAAATTTAAAATCAATAAAAAAAACCTACAAGGAATAAATGACAATTGATTCGTACATTATTATAATATTACTATATGAATTAAACAATGTGCGAATCTTTGATTTTTTTTTTTTAAATTGTTATTTTAATTTTGCTGAGACTTGAAAAAGACGTTACTTCAAATTATTGGGATAGATGTCGGCGCACTATTTGTTTTCCCTCACTAACCCACGTGTTAAATATCAAATTCACGTTCAGCAGAACCAACCCTATATGTTGTTAATATATAGTGTAGTAATTGTAGTTTTAAAGTCAAATAGTGAATTCACCTGTACATGATCAAACTTTAAGCTAAGTATTACCTGGGTCGTTAAGGGGATTGGAAGCGGCGATTTTCTGTCTTTATCTAACACACGTGGAACATAGGATTATAGACGTGTTCTATGTCCAACGTACCGATTAATCTAATGAAGCGATAAGAATTCTGAAAACAGATTTGAATTTGTCGTCAATTCTACTTGAGATCGACTTTCCCACATTTTTTATATTGTCCCACCAAAATCATAAAAATGATATATTTTAAAAAGTACTTAAAAAATTTACAAATTTCAACTTTTGGAGAAGTTTAAATCAAAAAATCAAAAATGTGGGAAAGTCGATCTCAAGTAGACTTGACGACAAATTCAAATCTGTTTTCAGAATTCTTATCGCTTCATTAGATTAATCGGTACGTTGGACATAGAACACGTCTATAATCCTATGTTCCACGTGTGTTAGATAAAGACAGAAAATCGCCGCTTCCAATCCCCTTAAGTTGGCCGTTTTATGATTTTTTTTAATTTTTACTCAAATTATGAGCCTGTACTATATTATAATTTAAAAATGCATATACTTTGCACACAAATTAAATCATCGTAAAACGTCGTAATATTCAACTTAGCGACACAGTGTACAATGTTCTTAACTTAAAGATTTATAATAGTTTAATTATTCACTGTAATATTAAGAATAACAACACAGGGTTGGTTCTGCTAACCTTACATTCAACCAAGCAAATCGTGTAGGTCACAGAGAGAGAAAACAATAACGGAGCGCCGGCATACTGTTATCGATTCATAGTTAATATAAAATATACACGTACTTATGGTAAAAAGACAAGGACGGTTTTTATGCATAAGAATATAAGATACGTGGGTTTGAATGTAACTCGCTTCGTGAGCAAATAAGTGTAGAATATTAGGTTCGTAGTATTATGGAAATAAAAAAAAAACAAATTCACACCTTGAATCCAACACTACTTACAAGTGTCAAGTGTTTTAAAATCCACTGACTCTGAAACTCCTGATATTGGCTATTATTGTAGTATATTAACGTTATGTGATCAAGAAGATCTCCTCTTTCATGTATACGCTTTGTGTTGGAGTGTTATGTGCGCGGCACGTGCGCCGCCGTGGTCCGTCCACGTGCCGCGGTCTAATCCTCGTGGCCCATGAAGTCACTGTACGTGTAATAATAATTATTATTATATTAGAAATCGTGTCGGCCCGTTTACTTGTTGAATGCAGAAACACTTGTAAATGTTTTAAATATTGATTACCATAAACGCTGTATAATAATATGAACTCACCGTAATAAACTGCAGCCACACTACGAACTTTTCTTTTAATATTATAATGTTTTTATTCAAATTTTTATTTTTTATTTTTCTAAGTATGTAGGCACACCTTAAATTATTTATCAATTTTTTATTTAATTGCTTTGCTATGTATGGTAAGTACTTAATGACCTATTTTAAAATGGTTAGACTTTTTTTATATAATTTAAATAGCGTCCTGTGGCCATACAATTTTTTTTTTCAAACGAGAATCAGCAATTTTCATTGTAAATTGTAAAACACATGGTTTTTATGAACATGTTAATGTAGGTATCTACATGGTACATCAATGACAATTCAAAAGTGTATACTTTCCGAGTTACTAAATCTTAATCTTGGTGTTCTAAAAAGTAAGAAGTCCATAGTAGAGACTAAAAAGATATGTGGAAAATTGTATAGAATCTACTATCTACCTAACATTAATAATATGTACCTGTTTAATAATAAATATTTTTAAAAATTGTAGGAATATCGGAGTACCTACCTATGATAAGTACTAGGCTAAATATTACATCCAGCTATATTTATTATTTTATGTCAAACCATTATTAAGAACTTTTAATTGTTATCCTTAGTACTTGCAAAGAGTTTAATAACTCCAAAATTGCCTACTACTTACTAGTTTAAATTTCAAATAAATATGCGTCAACATTTTCAAAGAAATATGTGTTTAACATTTACATTAAAAAGCAGTTATTGTTTGAAAAAAACAAAGTTTGTGTTACCACACTCGTTGAATGGTATAATAATCGAAGTACCTATTTGAAAATATAGCTTTTACATATTACTATTACAAGTTTCTAAAATCAGAATTACTAAAAGATAAAAATGGGACAAACATTCTGCTTGCGGGGAATCACTTTTTTATAATATACTATTATTCGATGCCAATTGTTTAGGTCTTCAATAATTATTTACTAATTTACTCTCCCAATTGAATATCAGTCGAGATTATAATCATATAAATATATAATATAAGGTATTAATACTATTAATAGCTATTCATATATGTTAGATATATATGATTCATCGGATCCGCATTAATAAAAGTAATTACATAGGACATGCATACCTCAATATTATAAGCACAACACAACATTCGTAACGACATTGTAAAACTCACTAGAAATAATAAATTATTCGCTGTGCAACTTAAGACAAACACTATAGGTACCTACCTAAATATATTATTTTCTATTTTCCAGAAATACAAAATTTCTTATATTTAAAGCTGTCAAATATTTTAACTATGTAGGCACTTAATCAAATCAATAACGATCTGATTTATTTTGCATTTGTATTTTTTCAACAGAAAATATCTGATTAATATATTATTACAAATTACAAATTTCTATTAGAATATCGTACAGCGCGTCATATTTTCTTTTAAATATTATTTATTTCTGTTAAGCAGAAAATGTAATAAAAATATAGATTTTCGTCTCGTCGAATGCGCTTTATAATCGTCGTAGCCGACTATATAATTATTAATACCATCAACAGTGATTGAAAACCATGCGATTCTTATCAAGTGGTCTTATCGCCCACGTGTCGGGGTGGAAGTGTTTTCAGACCTTTTAATTGAGTAATCCGTACACAAAGGTACAGGTGGTTTTTTTCTGGCCCATAGGTCCGAGGGGTGAGATGCACGAATGCATAACAAGTGGGATCGAGCTGCGGTATAATATGTATAATACGCGAAATATAAAAGGGGCCTTTTTTTTATACTCATATATATTGTATATACATTTCGAATGAATGCAAATCGCATTTAAATAAAAGTTTGATACGACCGACGATACAACCGTGCAGCTGCATCTCTCGGTCCGGCCAGGGACCCCGCCGTCGGACTGCAATATCGCCGCGCCACGTTTCAATCAAACATATTATTAATATTATGCATAATAATAATATGTACAATATTATATTATAATATATGCCATTCGTATTTTTTAGTGTACACCCATATAATGTGTACACAATACACGTGGGGACAGTAACGCGGAGATTTTTCTTCGATGAGGCGAAAAAGTCACCAAAAACCGACGAATGTGATACGAACCCGCAGGGACGACGATATCACAAAAATAATTTTGTATAATAATATGCAAACACTTCTCGTTATCTTTTTCTGGGACGTATTTTCGTCGGCGTTCCGAATCGAAAACGAAATCCTGTTTCCGGAAACCAATGCGAGTTTACAATAGTCATAATAATAATAATAATATACGATGTATATAATATACATATATATCGCTCCGACCTTCTACGCTCTATTATATTGATTCAGCCGTTCGCGGTCTATATAATACTGATGAGGGACGAGTTTCGATTGGGGAGCACAAAATATAATATGTACGGCTAACGGCGTATTGTTTATCGTGCGATGGGTCTCTAATAGCACTTGGATTGCAATATTGTATCGCGTGCTAAAACAACTATACGCACACAAAAGGGCTGTTGTCGGGACGCGGCACAGCGTACTATAAAATGTAATAATAAGTGTGTAACGTCAGAACTTTTTCACTCCAGTTCCAGGTGTCCTAATATTTGCTCTGAATACGAGTAAATGCTAGTGTGGCGATATATATATTATCTCTCTATATAATGTGTGTGTCTATGAGTGTGTGCAATGATAATATACGTTTTAGAGTCTGCAATACACCAACAGAGCGGCCGCATGGAGAGTCATGTTGGGTATATAATATATGATTTACGCGATTTTATTCGTATCCGTTTGTAGGTCGTTCGATGGCGATGCGTACATTTATTGTAGGGCTCCCTTATTAATATTAGTCGTCATCGAAATCACTTAAAGGTGAAGTAAAACTATATCAAAAATGATCGAAAAGCCCGATCGCTCCACGCACCGGAACAGATGAACCTAAATAGTACCACTACAGGGTAGTACTGGCTACCAGCTATTCGCTTATGTTAGAAGTTGGTAAACGGAAGACAAAACAGGTATATTGTCACACCACTCTGTATACCGAAATATTATCGGAAACCGTTCGCTCCGACGACCGACAATAAATAACGTGTTTGGGAACCTTTGATTTTTTAAATAAATAAATCAATCAACCGAAAATAATATAAAATCCTAGTATTAACAATAAAATTTTTTATTGTTATAAAGTATCTATGCATAAACAAATGAAACTTTTTCAAAATACAGTATAGGTAATCATTTTTTTTTATATTCTTCTTTTTATACAGTTATTATATTTTTGTTATATTAAGTAATGATAATATTTTGATAATTACGATTGAAAATAAAAAGTATCTTAAATGATTTTCAGTAACGAAAATACACATTTTATAGTTCAAATAGTATAAAAATGTCAATATCGAATTATATATTTGTTGTATTACAATTTACAATTCAAAAACATTATATTTTTAGTTGATAGGGTCAACACGAATACACGATTCCGGATTCGTCATTATTATAATTCGTAACATTTTGTGTTTGCCTTTTATTCATAATAGGAAAATTAATTGATATTTAAGATTGCCTAGTATGGATTTGAATTGTGACTTAAAGTCGTACTTTTAATAATTAATAATAATTATAAATTTGCAACTGTATGTAGGTACTTACTTAATATATACCAGCACATTGTATACGCCTAGTATAATTCCACGATTATATTTCGTATTCATTACATATACTTTATAGTTTATAATTCGTTTCACAAATCCATACCCTAAAAAATAAAACTGATTGTTAAATGGAAAGTCTTAGTTCTAAACAATTAACCCCTACCCCAAAAACGGTGTCGACGAGGAAGGGATGTGTGTACAAAATTCGATCGCTTAACAAATGCAATCGTAAAGCGGACATGTCATCGTCTAAATTCATCAATAAAGATCTATATGTATAAAATAATAATAATGTATATAAGAACACATAGAATATACGGTTTCGGCGAAGAATCGTTGCTGGCAGGGTAGTTCAAAAGACCTGAAAGGGTTGCTGGCGGCGAATTGTAATGTTCAAGTGCTCCAACCAGGATTAACCATAACCAATGTTTACGGAACGGATTTAAACACGGACAAAAGTTTTTACGCGATTGTTACAGCTGCTGAACACGCATTTAAAATCCTTTGGTGGCTAGAGGGTTTATATACGCCCGGAAACCGGATATAAGCGACGGAGGGCAGGCTTTCGGTGAAAGTAAAAGAATAAATAAAAAAATAAATGTTAGAAAAATATCAATTTTTCTACGTCATTAATTCAGAAAAACAGTTGTTATTTTATACATAATATGTATAAATGTATAATTGTTTAATGCATAAAAAAATATATATTCAACACGAATACCATATATTATAGTATTATATATTAATTATATACCTACCTATATGCATAGGCGCACATAGGGGGGTGCTTGGGGGTGCTTAGCACCCCCAAGCTTCAAACTAGCACCCTCAGTTTATTTCGGTATTTCACCAATCATTTATAAACTATCGTGGTTTATTGGTTCGGAATTTTTCTTTTTATTACAAATATTGACAACTGTTTACGAATTCACGATTAAAACAGTATTGTGTGAATGCATGTTTCAGTGTTTCAGTTTTTGTCAAAACATTAAACAGTATGTAGCAATCATATTATATCATATCATTATAGAAAATTATATTATCTTACTGGTTATTTATATTTCCATTTTCTATGCATGATAAAATTTTCTAAATATTTTGAGTTATTTTGAGGTTTTTATGGACATTTTTAGTTTCCATTTTTTTTAGTTTTTTTTCTATAAGTATCAATACAATTTTATTTGTTGGGTATAAAAGCTTAAAAATGTAATAGAAGGCTCCTAATATATAGTTTTCAAATTTTATGAAATATAAAAACAAAGTTACACAGTAAATTTTCTCATTTTTATAGTGTGAACATTTAGTTTCTTAGCTTAGAGTACAGCCTGAATGTTTTTTATACCCGTGCAAAACAGTTTTGCCTATGTTGTACCTACGTTTGTAATACGGAGACAACACATGTGGGTGTACCTAGCGTCTTCTGTACAATCATACAGACTATTTGATACATTGCACTTTAGATATTATTGTATACACTATACAAATTAAATCTAATGCAATTCAGAAATATTAGGATTTAGGGGGGTGTGGGGGATCTTTGAACCATAAATTATTCCAGCACCCCCTAAATTCACACCCAATGTGCGCCTATGCCTATATGTATAGGTAGTATACCTAATATATAGTATTATTTTATGTAGGTTCTTATAGGTTATTAGATTATAATATATATATTATATTCATTACGATATCAACATCGTCAATTATCGTGTTAAAATAGGGTTGTACCAATGGATTAAAATTTAAAACACACAATTTCATGTTTCACAGTTATCCATTATTCATATGACATACCTATCATCCTTTTTTATTATAATAGTATCTATATTATTGAGTAAGTTATATTGATTGTTATTACATGACATCGTCTACTGCATAAACTTGCGATTGTAAATTCCACACGGAATTTTTCGATTTGTTAGTAGTAAATCGCACTCGGCATTTTTCGGTTTCTAAAACCGTTTTTGTATTGAAGATAACACTTTTTTTTGAGCCGAAAGCGTGGTTTGAAACACGGTGAACTTGACGGAGCGTAACTTGTGCCGGAACAGCGGTCGTTGACAGGTTATGGTTATTAGTTGACAAAATGCAGAACAGGACACGCAGATACAACGGTCGTAATTTCAGATGTTGGCAAATTGATGGTGTACTCAGGGGCGCATTAAGGGTTCACATATGGGGGGGGGGGCAAAATTATTTTGCGCCCCTGGTGTATTTTATGAATATTAATAAAAGTATAAAAAACTTTAAAAAAATTTCCTCGCTGCGCTCGCAAAATTAAGTTAGTAACTTACATTACATACAGTTATTATACCTACATAGAAATCTTATTAAATTAATTAATAAATATCTATTTAGAACTTGGAATAATAATCCTTTCTTTTAAAATAGTAATGGTAATTGGAATATTTATTATGTAAAATGTTTATATTTCATTAACTAATAAATACCTCCTAGTAAGCAACTCCTATATTTTTAGTTATTTATGGAGTACCTATGTATTAAGCATTGCCTTATAATAATAAATATATCTTTATTCTTTATTAACAATAAAATATTATTACATATTATAAAACTATTTAAATGACAAATATGGAACAATACTAATTAAAATATTTTTTTTCTTATTTTTTTGTTCACGAACTCTTTTATAATACTTGACCAATCAATACTTCTAAGCATCTCATTTTCTATTGACAGCAATGAAAGGGAAGATATTTTATCTTGAGATAAGGTGGATCTTAAATAATTTTTAACTCGTCGAAGCACTGAAAATGATCCTTCACCACTCGCATTGGTACAAGGCATACAAGCAAAGATTCTTAAAATTATAAGAACATTAGGAAAGGTAGCTTGTAATGGAGAACTAGATAATTTTTTTTAACAGTCCGTTCATAGATAAATCATTATTGTGATATGATTCAGTAATTTTTTTGAATTGAATAACTTCTTCAACAAATGATGTATTCAAATCTTCAGTATATATACTTACAATGTTCAATGCACTTTGATGAACACTTAAAGTGTCCGAACGATTCAAATCAAACAAAAAACTAAAGTTTTTATTAATAACTAGATAAGCTGCCTTTCGTTCATTTAAATTTGAACATAATGTATCAATGATCACATAAAAAATATCATTCTTCATTTTATTTTTTCCAATGTGAACAGTACTATTAAAATTAGAATCATTGTAAAATGCTGTTCTTTTTTTTCTTGTTTCTTCCCCAGAAAAATAAGTACAAAAGAATAGTACATTAGTATGATAATACTAATTATTATTAGTTGTTTCTTAAACAAGCGAGTTTTCCATTATGTCATACAATTTGCGTGTTTTCTTTTTGACTCTGAGATACAAAAAAAAAAAAATTACAAAAAATGTACCGCCCCCAAAAAACTTCCGCTCGGGGCAAATGCCCCTTTCCCCCCCCCCTTAATGCGCCCCTGGGTGTACTTTGCAGCTGATGTCGTTGTTGTTGCGGTAGGTAGTCCAGTGCAGGTTAACAATAATTTAATAATATTAAACAAGTGAGTGACAATATGGCGAATATATAATAAACAATAATAAAATAATAATAATAACAATAGAGGTCAGGGATTAACAAATTTTGCTTCACGAAGCATTGTACAATATTTGGATATTACATGACTTAATAACCGTGTTGAGTTGACGGTAGCTTGATGGTAATTGACAACTGACAAGTGGTAACTAAAAGCTGGTATAGTGGTATGTAGGGCAAACACTGACCTTATAAACACTCTCATAAGACCTATGGGGGCAATAAGGGGGGAATAAACGCCTGTCAATGTTGTTTATATTCAAGATGGATTGATCCATAAATATCTTTGATTATAATATATATGATCTAACTGATCTAAGATTTATATATTAATATTATATATGTCTTAGGAGAGCCGACAAGTGAGAAGCGATCCTATCGCACTCTTTCGGCCGAGTGTTGTTTTCAGTGCTGTTTCTACTTTTAGGACAAGTGTTACTTCTTGGCACGCATTTCAATTAGTTTTATTATTTATTTATTTTATAACTTGTGTAATTAACATCTATACCTATATTAATTTTATTTTCTCTTCGGTCCTATTTATTACCTTTTTTAAGTATTATGTAATCATTAATCATTATTATTAGTTATTACTAGTATAATATGGTTTGCAAACAGTTGGAGCAGGGTTTGCAAGCAGTTGGCTCAGGTATCCCTGACGACAAACGGCCACTTGGCACATGACGATCGCGACTCACTTTTTTCATAGACATGATATTATGAGAATAGAATAGACCAGGGGTGATAGCTGTTTTATGTGTTATAAATGTAAGCCTAAATGTGTAGGATAGAGACAGTCAGACAATGTTAGGCTATTATATGCTAAGTTATAATCTCTTTGATAATTCCGAAATTTATATTATGGTTTTATATGGTCATGTTAGCTTCTTATAACTACTAATAATATGTTATTATTATTATTTTTTTTTTTTTTATAATATTTTTTTTAAGTTAAATTAATGTATCTATAAGCTAATATTAAGTTTGTCTAATAATGACTACTTATAATATTTTTATTTTTTATTTTTTTTATAATATTTTTTTATAAGTTGAATTAATGTAATATTAAGTTTGTCTAATAGCGACTACTTAGATTATATTTTTTTGAGGGGATTTTATAATATTTTGTATAAGTTAAATTAATGTAGATACCTATAATGGCTAATATTAAGTTTGTCTAATAGTGACTGGTTAGTAATTCTAATATGTAATATTATAATAATATATCGTGTACAATTAAATTAGTATTAAATTAAGTTTGTCTAATAATGACTACTTATAATATATTGTTTTTTTTTTCATTTTATAATATTTTGTAGAAGTTAAATTAGTGTAACATTAAGTTTATCTAGTAGTGACTGATTTATAATATATTGTGTAAAGATTAAAGTAACACTAGCATTAAATTAAATTTGTTCAATAATGACTACTTATTTTCCCTTGTTTAACCGACACCAGAAGAGGCTCTGGTTTGAACAATACTACTCCTCTGCTCCCATCGTTTATTAATTATATTAATTTATTAATACACACAATACAATAATGACTACTTATAATATATTCTGCTTTTAGTATTTTATAATATTTAATGTTATTTAAATTAGTGTAGACGTGTATTATTAAATTATGAAAAAATTCCTTTCGATACCTTTAGTAAATTATTTTTGCTACACATGATGAATCTATAGTTTTTTTTTAAGCATTGATTATATCAAGGTGCATTTTTATTACCACCAACCAAATAATTCTCCAATATTATCAATAAAATCCGAAACAGATTTGAAACTACTACATGCACCTCCCAACACTGGAGAAACTAAAGCTGGCGTTGCCCAACCCACCGTTCCAATCTCTATGGCGGCCATCAACACCACGGATGATACACATGCTATAGCCTCAAAAGCAATAAAAGCTCTTCTCTTAAAATCAACATCGCGTTTGGTCTCACCTACACATCTGACATTTCGACAATCAGTAAATTTAACACAAGACTTACTGTTAGTAGTTTGTAAAAATGATATTGGTCTTAAACAATTATTATTATTAGTAGTAAACGTTGTTCGACGTTCTATTGGCATAGACGATTGATCAAAGAATTGGATGTCAGTAGGTGGGATTAAATTCTTGTCACAGGGTACATTACATGATCTCATGTAGTCACAATAAGTGTTGTTTAGTGGATATTTTAATAATTTAGGGACAATTTTGTTTAAACATTCTCTCCTCCGTCGATTTATAGGTTTAATAGCTAATGCTAACGACGATATTGTCGATATTACAGTAATTAAAAGAAAGATAATAATAAAATGTTTAGTCATATTGATTCATCCGATTCAGGTTAGGATGTAATGTAAATCGGATGAATCATTTTGAAACACCCTGTATAATATATATTATACATCTAAAATTATAAGCTTATCGATAACGATCGCCGACGCCAAGATGCACGGTCACATGCATTACCGAAAATAATTTTGTCAATAAATATTATTTCGTGTACACTGATACACTGTGTCACTGTACAGTAAACAGTTTACCACAATAATAAAACATTAATAACCTTTGTAGTTTGTATATTTTCAATTTTGTTAATATTTATACCGTATATTAACCGTAAATCGTAATATTAACAAATACAAATATATCGGTAAAAATTATACCGAACTCGCTTTGAAGAAAATGTTTTTATTCTTAAATTGTTAAATTGTTAATTGGTTATTAGGTACTTACTACTTATTACTCGTTATTAGTTATTAATTTATTATTATTTATTTCGTTTCACTAACTCATTTAAAACAAATACAATGGACAAATTTATTATTCGAATTACAAAGGTAAGTCAATAAAATATAGAATACATACACCTTACATTTTACAACCTATAGTAGGTTGTAAGGTGGTAATGGTAGGGTTTTTGTTGGTAGGGATTTACACGTGAGTGTTTGTGTTTTTGGCAGAATTTCGAATGGGGCACCCGTAGGTTTCTGCCATGTCCCAGATTGGGGGATGGCGGCACTTGTTCTCCGGACACCGTGACTTGCCCGGAGAAAAATGCCGCCCAGTGGTCGAGGATCGAACCCGAACCGGCCGCGCCGCAGCCGACGCGTTAGACCGCTCGGCCACCTCGTCCCCCGATTTCTGATTGTAAACTATAGAGGCTCAATAATTGTGGTAAGGTAGTAATAAAGTGTATGTAATTATAAATATGAAATTAATAGTAACGTAGTAGATATGGGGGGTGTGGGGGGCGAAGCCCCCCACGTTTGCATATCAAGCACATTAAAGCGTATACTCAGTAAAAAAATTACGACTACACCACTGAATATAATATATACAGTGTGTTTCCTTTTAAAGGTAACACTAAATAATTCTGTCCAGTGACATCGGATTAATATGCGGTTTTCAGGAGGGGATAGGGAATACATAAATACACATTTCTTAATGAGTTTTACATTTTTAGATCTTTCCGTGTGCGCATGCGCAATACAACTTGCATTTTTTTAAATGGCAACAGGTGTTTTGAATACCAAATTCGGATAGACCGAATTTTTTTAAGTCGATTGGGTCCTTTTTACCATAGCTCCAAAATCAAAATTGACTAAATGGCAAAAAGTCAAAGTTTCGATTAAAATTATTGAATTTTTCACCAATCATACTAGAATTTTATGAATTATTATGAAATTTTATTTATTATTTTTGTATCCGTAGGTTTGCAGATATTATTAAATCATGTAAATTTAATTTTGAGGAATTAATTAACCTCAATTAGGCGTAAATGTTAGTTCAATTACTAAGTAAGAAAAGATTAAACTAATTAACACATTTTTTTTACAATTTCAATCATTTCTATTATTTATTTGGATAGATTTACGTTGTGAGGTTAATTAATTCTTCAAAATTAAATTTAAATGATTTAATAATATCTGCAAACCTACGGATACAAAAATAGTAAATAAAATTTCATAATAATTCATAAAATTCTAGTATGATTGGTGAAAAATTCAATAATTTTAATCGAAACTTTGACTTTTTGCCATTTAGTCAATTTTGATTTTAGAGCTATGGTAAAAAGGACCAAATCGACTTAAAAAAATTCGGTCTATCCGAATTTGGTATTCAAAACACCTGTTGCCATTTAAAAAAATGCAAGTTGTATTGCGCATGCGCACACGGAAAGATCTAAAAATGTAAAACTCATTAAGAAATGTGTATTTATGTATTCCCTATCCCCTCCTGAAAACCGCATATTAATCCGATGTCACTGGACAGAATTATTTAGTGTTAACTTTAAAAGGAAACACACTATATATATATATAGATGGGATAGACATAGGTAGTAATAGATAGATGGTTGATAAAATACACACACAAAAAAAGGACAGGTTGCAGGACTGCTATTGTTATTTATTATATGAATATAGATATACAAATTGCACGTAAAAATTTATTTTTACCGATTTCAACCCTTTAAAATCAAAACTTAGAAAATCGGGTGACGCGGTGACACTCAAGAAGGTATTTGGAACAACTCTGTGAAAAAAATTGAAAAAAAGTTTAATAGCGTCGTCACAAAATGGGAACAAAAAAAAGGCCTGTTCTTTTATACACATAAGAATAAAAACCCCTTATTGACCCCCTTGGAGGTAGAATTTTGAAAAATCTTTCTTAGTGCGCACCTACATTGCTTAAGGAATGTCTGTACAAAATGTCAAGTCTCTAGACCCAGCGGTTTGGTCTGGGCGTTGATGAGTGAATAGGGGCGGTCTCCTATTAACCGTCGTGATTTATGTGTGACTGTGTGTGTAGTGACTGATCATTAGTGTGAGTGAGTTCCCCGAACTCTATATGTAATTAAAGATAAACTACGGCTGTGATTCTTGTCAATCAAGTAACGTACATACGCGCAGTCAAACGTCATTACATTTTGCGATTAAAAAAGTTTCAATACGAAAGTACAAAAAAGCGGAAGAAAAATTCTCCCGCAGGACCGTTTTTAATTTTGAAAACATATTTGAATTCCTTATTCTCTTTTCTAGGTTATATGGTCATGGAAATGGATTTTTGATTTTTTGTAATGTTTAATTAGTATATTAGTATCAAATTAATTATAATATACATATATTCTTTTTTTTCAAAATTCACCTTTACTTTAATGTTACTAGAAAAAAAAAATCGAAAATCCATTTGCTACATGACCTAGAAAAGAGAATAAAGAATTCAAATATGTTTTCAAAATTAAATTCGGACTCATGTACTGGGTGAATTTTTCTTCCGCTTATTGGTCTAAACGCACGAAAAAACGAGCCGCTCTCGACAGCCTTAGGGGAGTCGATCGGTTTCATTATACCTATTATAATATTTAAACCGATCGCGGTTGTTGTCACCACACACGTGTCTGTGTAGTGTGTATATACATATATACTATATACTTACATATTTTAATATGTATATACGAGCAGAAATCGGTTCAATGGAAATCTAATTGCGGGCATTATATTATATATTAAGCGACGAGTCTGCGTGTGGGGACGAACCTGAAGGATTTTCAAAAAAACAGGCCCGCGACCCCTACGCTATACACATCATATTATATTATTATTGTACAGAGTGTATATATAGGAATAGGAGCTCTTGTACATGTAGGGTCGCCCTGTATACGTATATACAACAATGATATACTCAAATGTGGCTCGCGCATTATATATTTTTGCATTTCGTATTTTTCTATTATCATTTTTTTGTTGCTCCCCCTCTATTTTATAGCGGTGAGGACGAGCGTCGTGTACAAACGCATAATGGCCACGGCGTGTTCCGTCGGACGTGAAAGGATTTACACCTTTGCCAGGACTCGCAGAACACTTGTCGATCGCCGAAATCACCGGCGGGGTGTGCTGTACAGTGTTTGATCCGTCGAGTGCTATATACGTCGATGACCGATTTAATATGACATAATAATATACGCATTAAATAATATTATATACCCTACATATGTGTGACTAGACAAACCCATTGACAGTGCAGATGGTCTTCTCCCTATTGTCGATTTGATTTTTTTTTCAAAACCGTGGACATTCATCAATGCGCCGCGTAATTAATACCGTATTATATTATACGTGTATATAGTATATCAATAGCATGCACATATTAACTATTATAGGCATATAAGTATATTAGCAGAGGTTGGCATTAACTAGTTAAAAAGTTATAGTTAAGTTAAAAAGTTATACTTTTTTTTTAATTTTTAACTTAACTAGTGATCCATATACTAATTTAAAAAAGTAAATTCATTTTTTTTCAAACTGAGTTAAGTTGATATTATTTTCCATTAACTTTTAACTTATCAAGTTCAATTTATGATTTGTTAACTTATCGATCATGTATCTTATTAACTTAACATAACTTAACTGTTTTCATTAACTATTGCTCACCTTTGTAATATTAGTATATAATATAGGTATGCCCGTGTGATGAACTACACTCTACAGGGTCCGTAACGTCATCGTAACTCTTACGACCGGATAAACCTATCTGCAGGGCTATAGGAACGCTATTGAATTACTTAGGTATAATCGTGACGTACCGATTGGCCCGACAAATCAATTGGCCGACACACCATTTTGCCGACACCCGATTTGCATTCATTGACAATGAATTACATACACTTACAAATATAATTTTTTTTACTGTTTTAAATTTTTATAAATTACGATTTACGAACATTGTTCAAATGAATAAATGTATCAAATGCTTTTGTTAAATTTTCTATAGATTTTGTATATATTTATAAGTAAATTTTATGGCTAATAATAAAGTATACTTAATATATTAAAACACTAAAATACGTGAATACGTGAATATTCGTGTACACGTGAATAACTACACGAATTTTTCAAGTACACGGTTTTATATTTTCGGATGTAAATTTCAAGTAAATACGTGAAGACGTGTACACTTGAAATAGGGAGCTCTACTAACTATCAACTGACAAATGCCAATAATATCGTATTATCGTAGTATAATAGTTTTATCAACATTTTGATTGTAGATTGTAATATTCTAGATTTCCACATAAAAATTATTTTTATATTTTATAAAATTACGTCTGTCGGCGAATTGGAACTTTTCCATTTTTACCGGACACCGGTTTCCGAGTCAGTGAAAAGACTGAAAAGAATAGTCGGTGAATCCATTTCTGCAGCATAGGTATCCATAATTCTGCAGTATTGCTACCATAGTAACTTTATTCATGAAATATTATTCAAATATTATGATATATTATTATTTATTATTATAATTCAGTCATTGTAAATTATAGTCAATTATAATTGAGAACGTTGTAGCTAAAGTCACTGCGGGTTGTACAGAACCTAACATACATGATACATACAACCCGCATCAATACTATAGAATATAGATGAAAACATATAGACACAAATAAGGATGTGGCTGGAAGGGGGTGCATAGCGCCATAGCCTCCCCTAAAATTGCTATAACCCCCCACCCCTCAAAAAAAACTAATGACTTCACTACATAATACATCGGAATATCAAGTATAGACCTGAGCTTCAGCCCCCCTCCCACCAAATGTCAAATACTATGGATGACCAACTGATTAAACTAGAATAGGTTTAAACTTTAAACTAACTTTAAACCAATGTTTTCACTACTTTTTTATTTTATTTTTTTATATTTCTACGGGACGAACCCAATTACATTGTTTTTCATTGAAAAATAATTAACATCAAAAAATTACAAATATTTAAGAACTAGCAGACAATAATTATACTAAATACTAAGGAATTGTGGGTCCTCATTGGCCAGTCTTATCGTACGGACAATAGGGAGATTCATTAAATAATTACAGCCGCTAAAAGGAATACGGAATAGGAAAGACACACTACTTTTTGACACAATATGGACAAGGTATAACATTGAATTGAGTCTAGGCTACTTTTAGGTGTTTGAATTCAGTCCAGTTGATTATATCTTAATATAATTTAATTGAGTCCATTGAACTTTGGACGGTACTCAATTACTTAACGATAAGGTATATTCAACAACTTACTGCTCGGTGGTGATAGGCATTCTTTCAAAATGACCACAATTGTGCCAAATATTTCATATGCACATAATTTATCACGAGTACGAAATCGTAAAGTGTAGTAGTGTACCTATATCGAGTGAAAAAAAAAACAATTTTCCTTTTTTATAGGTTTATGTTTTGATTTAAAAAATTGTTAAAAGACTGGGTTCAATATTGGACTTTGGTTGTAAAAACTTATATAATTAAGTGTTTTTTAATTATCCTCTAATAATGTGTTCTTGGAAAATGTCAATAAACACAATCATGAAAATGATGTGTGACAAAAAATTGCTTACCAGACAAATTATTTGTAACTGTGTTACAACTTAAAGGAAAGCTATGGTTGTTTTACCTCTTATAAACAGTGTAAATTCAAGCATTACGGAAAAAAAATTTAAGTAATACTTTTTTCACTAAATTGATTTTTTTCAAATGGTTCAGTATTTAAGTAAATAAAAATACAAATATGAAATAAATCTTTGGAATCGTGGATCACCGTTTAGAAAACACTGATTTAAACGTATAAACGCAATATTGTGTTTTAAATAAAACAGAGGCCGACAATGTGTCGCAACTCGAAAACAGACGAAGGGAGGTCGAAGGGCTTAAGAATATGCGTCACTAAATTTTTAATAATTAATATAAATAAAGAACAGATATATTACCATATATATTATATATATAATATTATTACAATATTACGTACTTATACACTCATAATAATTCATATACATTGAGGATAGCTACAAACACTGTTGGTATAGGAGCTCATAAAAGTATTGAGTCGTTGACACTTATGGAATTTGTCGGTAAAATAGTCTACAAAATGTTAAAAGTTTAAAACCCAATCGGTTTTCCCTGCCGGCAGATCTTAGACATGATTTTAGTAGTTTCAGAGAACTTCTCTCTTAAATTATAATAATAACAAAAATAATAATTAATTTACGCAATACGCGCATACATCGAAACCATAATATTATAATGTATTTGATTTCGTGCGGGTCTGGGTCGGGCCCTCTGCGCGCAATTCCTCCCCCTTCAGTGCACACCGAAACGAGGGTTGACGAATCGCGTAGATCGAGTGGTCCACCATCGCCACCATCGTGAGCCACCACCTCCACTACCACCGCCACCTCCGCCACCACCACAATAACTACCACCTCCACCATGCAAACGACGTATAATTCGAAACGTATATAATTTAAACGCCATGCGTAGACAAAAAAATCAAAATTATTATGTCTGGATGGTGTGGGGAGGAGGTCAGCTGCGACCGCGACTGATTTGGTGTCGCACGTCATCGCATATAATACAATATACCATTATATATATATATAATACGATGACGTAAAGGCGCTTCTCGAGCGCCGCAAGGTGTTACACACCCTCTGCAGGGGGTGGGGGTGGGTCCGAAGGGCATTTTCGGCAGTGCTCGCTCCACCCCCTATACAGAACCGAAAGGGTCCACATGATGTGGAGAACAGGTTGTGGTGGCACCGACTGCACTTGCCGACCAGCGACCATCCGCCGAGCAGGTCCTCCGCGCGACAACATTTCAATAATACAGTAATACACCCATCATGATCGGGAAGAAGCTCGCCGCTTATAGTGACCGCCGGGACGATACAAGACTGCACATGCAACACCGGGATCAGCCGCCCTTGGACGGCAAACAGACTTTCGTAGCCGCCTCGTACTTGCCGGCCAACTGCGGTACGACAACCCTGGATGTGGCGGATGTGCTTTGCAGCGGAAGCCTGCACTCATCGCCACCAGGAAGTGATGATGTGTCTTCTGCGACGACCGGAAGTAAAACGGTAAGCGCCTCGTCTACACTGTAAGTACCTACAACTGTGGTACAAGACCCGTGGAGGGCATTTTTCATTAGCAGTGTAAACATTTCAGGGGGGTGGCAGGATATTCGAGATCCGTTTAAATTTAACCATCGGTCTTCAACATTTTTAAAATGTCCCGCCGTGTTTATCCTATTAAATAAACTCAAATACTTACTAAAGTTATAACAATTTAAGACTAATATTTTTTAAAAATGAAATAATACATTTATCGGCGGGAACGAACACGTGGAAAAACCCGCACGCACACTGTACTCAAGGTATACTAAGATTAAAAAAATATAAATAAATATTTGCTTAGTGATTTGTACATTACCTAAGCACAGTTTTTATAATGACAATAGTAGATATAGAGACATTACAATTTAATAGTATTGCTGCAACTTAGTAAAGTAAAAATGTATTAATTCTAGATTTATCATTAAAAACTAGCTGGTATCCGATGATCGTGTTTCCACGGAACCATTTTCTTAAATTACTTTTGATACCTACCAATGTTTATAACGTTATAATATAATATGTGCTAGTTGTATGGAAGAATCATTATAGTATCAAGTTGTCCAAACGCTTTTGTCTCAACATTAATCTTGGTTGTGAAATTTATTTTTTTGAAATATTTCACGAAACTTTCATGAAAAATTGCATATTAATGAAAGATAAAAAAACACAAATTTTAATTTAAAATTATAGCAGAATGTTCAGTAAACGCCTCTAGTTAGTCACGTGTTAGTGAAAAATATTACAGAAATATTTCTTACATATATTCATATACATATAGTTCCTACATTATATACAAATCACATAATAATTATCCATCTTATATGTAGGTACCTATATACATATACGTAGTAGGTATCTTCTATTTACATCACGATCCAGAATTAATAATAACTAATCAGGTATGAAATCAGTATATTATTATGACCATATAATACCTATAGTGATAATTGTATATGAAACACGCCAAAAAAACAGAGAGAAATATATTTTTCAATATTTCGAGAACGGTGAAAGTTTCAAGTTTGAAATATTTCGCAATCATATTATTAACCTTAGACTTATAAGTTATAACTAATACAAATTACAATATCGTTAATAATCGTAATATTTATGTCGTCGTATTTTAGACGCTCTCGGTGTCCGTGGACGACGCCGGACGACTGGTGTGCGAGGCCGCTGGCCGCTGTCCCGCGGCCGACTGCAGCTGTTGGATACTGTCCGTGCCGCTGGCCGACGACTGTCACGCGTACAACTGCCGGCTGTCGCTCCTGGCCGCCGGCACCTTGGGGCTGCACACCACCGCCGCCGTGATGCCCGGACAGCCGCTCAAGATGTGGTTCCCGCCCGATCTCCAACTCATGCTGCACGTGCCGTTTCTCACGCCCGTCAACATAAGAGGTGAGGCGACGTGACGCGCAGCCGCGGGCCCGAGTCCAATGGCCTGCGGGTTTATATATTCTATTATGACGTAATGATATAGGTACATGGCGCGATCGACGAGTCGGCCACACATATTGTTATCGTTAAGTTACGTACTATTGCTGCCCCCGCTCCCCCACAAATTGGCACGAGTTGGGTTTTATCAATTCAATAGTAAATATAGGTGTGTAACTGAGTGGGTGATGAAATTATATTATTATTTATGGGTAATTTCTTACTAGATACAGTCATTATTATAATCTACAAAAAATTAATAAAAAAAAAAAAACAATTGATTTTCCGAACATACCATGTTTCATGAGGCCTTTCGCGTACTACATGTTTGGGAACCACCGCTCTACTGCTCTGGGGATGACAGGGGCATTACGCCTTTACTAAACTTTAAAATAATATGCTACGTGACACATATTTCATATAGACCCTAAATAAAATCAACAATTCACATCCGAAATTAATATCCGTCAAAAGTAATTATGGAAATATATTTGAAAAAAATGCCTGTTTAAGTAGGTATACCAATATATCATATTATAATGATCATATAAATATCATAATTTGATAAGCACGAAATGATTTTTAACGAAAGTTCTAGTATAGGTAACTAACAACTGTAATAGGCACAAAATATGCATAATATTATGCAGTTATGCCTATATTTTTTACAACATATACACATCTGTAATTCATTGTAATTTGTAAATCATTACAAAATATATATTATTTGTATATACCTACCTACCTATATGTGTTTATATTATTATTAAATACAATTTTTTTTCCACAGACGAGAGAAAGTACGTCTGCCACAAGTGCGGTTACACGTGCGAAAAGCCCAACCCGCTGAAAATCCACATGGCGCTGGACTGCGGCAGACGACCGCGCGCCAAACTCTGGTCCAGGCTGGCGGCCGACCACTGCGCGAGCGGCCGGACGATCGAAGCGTCGTTCCGGTTCAGCCTGACGCCGGCCGAGTCGCGGGCGCCCTTGTCGTCCGGCTCCGCCGACTCGGCGTTCCGGCCTTACTCGCCCGAGTCGTCGGCCAGCAGTGGCGGCGGTCCTCCAGCGCCCCCGTCGCCACTGCGGCCGCCGCCGCCCGCGCCACCGTCGTCTTCGTCATCGTCCGACCGAACGCCACTGCAGGACGGACCGCTCCGACAGGTGATCGGCGGCAGCGACACGGCGTTCTTCGACAGGCGTTGCGCCGAGATGGAAACCATCGTCAGCAACCTCGGCCACTCCGATCAAGGACACCTGTGCATATACTGCGGTAAAGTCTACTCCAGGAAGTACGGGCTCAAGATTCACATCAGGTATACAGTCTATACTTAAAACCTACCCTTGAAGGCTTGAACTAGTTGAACTTATCTATATTAATAAAAGACTATGTTTGTATGTGTGTGTAAACAATCCACAGCCAAGTCTATAGCACTCGTGGTTCTAAAATTTGGTTCATAGGTACCTCCTATCTATACACGAGGGATTGTTTGCTCGCCGAAAAACGAATAATTTCCTTATTAGATATACCTAAAAAGTCATAATATAGATATTATATTTTATAAATTATAATTAAGCCTGAGTATGCTCATAAATCATAATTAATATGAAAGTAACCCTGCCGGCTGCCCCAACCCCCCTGTTAAAGTTCTAAATACATCACTGCAATCGTCTTCTGCAGAATCTACATTGTAGACTTTCACGTTTAATTTACACGATATAATAATTTAACCGTCAAAGAATATATTAATATTATGACAATAAAAAGTTAAGTTTTACCCATTAGGTGCAAGGAAATTATGGGATTTGGCTTAAAAGTATAAAATTGTTTTTGTTGTCAATATAGAACTCACACCGGTTTCAAGCCGCTTAAATGCAAATATTGCTTCCGACCGTTCGGCGACCCAAGCAATTTGAACAAACACGTGCGGTTGCATGCCGAAGGAGACACTCCTCATAAGTACGTTCTTAAAATATTAATTTTTTCCAACCAATTGTGCGCTGTAATCGTAATTTGTTTTATTCGTGCAGGTGCGATTGTTGCGGGAAAATCCTGGTGCGCAAGAGAGACCTCGACAGGCACATGAAGTCAAGGCACGCACAAGTTTTGCAGAAAAACGTGTATAAAATGCACGTACCTGTATGACAACGCACTATATTTTCCTAACAGTGCTTAATCTTAATGTATTATTAATTGTTAAAATGTTTGTGATATTTTATTCTTTAAATTCAAATGTATAATAGTATTTAACACGAATATAAAATTTGAAAAGATTTTATGTAATTGTCGAGACAATATTTAAATTTGGTCATGCTCAATACACTTTTGTAATATTATAAATGTATAACTTATAAGGCTGTTATTTTGTACACATAGTTTAATAAATGATATTATAATAATGATGACTGAACTTTAAAGTTTGTTGTAGCAAATTTTACAAAATAATTCTTAACGTGTATAATCTGAACTTAATTTAATTATAAATTTGATGATTTGTACCTTCAGATGTATTCTAAAGAATACGCATAACCACCAAAATCAAATACAAATATTAATTATAAGGATCTTTAAGACTTACAATACACACATTTTAATAAGATACAAGTTACAACTAATGGATGAAAGATCCCTACATAACAGGCGCGGTTCTAGGACTACATTTTCGTACGGGCAACAGTAGATTTATAATTAGTTTTAACTGCGAATAATATTCCTCATTTCCTCCCCCTTCACTAATAAGAGGCACCAGAAATGTTGCTATGAGCAGCTGCCCACCCTGCCCATACACTAGAACTGCCACTGCCACATAATATCCTAAGTTGCCAAATTGCGATTTGTATAATTTATATTAGACGTTAAGTTAAGAAATTATATAATTTAGTTAGCTTATTTGGATGATAATCACCACCACTACTCTTTGAGTTAAGCTGGTTATAATAGAAGCACTCTTATTTCATGACACTTTCTGAATTTCCCATTGGCATTTAATAATTAGGGTAATGTACTAGGTCAAATACTCACACTAGGTAGTTCACACATTGGACTGGTGCCTTATTTTTTATTGTTTAATTATGTTTCTGGTAAGTGACAAACTACAACAATTTTTTTAGAACTGATCTTTTAATGACCCGTCTTTTGCAACATCATCTGTTAAGAGGTCGCACACCCGCATACATTCTTTCTTACAAACACAAAACATAGCAAATTGTACGCTCAGCATATCACGTTTTACTCTATTAGTTTAAAAATTAGAGTGAACCCTATACAATTTAAAGATAAGAATATTATCTAGTTATTTAAAATGAACAAACAATTTACAGTTTTAAAATACTCATATCTTGCTTTAAAATTAAAATATAAAAAAAAACCCCGAGATTCACTAGATAATATTCTTACTTCTAAAGAGGTAAATTGTTTAACTAACAGAGCTAAACGTGATCTGCTGAGCGTATAATTAAATTGCTTTTTTTTCTATATTATGTGTTTGTAAGATAGGTAGAATGCATGCGGATGTAGTGTATTTTTTAAACAATTACAATAATTTAAGTAACTATTACCCATTGGCTTAAGAAAGAAATAATGTTCCAATAAAATGTATATTTAATATACAAAATGTCACTATAAGAAAAACAGTAGTTAATGAAAAGTATTACATATTATAGACCATTAGAAACCTAAGTCACAAAGAATAATAATTAAGGACAAAACTTTTGGAATACAACCAAAAAATCAATTGAAAACATAATTGTATTTTATAAGTCATTTATTCAAATCACATGAAAATGCATAAACAAACTTTTAACGTCTGCTAGTCTTGGTCTTTGCAGCCAAACGCTTGTCACGTTCTTCGGCAATAGTCAATTTAACTCCCTTACTCCTTGGTAGAGAAATGTAGTTCTTTTGACCTTTACCAATAATAAAAACATTGTTCATCCTATAAAATAAAAAATTTATTAGTTTTTTAATCAACAGAATAAAGTGGGGAATAAAACTATAAATTAAAAATGTTCAAGGCACATGTCATATATGGATGGGTTTCAAAGGACGCAATTAAGAGGATGCTATACAGATGTTCACTGTCACCGTCTTACAAGTGCATAACATACCAAATTTAGGCTCAGCATATCTCGTTTATGTATGGTAGCGTTAGTATACGTTTAATTAGAGTGAATATTGTATTATGTATGGTAAGAATATTATATGTGGGATTATTTTAAGTTAGTTATGAGCATTTATAATTATTATTATGTACACAGAACTTGCTAAAAAATGTATGTTGTCAGCTTTCATTTATTACCAAACAATCGGCTACGACCAAAAAATAGCTTTGAATTAGTGTTACTCACAAGAGTTTAGCACTCAAGTGTTAGCCACACTCATTACTGTCGAAGGTTTCTTTTATTTGAAACACAGTATTGTGAATATCATCAGTTTAATGAGCATTCAATTTTTATTTTTAGCACATAAACATATTTAAGATCAGTCACTTTCAAGGTGTAAATCATTCTCAAAAAGGTCACCGATAGTGAAAGTCAATATGAAAATAATATGTACCAATTAACATTTAGTTTTTGAAATAAATGTAATAGTTGAGAACACGGTCATATAGATAGGTCTGGCAACTCGACGATTTTTGTGTGCCGTTATTGTATACGCATCCGGGGGAATGCTATGTGGCGCTATCTACTTACAAACTATATTTTGTACAACTTTTAACGTTATAGACCGAAAAACTACATTGTAGTAACTCATTGAAATATTTATAATTTCTACTATACTTAGTTTTAAATGTGTAATACTTAGAATGATATACTATGAATGTAGATAGCACCACTTAGCATTCCCCCGATATGAAGTATACAATAATGGCACATCCCGACCACGTACAAACACTGTCGAGTGGCCAGACTTATCTATATGGGTGTGGTTAAGAATTTATAATTTTATATCAAATTTGGTTACATTATTTTATAAAAAAAACTTTTTTTTTCTAGTTATTGTTGCTACTATCAAATCTACTATCTTCTATCTTAATAGAGATAATGACATAACCTCCCAAACGAAGATCTTACAATATTACAAAAATAGTAAATACACAGCAACCATATGTAATCAAAATACCAACAAGATATACCACACATACAACAATAAAAACCTCAAAAAATTTCTAAAAATCACTCTAGTAATAAAATAAACTTAAGGAATAATAATAAACAAAAATTTAAAAAAATAAAGAACTTACCGGGTAGCAAAAATATGTTCATTTGCATCCTTAATGTGTACAATATCAAAAGATCCTGGATGTCTTTCCCTGTTGGTAACAATACCAACACGCCCCAAATTGCGACCTCCAGTAATCATGCACAAGTTTCCTAAAATTTAAAAATATAAATGATTATGTCAATTATCTACATACATTTCCTTTTAAGTAAAAAATAAATATTTAACATACCAGTTTCAAAACGGATATGATCCAAAATTTTAGATGATGCAATATCGTATCTAATAGTATCATTAACCTTGATGTTGGGGTCAGGGTAGCGGATAGTACGGCCATCGTGAGTAGTTAAGAATGGAACACCTTTGGGTCCAGTCTGTACCCTCTTTACTTTGCACAGCTTGTACTACAATAAAATAAGAAAATTAATAACGAGCCAATTAATTACACTTATAACTTGTTATTTAATTACTTTTGCTTCTTCAGGAGTAATTCTGTGAATGGTGAAACGACCTTTCACATCATAGATCAATCTAAAGTGCTCACTGGTCTTTTGGATAGATATAACATCTGTAAATATAAAAATTAAATTAAATGATTTCCTAGTATTCAATTTTATTTACCTTATATTTTATTCAATTGTTTATGATTGGTTAAAACTTAGAAATTTGTATTTAGAAATACTTAAATCAAATTTAAACCAACTACTATCATAATGCATGATTTAAGAAAAAGCAAAACCCCCCGTCCTCGTGTTGATATCTTAAAACATACTAAATAAAAAATTTGGGTTTAGCAGTGTCGTTAATTTATTAGTATACTACAATATTGTAATTCACCTACCGGCTACCATCAAACCTAAAGGTAAGAATAATATCTAGGGCACTTCATAAGCTTTTAATAATATTCTAATTTTAAAGTTTACAACTACCTTTGTTTGGAAAATCAATAAAAGCCTATGATATGCCACAATTAATATTCTCACCTGAAATTTTAAAATAAATCACTACGGTTAAACGCTGTGGCTAGAGACCCGGACACCGGGTATCTAATACGTACCCGGACACTGTTCTGCGCATGCGCGGGGACTTGTATATTTTCACCGCGATGTTATCATTGTTATCAGGTAGGTTAGGTGTTATCAATCCCGCGTAAATTTGAATTATTCTATATAATATTATAATTTAAATGCTTTAAAAAACCGGTTTCAGTGAACTGTTTTGACAATTGCAATTTATTACATACCTCTTGATAAAATACTGTAATTATATACCTTGCTCTTCTTAGTCCACAAATGTAAGGGTATATTATTTATTTAAAAATAGTCAGAGGCTGTTTGTTTTCTGGGTTTTCTTCATATTTTTGAATTTAACAGTGACAGTTTTAACAGTGACAATTTTAACAGTGACAACATTACACATCAAAAAGCTATTTGTATAATAAATTAAAAATTAGTGTTAAATTAAAGTTATCAAGATGCGCATAGGTGACACATTTAAAAGTTATGCAGAATTTGAAAAAGCCTTAAATCATTTCAAGACATCAAACTTTGTTGACTATTGCATTAAAGACTGCAAGACTATTTCGTCTCAAAAACACAGGTACCCAAGATTGGCAAACACGTCTGAAGATTTGAAATATTATTATGTCAAACTTATGTGTATTCATGGAGGGGTCCACAAAAAAAAAAGATTTGCCAAGATCAACGAAATACCTCGTAAGTATTTAAAGTATTTTAGATAATATATATTATATTTATTTTATTTATACATCTACCGTATCTAATCTAATGCATTTCCTTCACTGTTTATTATTAAATAAATAAAAGCTTGACAACCTTGGCGCATAGTTCTGAATTAAGTTTACGGTAGATGTATAAATAAAATAAATATAATATATATTATCTAAAATACTCCATGAATACACATAAGTTTGACATAATAATATTTCAAATCTTCAGACGTGTTTGCCAATCTTGGGTACCTGTGTTTTTGAGACGAAATAGTCTTGCAGTCTTTAATGCAATAGTCAACAAAGTTTGATGTCTTGAAATGATTTAAGGCTTTTTCAAATTCTGCATAACTTTTAAATGTGTCACCTATGCGCATCTTGATAACTTTAATTTAACACTAATTTTTAATTTATTATACAAATAGCTTTTTGATGTGTAATGTTGTCACTGTTAAAATTGTCACTGTTAAAACTGTCACTGTTAAATTCAAAAATATGAAGAAAACCCAGAAAACAAACAGCCTCTGACTATTTTTAAATAAATAATATACCCTTACATTTGTGGACTAAGAAGAGCAAGGTATATAATTACAGTATTTTATCAAGAGGTATGTAATAAATTGCAATTGTCAAAACAGTTCACTGAAACCGGTTTTTTAAAGCATTTAAATTATAATATTATATAGAATAATTCAAATTTACGCGGGATTGATAACACCTAACCTACCTGATAACAATGATAACATCGCGGTGAAAATATACAAGTCCCCGCGCATGCGCAGAACAGTGTCCGGGTACGTATTAGATACCCGGTGTCCGGGTCTCTAGCCACAACGACGGTTAAATGTAAAATATAAGAATGCTAAACGTGGATTTTCTATGTTATATGATGGAAGACACTGATTTGTGGCAAGTGTAGGTACATAGTTATAATATAAAATATTAATATAAATTCAAAGCAAACTTTGAAATGATTATTTTCCAAAAGTATAAAGTACACAATGAATTGAAGGTTGTATATTATAGAGATAACTATGAATTATATTGTAAGGTGACAAAAATTTAAAGTAACCATTTTTATTTCTTAAATTCCATTTGTTTTTTTTTTTTTTTTTTAATACCTAATAGTACCAACCTACTTAATTGGATTAAAGAGAGCAAGTGAAATATAATATTTTTTTTTTTTTTTTGTCAGTGAAACTAATACTTAAAGGACAGAATTGACTCCTAATTATATTCAAAATTAAGAAGAGTATAAGTAGGTAAATAACACATTTTAACAAAAAAATCAAACAAATAATTGAGTAGATCCCTAGAACACTATTTGACTTATAAAATTGACATTTAAAAATTTAAATATAGGTAAAAACTTAAACTTGCAAAAACCTCGAAAATACAAAAATCCAATAAAAAAAAAACCCATAGCACGGCACTCGATATTGTTCTCCTATGAACAAGGAAATCCTATGAATCAAAAATATATTTTTGCAAATAAGTAACCACGACAATAAAAACTTAACAAAAAACTAGCAAGAAAAAATTTACGAAAACGTATTAATGTTAAAAAAAATTCCACCCAAATCAATCAGAAATCAATGTAGTATAATGTATCAATGTGTACATTATGTTAAATGGGTGAGTATAACAAATTAAATACACTGGAATATAGGTAGCTATTTTAGATTGTTTATAATATAGAACGAGTTACATACCCATGAAACCAGCTGGATAATTAGGGTCGGTACGGACTTTGCCATCAACCTTGATTAATCTTTGCATGACAATCTTGGTAACTTCGGCACCAGTAAGTGCATACTTCAAACGATTACGCAAGAAAATCAATAACGGCAGTGATTCACGGAGTTTGTGTGGACCGGTGCTTGGACGAGGGGCGAAGACACCTCCCAATTTGTCCAACATCCATGCTTTGGGTGCGTTTAAACGCTTCAAATGTTTTTTCGGTCCTCTGGCCTACGAACAGTTTACAATGTATAAAATGCATAGGTACCTGGATTATTTTCAAAATATTATATTTCAAGTAACCAAAACAAGCCGTCTAATCTACACAAACGAAAATCGATTGCGGTTCGTCGTCCGGACGTTAACATCTTTCAATATCGAACGACGGTCGAAATCGGGATTGAAACGAATTATCGTTGTTAATATTGTAACGGAATTAGTTAAGCGTCGTCCGATTCAGATTGACGGACGAATATAAATTGTTCCAAAAATCTAAGTCGGACGACGTAAGATGTAACATATAAGTAATATATTATACAAAAATATTTGGTTAGAAATTATTATTGCAAACGTTTTGGCCGATGGACAGACGGTTGCTTGGATTAAGATGGATAAAAATTAAAAAAACTTACCATTTTGACGGAAAAGAATTACTGAACCAGACGCGAAAACTAGAAGAACATTTCAAGAGAACACCAACACTCGAAAAGATAGTAGAGTTTTTGATTTTGTAGGTTAGGTACTTAGGTTTTTATAAACAAGATTCAGGCGCCCGGGAGGATAGATTTCCAACTACGGTATGATCTCCTTGACTTTCACGACGAAAATCAAAAACCCGCCTGAAATCTGAATAATACGCCCAGGTATACATAAATATAAATATAAATTACCAATACTGAATGAATAGTAATAGAATAATAATATAATTATTATAGTAATTGTTATAATTTATATTTATAAAATTCTATTACTATTCATTCTCTATTATATTTATAATTTATATTTATCAATTAATTAATTGAGTATTGACCAATATTTCTATTAGATGTACGGTATGTTAAGGGGACGGTGTCTCGTGTGTCTTTAATAAGGGGCAATATTTAGGCATTATGCAATTTCGCTGCCGTCGCCCATGGCATTTGTGTTAGTCGTCAACATGGACTAAGATATGATATTGTAATATTATTAATTATTATATTAGTCCCCGTGGTCGTCAATGATTATTGATTAGTGTGAGAAGTGAGCGTGATTGAATGCGGGCACCTGACCATCTACGCACGTCATGTACGGGCACACATGTCAACGTCACCACCGACTAAAAAAAAAATTCCGTGATTTTTCGCATAAAACACGCTTTTCAGGAAAAACTATCACTCTTCGTTGAGTGGTCTAATTTGATAAATTTTTTTTTCGTTAGAGGATAATTTTCTACAGGCCCCACTGGATTCGTTGATTAAAACAAACATAATCAAAATAACATAATCTTGTGAAAATTGGTTATATTCAAAATCGTATTATATGGTTTAGAAATAGAATTTTTAAAATCCAAATTCAATGGGCCCTGTAAGAAGCGTTTCTCTGTCAAAAAAAAAAAAAAAAATTATCAAAATTGGATCACTCAGAGAGGCGTGAGAGTTTTTCCTCTAGGCATGTTTTTGAGAAAAAAAACCAGTCACATGCTGGCCCTTTAAACCAATTTTTCCCAAAACATCACATGTTATTATAATATTATATATTTATATCATATTCATATAGGTACGAACTACATGGTACCTATCGCGATTAAAGATAATAATCGTCGCACATATTATTAACATACAGGGTCGTATTTGGACAATTTCCGCCCCGGGGCAACATATTTCCGCTGCCCCTCCCCCCCTCTCCCACCAAAAAAAAAAATACTATTTCTTAAAAAGTAAGGTGTAACTATTTTGTTGTATACAATTTTGGTACAAGAAAATTGAACCAACTACATAAACATAATAATATATTAATATGCTACTCTCACTTATATAATATTGGCGAATTAAATGTATATACAATATACACTATAATATTAAATACATATTATGTGCGTAATTTATTATTGTAAAATTTATTATGAATAATATTATATTATGAACATTAAACAAAATTCCTTCTATTATAGTTATTTATTTATATAGGAAAACCAATGTCAATTTAAGAAAATAGTTTTAAGTAAATAATGTATCATTTATTATTAAGTATTGTATTTGGTATTAATAATTATAATCTAAATAGGTATATAAATAACAATATATAAAAATATATAAAAAAAATGTATAACTTTCTCCTAGACTGAAGGTTTGAGAATAAAATTAAGGTGGGTAAGTGGATGTCGCTCTGCTGTACTGTAGGTCACAAGTGGGGCACTGTATAATGGATGGTATTAAATTTGAATGCAATGATATAATATCATTGTATAAGAAAAACGATTCTGAGCGAAGGCGGTATGTCAGTCTAGGTTTAAGTCGTTTAAGACAAATTATATACATATCTATGGTATTAAAAAAAAAATTGACTTTAGGTACTTATAACATGTTATACATCTACATCAATAACAAACCCTGATACTATCATAGATATATAATAGTACACTTTAGAAGTTTCAAGTAGGTACCCACGAATAATATTATATAATCACAACAAAATAACTAGGTTTTTTAATATGTAATTTCGTCCAAATTTGAACATAAAATGACTATAAAAATAAACTGTGATTGTATATTTCTTAGGTTTTTCGGTAAGAGAATTAACTACTTACGTGGAATCTTGTTTTAAATTTTCAATCCTTAGCTATAAAAAAGGTGGGCAAGTGGGTGTCGCTCTGCTGTACAGTAGGTTACAAGTGGGTCACTGTATAATGGATGATATTAAATTTGAATTCAACGATATAATATCATTGTATAAGAAAAACGATTCTGAGCGGAGACGGTATGTCAGTCTATGTTTAAGACATATTATATACATATCTATGGTATTAAACAAAAAATTGACCTATAATAGGTACCTATAATAAATTCCAAATTAATCATATCACAATATCCATTAGATACTTATAACGCGTTATACATCAACAAAAACCGTGATACTATCATAGATATATAATAGTACACTTTAGAAGTTTCAAGTACCCACGAATAGTATTATTCAATCACAACAAAATAACTAAAATCGTAATTCTTGGTTTAAATATGAAATTTTGTCTAAATTTGAAATTAAAATGTCTGTAAAAAATAAGTGTGTTTATATATTTTTTAGATTTTTTGGTTACAGTATGAATTATTTAAGAGAATCTTTGTTTTAAATTTTCAACTCTTAGCTATAAAAACTGAACATTTTATAATTTTTTAATTCCAACGATTGATAATTTTCGAGATTTTGATAAATTTTGTCAAAATTCCAACTTTAAATGCTTATAAAAAAAAATCGTGCCTATGTATTTTTAATATTTTTCAACTGATATTGTAACAATTTATCAGGAGCCTTGTATTAAATTTTTACACTTTTTGGCCCAACAGATAAAACTTTATTGATATTTATAGAAAAAAAAACTAAAAAAAATTGAAAGCTGTAAATGTCCATAAACAGCTCAAAAAGAGTCAAAATATTTTCAAAATTGTATGGTGTATATGAAATGCTAATATAAACATTCAGTGAAATTTTCATGTATCTACAGTTATTCGTTTTTGAATTACAACAAACTAAGGAAATCGCTACATGAGAAATCGAGTGAAAATCCAATGTTGTAAAAATTTGAATTTCAAACGCTCATAAAAATTTAATTTGACTGTCCGGTAGAGATTTTTTTATTTATAAAGGTAGATAATCTTATAAGGAATCTTGTGTTAAATTTCCAAATCTTAGATTTAAAAAGAAAAATTTTTACGAATTCTTAACTCAAAATAATTTGCTAATTTTCGTGATTTTTCCATATTTTGTCAATTTTTGAACTTTAAGTGCTTATAAAAAAAAATTGTGACTAAGGATTTTTAATATTTTTCATCTGCCTTTGAAACAACATATTAGGAGCCTTCTATTAAATTTTCAAGCTTTCGCAACCAACAAATAAAATTTTATTGATATTTCTAGAAAAAAAACTAAAAAAAAATGAAAAATGAAAATGTCCCTAAACAGTTCAAAATAAATCAAAATATTTTGAAAATGTTATCGTGTATAGAAAATGCAAATATAAACAACCAGTGAAAATTTCATGTATATACGTTCATTTGTTTTAGAGTTACACCAAAAACCAAAATCGATTTTTTGGAAAACCAATTTTGCGTAAAAATTCCCGTTTTTCCTTAATTTTTATGTTGTTTTTCCCGGCGCTTGTGAAAACTACTGGGAAATTTATACTTTTGACCCCCCAAAGTACCAACTAGATTCACTTTCCTATCAGAAAAGCTACTGATGAAGAAAATCCAAGCACTTTTACTGTCCTAAAACGTGATGACAGACACAAAAATAAAAAAAAAAATAAAAAAAAAAATAAAAAAAAAAATAAAAAAACACACATCATTGTAAAATCAATACATTCATCGTTTCACTCAGAATCTAAAACTGAACATTTAATAATTTATTAATTACGATGATTAATAATTTTCGAGATTTTGAAAAATTCTGTCAAAATTCGATGTTTAAATGCTTATAAAAAAAAATTGTGTCTATGTATTTTTAATATTTTTCAACTGATATTGTAACAATATATCAGGAGCCTTGTATTAAATTTTTACACTTTTTGGCCCAACAGATAAAACTTAATTGATAATCATAGAAAAAAAAACTAAAAAAATTGAAAAATTAAAATATCCGTAAACAGCTCAAAAAGAGTCAAAATATTTTCAAAATTGTATGGTGTATAGGAAATGCTAATATAAAAATTCAGTGAAATTTTCATGTATCTATAGTTATTCGTTTATGAATAACAACAAAATAAGGAAATCGAGTGAACATCCAATGTTGTAAAAATTTGAATTTCAAACGCTCATAAAAATTTAATTTTACTGTCCGGTAGAGATTTTTTTATTGATAAAGGTAGACAAACTTATGAGTAATCTTGTATTACATTTTCAAATCTTAGATTTAAAAAGAAAAATTTTTGCGAATTCTTAACTCAAAATAATTTGCTAATTTTCGTGATTTTTGTGACTTTTACATTCAACATTTCCTAACGATGAATCGACGCCGTAAAAAAACAGTATACTGCTTGTAACAGTTCAAAAAAATGACAGGCTTCTTCACAACAATTTGCTGCACAACTACCAACCAAATTTAGAGAGTGTGCAGCACACGGAGAATACTCAGCTAGTGGATTAACCTCCCTGATTCTTGCCGTTCTTACGTTCAAAAACCCAATCTATTTATATATAGTATGTTAATAATATAATTTATATTATTTTCCGACAAACTGATGTTAACAATATTATACCTTTTCGAGCTATAATAATGTTTTTAATAGAAGGTTAAAATAATAATTAAAATTATGTAAATTTATTTTTTTTTTTTCAACAGTTAATATACAATAATAATTTATCAATATAAATTTGCCGCCCCCTAAATGGACTAAACAATTTGCCGCCCCGGGCAACAAGGTACACTTGCCCCCCCTCAAATACGGCCCTGTTAACATAATTGTAACCTATTGAGTATTTTAGATTCTGAGTGAAACGATGAATGTATTGATTTTACAATGATGTGTGTTTTTTTTTTATTTTTTTTGTGTCTGTGTACACGATAAGTAGTCGAAATAATGCTTCGATTTTCGACTTCAGTATCTTGTTCGATTGGAAAGTGAATATCGTTGGTGCTTTGAGGGGGTCTAAATTTAAATTTCCCAGTAGTTTTCAAAAGCGCCAAGAAAAAAAAAAAAATTAAGGAAAAACTGGAATTTTTACGCAAAATGGATTTTGGTTTTTGGTGTAATTTTAAAACAAATGACCATAGATACATGAAATTTTCAGTGGTTGTTTATATTTGCATTTTCTATACACGATAACATTTTCAAAATATTTTGATTTATTTTGAACTGTTTAAGGACATTTTCATTTTTCATTTTTTTTTAGTTTATTTTATAGAAATATCGATAAAATTTTATTTGTTGCTTAAAAAAACTTGAAAATTTAATAGAAGGCTCCTAGTATATTGTTTCAAAGGCAGATGAAAAATTCGTTAGTCACAATTTTTTTTTATAAGCATTTAAAGTTCAAAAATTGACAAAATATGGAAAAATCACGAAAATTAGCAAATTATTTTGAGTTAAGAATTCGTAAAAATTTTTCTTTTTAAATCTAAGATTTGAAAATGTAATACATGATTACTCATAAGTTTGTCTACCTTTATCAATAAAAAAATCTCTACCGGACAGTCAAATTAAATTTTTATGAGCGTTTGAAATTCAAATTTTTACAACATTTTATGTTCACTCGATTTCTCATGTAGCGATTTCCTTATTTTGTTGTTATTCATAAACGAATAACTATAGATACATGAAAATTTCACTGAATGTTTATATTAGCATTTTCTATACACCATACAATTTTGAAAATATTTTGACTCTTTTTGAGCTGTTTACGGAAATTTTCATTTATCAATTTTTTTAGTTTTTTTTTCTATGAATATCAATAAAGTTTTATCTGTTGGGCCAAAAAGTGTAAAAATTTAATACAAGGCTCCTGATATATTGTTACAATATCAGTTGAAAAATATTAAAAATACATAGGCACAATTTTTGCAGAATTTTTCAAAATCTCGAAAATTATTAATCATCGTAATTAATAAATTATAAAATGTTCAGTTTTTATAGCTAAGGATTGAAAATTTAAAACAAGATTCCACATTTCCACGTAAGTAGTTAATTCTCTTACCGAAAAATCTAAAAAAATATACAATCACAGTTTATTTTTATAGTCATTTTATGTTCAAATTTGGATGAAATTACATATTAAAAAACCTAGTTATTTTGTTGTGATTATATAATATTATTCGTGGGTACTTACTTGAAACTTCTAAAGTGTACTATTATATATCTATGATAGTATCAGGGTTTGTTATTGATGTTGATGTATAACGTGTTATAAGTACCTAATAGATATTGTGATAATGTGATATGATTAATTTGGAATTTATTTTAGGTCAATTTTTTTTTAATACCATAGATATGTATATAATTTGTCTTAAACCTAGACTGACATACCGTCTTCGCTCAGAATCGTTTTTCTTATACAATGATATTATATCATTGAATTCAAATTTAATAGCATCCATTATACAGTGACCCACTTGTAACCTACTGTACAGCAGAGCGACATCCACTTACCCACCTTTTTTTTTATTAATATTAGGTATGTGTTATAAGTCAATACTGCATACCATATTTTATTCTTTAACAGTGCCAATAAGATTCATGGTATAAATAGCTTAAAATTAGTCCAAATATTTTGAACATTAAGTGTGCATAATAAATTATGTATGCTATAGTAAAAATCTTGAAGTTCCCTTAAATAAAAAATTTATTTTAAATATCCACATGTGTTGAAACAAAATTTTCAAATGTCCTTAAAAAAATTGTGCTTTTGAATTTTTGTATTCCCGTAAGAAATTAAAAACGACTCATACCCAACGTACATCAAACTTTCAAGCTTTTCGATCAACAATTACTTCTCTGCATATCATTAAATTGTACACACTCAGGTCAAAGTGTATTTAGAATTGGAAGATTAAATACAAATAATTGAAATAAAAACCTAATTTCAGATCTCTCAACAGTCTTAACGGAATCTAAATATCACCTAAAGAAATTAAGGAAACATATTTCACATAGGTAATGTCGAAAGTCAAAACTCTAAAGTAAACTAAGCAATTATAGAAAACTCATACAAATGAATATAAAATAATCATAATTAAGCTTGACTACAAACTAAGCACCAGAATCTAGAAAACCAAAAATGTATCATTTGACTTTGATACAATCTTATTAATTATTATAAATTTATGTGTATACATTTATGAGGTCAAACAAGGTTAATAACTATTATTATAGAAATAACTTTTGATGTCTTTACTCGTACAGTCATACATATTAACTAATAACATAATTTATTTTAAGATGTGATTCTTAACTTATATAGTTAAATCATACAAATTACACATAATATACAAACTATTTTTAATTACTTCTACATTTATTACTAGGTTTACATGTTAACAACCGGTTTAGTCAAATAAATATCAAAAATATATTGAGTATTGCTTTACATGATTAATTAAAAATAAAATGAATATATAATTTTGAATAATTTGTTAGAATAATAAATTTAAATGTGAGAATTTTATTTTTACACTTCATTGTTTTATATATGTTTTAAGCAATTTTTATGTGCTGTATTCCTATTTTGCCTGATTTAATAAACCTTTAACATATATTTCATAGAAATGTAGACTATAACAAAATAAAATTAGTCCGTTTTTAAAGATTGATTTTGAGAGTTGTCATTTTCTATTTTCAATCTTTTTTTTTCGCGTATATCTGCTAGTGTTTGCTCGATTGACCTTTGATCTTTTTTATTTTCACTTGGAACTGAAAATTAATTTGTATTACAAAATATATTATGATTGCTACATTTAAAACTAAAATACTTGCTGGGTTCAGAATTTAAAAATATTTTAAACTTACCAAATCCATAAGATTTATTAGTTTCTGTCTTCCGTGCTGCTTGTTCAGCTGCTTCTAAACCAACAAGGTGTTGGAATTTTTCTTTGTAATTATATTTAGGCTTATCTTGGTTAGTTCGCTTTAGCATCATTCGTTTTTCTTCATCTAACATTTCTTCAATTTTAACTTGTTCCCTCTAATAATTTATGAAAACAGGTATATTAACAAGTATATGTATTGATTATCAAAACACTTTAAACATGAACTTATATAATACGGACTAAAATAAAATTCATACAAAAGTCAATTTAAAAAGGCCGTAAGCAAGTAAAGTTGTTTAATAACTAAAAACAAGTTTTTTTTTTACCAGTGTTGAACCTAGGCCGGTATAAATGGGGGAACAGGATTAAGATGGTCACAACTATGACTAAATAAACAGGCACGTCAGCTCTTTAACACTGTGCATAAATTATCCATTACATATTATTATTCTTTCCATATCTGGGGAACAAGCGCGACAATAGCGAAAATGAAATTTTAGCTAAAATGCCTGTTTATTTAGTCATGGTCACAACATTATTTTCGGTTTAGACCTCTGGACGAAGTTTGCAGGAATGGAAGAACTGCGAGATATTTTATAAATGGGTTATTATTGGAGGTCGATTGTGGAACGATTGTAGCTTAATAATATAACACAAACCTGTTCCGATAATCTTTTAGCAATATCATCATTCCATTCTTGACCATTTCGGAGTGCATTTAATTCATCCTCAGAAGGCGGAGAGTCTTTCTTGAATATCATAATATAACGATCAACTTCTTCTTCTCCAAAAGAATAAGCTAACATTCCAGCATCCTCAGCAATTTCATGTCTATTTAAAAATATATATTCTTACAGTTTCCAATAAATAATGATTAAAATTAATGTACTCACACAATATTGCGTAACACTTTATTCAAAGTAGGGAATTTCAAACGAGTCTGGTGATCGTCTTGAACAAATGATGTCACTTTTTTCTCTGTCTAAAATAAAATACCATATTAATTAAATTATATTTATATTTTAATTTAATGAACATAGAAAATTAATGAAGAAACATTGTTAGGATTATCTATAGTTTTCTTAGATAATTTAAATTTTAAATTTATAAATTTAAAAAATAAAAAGCATACAATTCCTTATCATAAAAATGTATAAATTATAATTAGTATTACTTCATTACGGAACTGTATCATTCTTGCTTTTTCCTTATTCTGTTGTTTGATATATACTTCTTGGGCTTCTAAAATAAAAAAAAAATAAAAAAATCAGTCAGTGATAAAATCTTTAGTTATGCTACCAGCAAAGTGAATAAGTTAGGTCAAATGCGTAATGCATGAAACCCGACAATTTTAGGGAAAGTAAAACATTATTTTAAAATTGAATATTATAAGTTTTTGTAAAATATTATTAATTATTTATTCATAGTTTAATTATTTCAATTTAATCTTACGCAAGCACCTATGAAGTATAACCGTTATTAAATATATTATAGAATATATAATATAATATATATAATAATTTATGTAGTATTTATCAGTTTGTTTATATTTATATCAATATCATATGTAAATAATCTGTGAAATGTACATTTCTTTACAAATGTATAAATTTCACAGTATTTTGTTTTTCATGCAAACACACTTTTAATTCTGGCATTTCCATTAGTAAGTAGTTGCTCAGTAATTATAGATTGTTCATTTGACAAAGTTCCTAATGCCACATCCTTTTCCACCGTCTCATTAATCTGTATACGCATTTTTTGACATATATTTAATACACTTCTGGTATAAGGCTGAGTTAAGATTCCATCTTGAATTTCAGCCTTACAAAAACCATCAGTCGTTAACTGAAAAAAAGAAAGTTTTAAAATTATGGTGTTTTTAATAATCTTTATAAGGTATGTTGTTATTACTTTTTGAAATACCATCTCTATAACTGGCAATATATTTATTAAATCCCCATGGTCTTTGTTATTCTTCAGAACTGGAAGTTGTACTGATCCAATTTCGACTGGTAAAATATTTCTATCTGAATTTTTTTTAATTTCCTTTGCTTGGCTTATGAGATTTTGTTTTACAATCTTACATGAATCATTTACATTTTCGTTGTTTAACTGAATAACAGAAATCTTTTCTTCATTTCTAGTGTCAGAATTTGATAAGTTTTGTTTTTTTTTTATAACTTTACTTTTTTGAATAATTTCTTTTAAATCTTCCTCACTATCTATATTTAGTGCAGCGTTATCAGACAACATTTTTTCACTTAACCCGACTTTAATTTTAGTACCAAATAATGCTTCATGAGGTGACATTTTTATGCCCGAATTATAAGCTGTATTTTTCATTAACTGTATGAAACGAAGACCTTCACTCCAATGAGAGCTTTTTTGATCCTGCATCCAAGTAATCAACATATTCTTGACGTCTTTTTTTACTTGCTCTTCGTTTTCTTGGGACTGGCAGGGTTCACCATGAACTATTTTTAATTCAGGCCAGAGGCCCCGAAGACAGTTAACTATATCATTAGAAAAATCTCGACCATGAACAGATTGAATAATACAAGGGGCTCCTAATAAAGTAAATATATCGACAAGGTTGTAAGCCACTTCTTCAATGAGTTTATGCTCTAAGGGTCTTAGCACTACAAATTTTGTAAGGTTGTCTTGATAGATCATTATATACTTAAATTTCTCATCAATAAATTTAAATTCAATCAAATCAACCTGACATCTGGAATTTATTTCAGTGCAAATAGTTGGTTTCACAAATATGGCTTTTTTAATACTCCTTTGTTTTTTCTGGCATGGTTCACACATTTGTAAAAATGTGCAAATATCACTACGACTTATATTTTTGTAATTTTTACTTAATTCCTTTATCATCCGATCACGTCCACCATGCCCAATCAAAACATGAGTAGATTTTAATAAATTATACAGGTTTCCATCAGACACATAATACAGGACCACACTTTTGTCTTTCATAGGAACAATCAATTTATACTTGTCTTGATCTAATATTACATCAAACCTAAAATCAAATTTAATTGTAATATTAAAATAGACATCAAGTTCTAATTGTTTTTTAATTTAAAATTCTTATTACATTAAGTGCAGTTAGATTAAAAAATAATTAAATATTTACCTTTTTAATAGATGAAAGTCTCTTGGCTCCTTTTTCTTAACTCCACTTTTTAATTCTAATATTTGTCCGATTATAGTACTATATTGCTCGTCAGTTAAACATGAAGCATTTTTAGCTAATTTCTCGCGGGTTTTTTTTAACTCAGTATTAAACTTTGATTTTGCATCCATCATGTACTATATTGTATAAACAACAGATATACACAGAGTACAGAATGTTACTGTCGATAAGTGGACGACTGTGGTATCATACAGTTTTAATATGTTCAGTTATAATAATTGAATACTTTTTAAGTAGCGTACATTTTATACTGGTTTATTGACTGCCATACATTAAGGATCATCATACATGATGACTAGGCAAAACTCATATTATGTACATTCCTAGAGATTTGTAGACATTTTACATAATTACTTTATAATACGGGATTATTCACTTTGCCAAAAAACACGAATAAATTTCGTAAATTAAAAATAATAAACACCTAATTAAGGCTTACTTTTTTGCCTAAGTTTTTCTTTGGTGTCCACAGTTGGTGGTTTTTCCATTGATTTCATGATCGACCCAAGTAAATCCATGATGACAAAATTTGATAGAGTAAATAAAAATAAACTCAAATAATGTCCAACAACAATAACGATCGATTGCCCAAACCTGGAATCGGCTAACGCACTATAAATTGCTGTTACTGCCTGTTGGCTATTAACAAAAACGAGCAGATCGATAACGCAATACAACTTGACGGCCGATCGATGTTCAAAACTTCAAATATTCTCAAATCTCAATGGAAAAGTAAATAACTTTTAAAACTTAAAAATAAAATATCAATTAATAATGATGGCCATTGTTAAATTGAAAAAATGTATGAACATCGGCGATGGACATAATGGAACACGGTCTTGTTTAGTTGTTGTTTTAACTTTTTAAGGCTGTAATATCAATTTATTGTTATAGGTGATATGGAGGGACTATAATCAGTTCCTGCGGTATCTTTAACCGGGGATTATGGACCATTGATAATACATTTGTGGTTTGTAATTTGTAAATAGATGTGATAGAGGCATTATGGTAAACAGCAAAAACAGGACAGTACTCAAGTCAAGTTTTCAGTTTTGGCATAAAATTTTAAATTATGCCCAAAGCCCAAATTCCAAATCTAAAACGATTCTCAATAAAACGCATGAAAGTATCATTTTTATAATATAATATCGATGGCGTAGCGCACAAGTGTGATAAGTGACATTTTCGTAATTGTTCAGGAGAACGATTTTTAAGTTTGAGATGTTATAACTAATTCAAAAATGTAACGAACTGTACGACATCTATCGGAGTAAATAATGAACTATTCACTTACAACGTTTGGGCCACGGATTAAATAAATCCGTATATTAATCCGTGGTTTGGGCATAATGTGCAGAATTGTATGATTAAATTGATTATGCACTTAACTCATTTTTCAAAAAATGTCACTTATCACACTTGTGCGCTACGCCATCGATATAATATATTATTGTCACGGTAAACCTTTTTCTCTCGGTAAGTCCCCGAAAAAGCGATTATAATATTATATGATCGCTATTATTATAATGTAATCAATATATTATTTTCAATGTTGTCATGGTTTCAAATTTTTAACTTCAAGATCAAGATTGAATATAAAAGACGTTTTAAATTTTTTGTTCACCACTGACAAGCAATATTAATCTGGTGGTGTTTCACAGTAAGTACAGGCGTACAGTCTATTTTGCATTACCAGTATATTACCAGTTACGTGTTTTATGTTCTAGAAATGGATTTACAAAATTTGGAGAACTACCCTGTGTACGTATTAAATGTGATTCCGGAGCTGACCGAAGAAAGCAATGCACAACTACCACACCAAATGACTTCTGGAGAACTGATGTCTTATAACTTCTATGTTCCAAGTGTACACCATCAAGTTCCGACAGTGAGTACTGAGTGTGTTCAGCCATTAGTTTGCCACACAAGTCCTACAAAGTCAACCAAAAAATTATCTTATGACAAAACTATACACCACTCGGCCATAGAGAACAATCAATCTACTGAGTTAGTAATCAACTGCATAACAAATATATTTTAATTAGGTACCTACTTATAATATGATTTTTATTGAATTGTCTTAGGCCACATATTAACACATATTATTCAGAAAAATCTGTTGATGATATATCACTACTGCTTAAAGATGAAGATATGCAAAATGGTAATAATAAAGTATTGATGTATGACCCAACGACTGATACAAATTTAATTGTTCAGTAAGTGAATTAAAATAGCTACATTTCATATTTATATAATATTATTATTAATTTTTATGTTTTTTTCTATAATTGTTTCTTATTATTATTAAAAAAATTATACATTTTATATTTTAACTTATTAGTACTGTCTTTTGATTAAAATGTCAGATAAATAAACAGTTTTTAATTTCATGCTTTAAATTCGAGGCAATACATAATTAATTTTCTACATAAATAAGTATATTATAAAAATTGTATTGTTATCCAGTTTGGTAAGACCATCTGATTTAAAAACAAATTGTATTGAAATAAATGTTCCAAAACGAGGACGACCAAGAAAACTGAAATTAAGTGAATTAATTAAGAGTGAAATAAAACAAGAGGAATCTTCAAAGCAGTCCAGACCAGAAGACGTAATTCAATACCCTTTAATACTTTTTTTATTTTTTACATATTTACTATACTACTGCCGCTGAAAGATTGGTACTATTTGGCGCATCCAAATGACCGAGCTCCGCATTTCCGTACCCAAATTTCTCTCACTCTACTACTTATTTGTTGCAATGACGTTGACGGTAGCCAGTGTATGGGCAGTTTTAGTGGTGGAAATGCAAGAGATCGGATGAGTTTTGGTCACCTCCCAGTAGCGCTCTCTCAGTGGTGTTAGTATATATTTACATATTTTTACTATCATATTTTTATAGATTATAGAGCACCCATTAACATCTACAAAGTCCGGCCGCTTGTGTAAACCTCCAAAACACTTTTTAAATGATGAAAACACAATGGAAACCACCAAAAAGAGCTCATTTTTAATAGTCGACAATAATGGTATAAGTATATGTTTTATTTATTTTAATTTGAAATAATTTATTAACGTATATAATTAATAGTGTAAGGTTTTACATATTATGTATTGCCGGTAGAGAAACTTTTTCCTAAACATGAATCTACAATATACTACCTATATTCATTTCTTAAAAAATTGCCTTAATCAGTGAAGAGGTTATATAAGATTTGTTAAAAAAAAAATTTAACTATTAAGAAAATGTTAATACTATCTCCTTTTAGAATGACCACTGAACTTTGCCAACTAAACATAAAAAAATGTACAGTTAATATTCTTTTCAATAAGGTTTATTCTCATATAAAAAATGCATCATGTTTTACTGTGATTTTTGTTCCTTCTAAACATTCACTAATCAGTGTGTATTTTACTAATTAGAATGAAAACAAAATATTATTTATTTATTAAAATGTATGGAAATAAATTCCAAAATTTCCTTGCCAGCAGTTTTCACATGATGAGTTTTTTTTTTTATAATTAATATTATTTTTAATTAAATGCAAGATAAAATTAATATATTTTCATGTGGTTCTAATCACTGTCATTATATTTCCCAATCCATTTTGTATAGTTAGAATCTAAACTTATCTGTTGGCCAGCTGATCACAGGTTAAGTTTTAAATTTTTAAATTTTAGTAAGCAAGTGTACAATAGCTTTTCCCCTCGATTTTGATGATTTAATTTTACTTTAATGTCAGAAAATACACTAGTGTGATATTACTACATCTGATAGTACAAACACTGAATACAATGTCATGTGTTATTTGCATATGTGTTCAGTATTTAAATATATAGTTTAATAACATTAATAATATTTTTTCCAGACATTATTGGTAGAAAAAAAGTGAAATACAATGTTAAATCAGATTTTGTTTGTGGAGGATGCAGTAAAACATATTTAGGCCATAAACGAATGCAAGAACATTTGGAAAAGTTTCCTTCTCACAAGATGAATACAGCTGAAAAACAAGTGGATTCAGAGTTACAAGACATTTTCCAAAACCTTCATGAAACACCAATAAATAGTAATCTATCTTGAATATTATGTAGACAGTAAAGGTTTTTTATAAAAATGTTATTATATTTTATTATATTTCAGTTGATATAATTAATAGTAAAAAAGAAACCCATACTCAGACAGAAGTTGCAAAATACCAACATTGTGCTTATATTAAGTCTAAAAAAAATTTGCAATGTCATTTGAAACAAGTACAACAATAGTATGAAACTAATTTCTGTATTCCAGTTAAATAAATTTTTTTTGCATGTTATTAGATAATGAAACATCTGAAAAAACCCAGCCTTATGAAATCATTATCTGGAACGATATCTGTTTGGGATTTACTATCTAATACACTCGAGAGTGGAGGTCTGCAAGCATTTTCTAAAGAGCTAAATACACTAATTATAAATTTAAGAAATTTATCAAAATCTTTTAAAATTGTATCAAATTGTGAATCTAGTTCTATTGATAACAATCAAATGGTAAAATAGATAAAATATCTTATCCTTTTGGTGTATATTTCTTGTTTTAATTTTTTTTTTTAATGTTTTAGTTCATAGATGATTCATTAGAGCATTTGTTTGGCTTACCAAAAGGCTCTTACAGTTTAAAAGACATTCAAAATGATTATGAAATGGATCAAGAATCTAATGTTTGGGCTATGGACTCCACAAAATCTATTGAACCCAAAGTTTCTACACCACAAAGTTTAAATCGTCACTCTAGTCCTATCCATTTAAATATTTTTGATAGTCAATCATCCAAGGTAGATTTCTTACTTAGCTCTAGTATGGAAGAATCAATATTATGCGATGAAAATCAAGCCGTTTTGGAAAGTGTAGATGGTCTAGTATCTGAAAGGTTACGCTCAATGTCTGATCATTTGCATGTGAATGTTCCTATAATTAGTAGGTTATTATTATTATTGAGTATATATTTATACCTACTAATGTACAAAAAAAATGAACATTTTTAGATTATCCAATTGCATCCACATCATCTGCTTCGGACGTCTCTCAACCAGATTCCTTTATGGGTCATGGAGTCTATGAGGTCTTTACTAACGAATTGAATCTAGTTCCTACATCTACTGAAGAGTTCATAAAAAGCTTAGAACAGTTTGAACCCCTGAACGACACTGATAATACACTAAGTACAGAAACAAGAATGTTGGACTTTGAAGATCTTCAACACACATTTCACACTTCTTAAACTTTAAAGAGACAAAAAAATTATTAATTAATCAATAGTTAAATTATTTTTCAGTTGCCAAGAATAAAATATTTATTGTAATTTTCTTTTATATACATTTATGGATCTGTTAATCATTATTGTTGGATAAGTCTATGGCTTTGAACAAGAATACTTCAGATGTAACTATTTAGAGTAAATACAGTAAATTGCATTTTACACTTGTTGATTTATATCATAGAGATATCAGCTGGAACGACGTTTGACGTTGAAATTTTTTGTGTTTGGGTCTTATGCATAGTCCAACACTTAATGTTAGATACTCTTAATGTAGTGTAGTATCAATGGAACCAAAACACAAACAAAATGTCATTTTAGTTGATGTAGTGATTGCCTTATAATATTTATTTGGTATAGATATATTTTCTTATTTAATATTTATATTAGGTATTTGAATTATTAGATTAGTTTATATTTCTAGACTTAAGGGGATTATATGCAGCGTATTTATTTCATGATTTAGACCTAAAAGCCTGACAAAAATACGCCTACTTAGAATTATCAGATTTAAATTCTGTAAAAAGATTCGAGTTCATTGACAATTTTCCTAGGTTATTGTGGGAATCAATTTTCGATATTTTTTTTAGAATTCACGTTAAATCATATTTCGATATCTCAATTTTTTGAAAATTGTGTCTTTCTTTAAAAAGTTAAACAGTTATTCAAAAATCGACTCCATCAATAACCTAGAAAAAAGAACGATGAATTCAAATATGTTTACAGAACTAAAATCCGATCATTCTAAGTTATCGTGTTTTTGTCAAGCTTTTAGGTCTCAATTGATTGAAATCAGTTTCTCCTTGGAACAAATATTTTATTATGTGACATGTGCATGCGGGTGCGAACCACTGATTCCGAACGTATCTACGCACACTAATGATCATTTACTTCGCACACAAACACACTGCGAAACGACTATAATACATCGAATTGCCTATACACGACCCCTTATTAAATCACCACCTCGAACCCCCTTAAGAATAACTGTAGCCAGATTTTCTCCTGTTAGACTTTGTACTTCAATAAATTTTAAAAAACTCTCATTCATACATACGTTTTCTCCAGATCCACTTAAATATCTAACACATAAGGTTAGTTGTTATTTTACCGAAACATCTGTTGTCTCATCGACTAACACAGAAAAGAAACCCGATTCATTAACAATTTTAACGATTTTTTTAAAAATAATCTCTCCACATGTTTCTATTATCTCATTTTGAGTACGATTGCTGATATATTTGTTTTTAGAATCAGTTTCTAAATATGTTTTCATATATTCTATATCTTTAGCTTTATATTTCAAAATTGCACGAAAGTTCCCTTCATTTTCATTTGATTCACCTAAGCACATTGGCGAATACAATTTTATTTTACGAGACGTCGAGACGATAACCGCGTAACGGGCTTAGGTAAACTTGAATTCAGTACCCGTACTGTCTCCAACGGTGGGGGAGAATATATTATTTTGTCGGACAAAATTATACTGGTAGATGAAAACGAGTTAAGACATTTTATTTTTAAAAATGTTTTATTACTGTTGTGCAGTAGAAAATTGTATTTAATGTATACATAATACATACAAGTAAATACTAAAATATAGCTTAAAGTTTTAGACTTTAAACATTGAATAGGTACATTTTGAGAGTTGTTTTTTCTTAGGTACCTATAATAGTATAATAGAAACTTAATAATTTGTGTATGAATATTCAAAATTATTATCTACATTTTCGTATACTTGTTTATTAACTTTAAGATTCTGGGCTTCTAAGCATTTTTACTTTTTAGTATACATCGAGTCACAGAGTAATACAAATCGTAATACCAGAATATTAGGTACCTACCTATACTATATCAATAATAATGATAATAATAATAATAATAGTCTTTAGAAAAATTAACGGGCTCGAAAAGGTAATGCTGTGAGCCGATGAACGATGAACGTACTATCTGGCTATATATAATAATATATAGATACAAGTCGTCGCCTGGGAGATTTTAGAATTGATCGGTCTCTGTGTTGGGAGACTTGTATTTAGCTCACTAGCAATTCTCAATTACAACTGACACATATACCTATCTACTTGCAAATAAAAAATGGCTGTCAACAACGAAAGCAACGAGGTACAGGATGCAATGCTCGAAATGCTCGAAGCAATTGTAATCGGCATTATGGAAGGTCTGTATGATGAAGATGAAAGCGACGACGAAAATCTGATAATAATAGTAACATCTCTTCTATATTCCATTGGTATGGAAACGACGTCTAGCGGTGACGTGCAGTCCCCAGGGCCAGAGCCAGAAAAAACCGACGACGATAACGAACAACATTTTAAAGAGTCAATTGTCTTGGACAGTGAATTGCCGAGTGGCGATGCGCTGTCTCTCTCAGAGTCTGAGCCTGCAGCTCAGACCCCCGAGACAGCACCACTCGGCTACACTGTCCAAGAGAACGACGGGTTGTCAAAAGCATCAGTTCAGGAGGAATCGCAGTCGGGAGGCGACGCACCGTCCTCGGAGTCGGGGACTGTCGACCCAAGTCCGACTTCCGAGGGCGGACCTCACGACGACGGAGTGATGCCTGCAGCCGTAGAAGACATAGTGATGCCTACAGCCGTAGAAGACGCAGTGATGCCTGCAGCTGCAGAGGACGTAGTGATGCCTGCAGCTGCAGAAGACGAATTATGTGCAGACAGTGAGGAACCGGCCAAGGAAATAGCTGTGATGGACAGTGAGCTAATCGGCAAGGAGAGTCCCGCAGTAGAAGTCGAAAAACCCGTTTCTCCACGTAGAAAGTCGACGTGGAAAAGTGTGAAACGCGTTTTTCGCGTGTTGTTCTGCTGCGGCTGTAAAACCGCCCGGAGCTAATACTATTAGCACAGCCCACTTGGGCCGAAGACGACGGACAGGAGACGGCGACGCAAAGTAGGGGAGGATGCGGGAAAGAGCACGGAAGGTGCGCGGCGGTAAGTCACCCGCGCACGTTCTCCGACCACCACCAGCGAGACGGGTTCGCGGGCGTAGCGCGCTCGGCCGTAGTTGACGCGCGAGACCCTCTGGCGGCTCGGCGAGCGCCCGGCTGTAGTTACGGTCACGCGGAGCGACGGACGGCAACGACGACGACGCGGCGGCTATAGCATAGGTACGGACGCGGGCAACGATTCCGCCCCGACGGTACCAACGATGACGGCGATGGCGATGGCGACTCGCTTCGACGGCAACGGCGCAGACTTTGGCACGGGGTGAGTCAGTGGTGTAGAGATTATGTGTTAGGAACACGGACGTGAGCGGCGCCGGACCCGAGGGAACTCAGACCAGTTTGGTTAGTTAACTGGTCCGGCGGCGGTCATCGGACGAAGACGCGGCTGAAGGGACGACGCCAGCGCGAAAATTACCGGGAGTCGAGGATCCGACGACTCTCGCCTTTTCGTCCCGCGGCAATCCCACATCGGCCGCGTCGCAAACTGTTCCGCAGCACAAAATCTCTGTTCACTCTCTCCGCGTGTCTATTGGTCTTCGCCGTCCGTCGCAGAGTATCGTCACCGTCCACAACCGTCGACGCGCACGACATCGCGCGCTATAGCCGCCGCTCGTCGCCGTCAACCGTAGTCGCTCCCGCGTGGCCGTCTCGGTCTGGCCTCGCCAGCTGGGCAAGGTCGTCACGCGTCCGAGCAAACGCGCCCGTGACACTCGTCAACCTGGTGGACCGGTCGTGGGGACGTGCAGAGGTGACCAGTGGCCACATCATTGCATATCCGCACCAAATCGCCATCCCGTATCTTCCCCTCCTAGTTTATTGTGTCTCCTGTCCGTCGTATTTTTTTTTCCATTTAAATTTTCTTTACTTATATCGAATAATATTGACTTTATAAATTTCGGCTTTTTCTTTTTTGTTCTAACTTTTTTTTGAACATACAAAATTGTATAATATAACGGCAAACGTTTCCAAAATTGTTTCCGTTTTTGAAATTATATTCAAAATTAAAAATGTCATATTGTTTTTGTTCGATAAATAAAAAATAAAATTTGTGAACACAAAAAACTATTGTTGCTTTTTTCGTATTGTCGAGTGTATAAGTCAATTTTTACAATGTAATAAAATATTGACTTGAGTTGTAATATTTTAATCTGAACAAATCTTGTAACAGGTATCTATTACCACTGTACTTGGAAATCACTTTTCGAAGGTATGAGTGTTTTGACAGTTGTACAATAATATAATTATAGGCATAACCGCACAATAAGTGGTTGGACCTTTATCGAGTACCGAGTGAAAGTGTAACATTTGCCAGGTATATAACATAAATTCTCAGACATGGCCACAATAATATTATTCTATATTGTCATCACTCGTCATTATTTGTCGGTCATGTTTTCTTCCATACCATGTTTTAGAACAATTTTCAAGTCACAATAAAACAAAAAAAAAACATAGCACATTCCTATCGTAATAATATTATAATTTATAATATGTATTAAGGCGGCTCTTAGTGGCTATTATTTAAGGGGAACAATTTAGGCAATTTCTAATCTTGTCGTCGCCGCCCGTAATCTATGTGTTAGTCGTAAATGATTATTAGTGTGAAATTCGAAGAAATTCGAACTCGATAACAATAGATTTTATATCGCCCGGCTGCGGGCACACGGTTCATAGCACACGTACGCGCATGCACAAGTCAACGTAATCACTCTCGAAAAATATTTTTGTACACTCACAACAGTGAAAAATGCTAATAAGCTGGCGAAAAATACACATACTTCTAGTAGTCCAATTTCAATTTTGAAAAATGATTTGAATTCGTCAGCCTCTTTTCTATGATTTGTAGGAAACCGATTTTGGATATTTTAGATAATTTACGTATATTACGGTTCCAAATGACTGCTTAATTTCTCAAATTTAACTTGCACTTTTAAGTGCTAACTAGACAAAAAGATGAAAAAGTTTTTCCTACAGATCATAGAAAAGAGGCTAACGAATCCAAATAAGTATTCAAAATTGAAATTGGACTACTAGAAGTATGTGTATTTTTCGCCAGCTTATTGGTCTAAATGCATGAAAAATCCAATCGTTTAGAGCCGCCTTAATTAAAAATGCTTTAACTTACTATTAAGATTTCCTATGTATCGTTAGAGTTGATATTATTAGCTGTCGTGAGTCTATTTTGATTTTTGGTATTCATATAACAATATAGATAATATGGGCCATGGCCCATGAGTATTAACATTGCTTATAATGATTAATGATTAATTAATGAGCTCGTAGACGCCTATACCTGTAGGCTGTAGTAGGTAGGTATATAAATTTAAAACCTTCATCATATGGGAAATAAGCGAAGGTGTACAATACCGTAAGTATATGCAAACAATTAACAAATTTACATTAATTAAAACGTGACAAAATGTACATAAAAAATATGCAAATTGGTTATATTTGTAAAAATAAATTTACATAAATGGGTATGGATATCTCTATCTATATAGTTTGCAGGATGAAGAATAATCAATTTTATTACGAATAGGTATTTTCATACTTTCTTTGTTTTTGATATTTATAATAATTATAATTATAATTTATTTCTATGTATCAATGCTATTAAAGCCTGGGTTAGAAAACGATTTATTGAACTTAATGCTTATAAATCTAAATTCATGTTTTTTCATATAAATAATTCTAAAGTCCCTTTAAATTTTAAAAGATGACATCACCTATTATTATAGCTACATACGTCATACTTGTAATTGCAATAATATACTCGAAAATGTTTCTAAAATTAAATATTTTGGCATTATCTTTAATCATAATCTTAAACGGAAAGAGTCCATATTTTATTGTATTTGTAATTTGTAGTCTTATTATAAATACTAGCTCTAATTGTAACTCGGGGCCCGTCGGACTCACTGGGAGTGGGTACCGATTTTGGAGACAATGAATTATAAAAGTCGCAAAGGTTGTAAGACGAAAGTTTAGGATTTGTGATAAGGATTAGTGATATGGATTGGAGATAAGGCTAGACGCTTTGGCGGGAATGTTAAAAGTTTGAGCGTCTAGAAATCCGTCACAAACGTTGTAAATGGATAGGCTGGATACGATCTCCAAGATCACCTATATAGAGTATACCTGCTCATAGAGTGGTATGTGCCGTAGCATGACCGGTGCTTTATCTTATGTTAAAAGTGTAAAGTCGAAAACCGTGTTGGAGTTTCTAGCAAGTCAGTAATCTCAAGTTAAAATCTATTAACTTTCAAGTTATCCACTTAGGTAGGCAATCCGACTTCGTCCCCCCAGAATTTCTTAAAGCCCCTCCAAATTTTTTGAGTAAATGTATGTCAGTATGTGCCTAAAAACAAATTAGTATTAACTTTATTTTTGCCCGCAGTGTCAAAAAATATAATGTATCATATAAACGAATATACCAATATCGCACCAAAAACATATATGTAAAATGAGAGCCAAGTTCAATACTATAATATATCACATATGCCTTGGTTGTTGACTTCAACGACAAAAGAAGTGACATCTAGATGGGTGCCAAGTTAGGATAATATATTGAAGCCTAAGGTGTGACTTGGCTACTTTTCATATACGAATTATTATTATAAGTACCTACTAAAACAGTAATGGTAGAGTGAAGATGATTTTCCGAAGAATAAAATAAGAACTCAAAGCTTTAGAACTTGCAAATGCTATAATATATAATTCGTAGCCAAGTCAGACCTTAGGCTTCAATATATTATCCTAACTTGGCACCCATTTAGATCTCACTTCTTTTGTCGTTGAAGTCAACAACCAAGGCATATATGATATATTATAGTATTGAACTTGGCTCTCATTTTATATATATGTTTTTGGAGGGATATCATTACTTTTTGTATGTAAATTATTATAACCTAACCTAACCTAGCCATGACGTATTCTATAAATAAAGTTTATTACTATATAATATAATTCAGTTACTAATATTAATAATAATATTTATTATAAAATATTTTCCGTTGTATATACAGAGTATAAAATATATGTAAAATTAATATACAATTATTTTAATTATCATAATTTTATTGACTGTAGTTTCTACTGTTGGGTGGATAATTCATAATTTGTAAGAATAATTATTTAATTATTTTAATTGTAATATTTAAAAAAAATAATATTAATTACATAGGTACATAGATAGAAAAAAAAGGGGGCCCCGTCATCCTCCAGAAAATAAATGAGCCGAACCTTAGAAAACCATAAAGTAAATTTTACAGAAAAATAAAATGACGGAAAATAAAAAAATAGAAAGTAAAATTACAGAAAATAAAATAACTGGAAATTAATGTTCCAGAATTGTTTTCGTATTGAAAAAAAAATGAACATAAAATATGTACACAGAATTTTAGTCCCAGAAAGTTGAAAACCTGAAACTACTATCACAGAACGTAGTTTTACAGAAAGTGATACCGTGGACCATATAGAACCGCATAGACATTTAGATCCCATACTAACTATAATCTCCTTCGTCATTTTGGCGGTAATTTTAAAAACTTGTAAAAATACTAATAAATATATTTTAATTTATTCAACTATAAAATAGCATTTATAAGTTAAAAATATTTATAAAATATAAACTATAGAAGTAATACTGTAATAGTGGCAACTAAGTGATGCTTGTAAAATTTCTAATTTTGTCAATTTTAAACATTATTGTATATTTTTATGAATTTTGTTTTAGTTCTGTTTTGTTTTATAAAATTATTTAAAAAAAAATGAAAGACGATCACATTGGCCATTGCTATACTAAGACGATTATGTATTAAATGGTATAGGTTCGCAAACAGTTTCAAGGGTACATTTTGTTTTAGCACAGCATTTAATTTCAAGTAACAATGTGACATTTATTATATATTTATCATATATTCATATTGTATAATTTAAGGCAACTTTTGGGGTGGGTAGAACTCCCTCGAATTAGTGACTACTGGTTTGAATTCTGCAATTTTAATGCTGACATATTTACATTTTTTCATTAATCTGTTAGTGTGACTATAACTCATATAGTCATATCAATAATTTCATTGGGTGCTCTAGAGAGAAACTTTTGTTTATATAATATATAATATATTAATATTATTAGTATACCTGTACATATATACTAGATGTCTCGCCAGTGCCGGATCTAAGTCTCAGGGGGCCGGGGTGCAACTACCAGTGGAGGCCCCTTAAAAAAAAATTTCTCGACTTTACAATTATCTATTTATTTGATACGTTTTGTCGTATTGATATATTAAACAAACTAAAAAACACAAAATTTAAATTCCATAATTTAATAGGTAATTAAAATTATGAAATTATACATTCACTCACTGTTCTCATATCTATTATACCACGCTTAGATATTATGATGTATTAATCATTAATGTATGCTTCTATGCTAGTATAATATAAATTAAGAATAAATATCATTAATATGATATTGGCTGTATATTCTCTATATTGTCCTAAAATGAAAGGACCCAAATATGAATCAGGTACCTCAGTTACCTGAATTGTATACAAAATTATTCATCAATCCTTTATATTTTTTTAATTCATTGTTTTGAACATTTTTCTCCGTCTTTTAGATGCAACACTTTCAAATTGTCTGTTAGACGTGTTTTTTTTTCAAAAGTCAATAAAAGATAGTGTAGGTAGGTACCTAATTTTTATTTTTAATAATCAAATGAAAAATCAATATAATAGAGTAGGTACTCAAAAATAAAACTGACAAAAGTACAAAATAACATATCTGAAACCAATAACACTGCATCAAGGCGAAGGCATGTCCGTAAATCATAAACCATTTATATTAAACAATAAATACATATAACCATGGTTACATTATTAGTTTGTCCAGCAAGATACTGCACTAGCGCGAGTTCACGAGTCTCTGAGATTAAATATATAGTACGATTAGGTATACGAATATAGTATACGATGCATAAGTACTATATAATATAATTAATGAGTATACAAATAAATATGTAAAACAAACAATAACGCAATGATAAATAGTATTACTTATCTAAAATTCAAACCATCCAAAATAAATGGTTGTCACTTGTCAGTAACATCTTAAAATAATACAATTTGTTCCTTTTATAATAAAAAGTTTTAGAAGGTTAGAAAATTTAGGACTTTAACCTTAGGCCCCTAATACAACCTTGGTCTTGAGGCCCCGGTGCAATGCACCCCCTGCACCCCCGCTAAATCCGGCACTGTGTCTCGCCCGGCGTGGACCGTACCAAAGAAATATTATTTAAAAAATAAATGTTCTTATAATATTCAGTATTTTAACATATTATATAAAAACATTTTAAGGTTAATATATTTTGATTTGTATATTTTAGTTTTAATGTTTTGTTAATAGTTTTATCAATAATTTACATAATATTCAATGTATTTTAATATTAATTATTTATATAGATTATAGGAACATTAATTACATACAAAATTAGCTTCCATACTCCATAAGCAGGGTTGGGCAAGTTACTTAATTTATTGTAACTGGTTACAAGTTACAAGTTACTCTAAAACTATGTAACTAGTTACAAGATACTATATACTTTGGTGCAATGTAACTGGATACAAGTTACAGTTATGTAACTAAGTTACATTTAAAGTTAAAAGTTACATTGATAAATAAAATATGTTTGTATTTATTAATTTATTATAATTAACACATTTTAAATATTTTTATAACAATACTGTAATAGACAATAGTTAATGATTAATATTAACTTGTGTAAAATATTTTTCACAGATTACAGTAAGTTATAATAAAATAATTTAATGTATTAATCATACTATCTACTTAATAATAAATTAATAAATCACAACAATAGTCAGTTTTTTTATAAAATAGGTACATGCACATGCAAAAAGGTACCTGGTAGGTAATTTAAGTTTTAATAAAGTCAATGGTATTTATAAACTAAGCTGGTACAATTTAAAAAGATAAAATTGAATTGTAATCATGTATTATTTTTTACCATAATTTATAAATTTTAATGAATAAGATTTATTTCCTTTAAGAAAAACTAATTTTTCAAAATTCTGGAATCTATACTTATACAAGCCATATTTTCAATACTTTTAAATAGTGTCCTATGATAATAAAATCTTTTATTTTTCAAATGAGAACACCCCTTTCCTTTTAAATTATTAAGTGGATAATTTTTTTGAAAATGTTAAAGTAAGTAGGTAAGTACCTAATTAAAAATGAGAACTCTTAGTTGCGTTAGTTAATAAAATATTTAGAATCTAGATTCATATTGCGTATAAATTATATAATATTATAGCTACTATAGTAATACTAATAAGTAATAAGTAATAACTATTCCCTTATATATGGCGTGTATGGTGTATTATAATAAATAACATGTATAAAATATGTGTAACACGTTAAATCATATAATATCCTGGGTGATTCACACGCATATACTGCCATTTATTTTGGACTTGTGAAATTTATTTAAGGGCCATATTTTCAAGTATTTACATAGATATTTTACACCATTTAAGGAATGTTCTGTGCAATGGCGTCATTTGTGGGATGGCAAGGTGGGAATTTGCCCCTGGCTGATTTTATAATTTTAAAATCAGCCCAGTGGGTTGCCCAGTGGTTTTTATATTATATTAATTAATAGCGCAAAAATATTCTTATATTTATAGAAACATATTAGATTGTGTAGATACCTACTAAGAATTTATTGCAACAAATCATAATGATAAATTGTTAATTACTAATTCATAGTTGGAATATATTTATATTTTGTGTGTGGACGTGCCTAAAAGTTGGTATGTATGCATGTTTTATGAGGAAAAAGGAACATAATATATAAATATGTGCTTGCAAGCGTTTGTTTTTTAAGTTACCTACCCATTTGTGCTGGTATAACTTTTGCCCCTTCTATTCAAAACTGAAATGATATCAACATATTTATTTTTTTTAAACGAGAAACAACCCTTTTTACTACAAATTATTAAGCAAATGATTTTTTCGAATAAAATATATTAATATAACTAGGTAAATAAATAGTATTTTGTACCTACGAGTAGTTTCTGAGTTATTAAAATGTACTAATCATGGCTAAATATATATATATTTAGCTATGGTACTAATAATATAATAAGATTCTAGTCCTGAAAAATGGTTTCACATAAGTTTAAAATATACGTAATATTTAAATTAGTATAGGTTAGGTATTTAATTAAACAGTTTTTGAAGAGTATAAATATTGATAGATTCGGTAGTAATTACTATAATTTACAAATCATCATAGCCCCTAAATCTTCCAAACCTATAGGCTATAGTATCATGGACTTATCCTTAGTAGTTAGTATATAATAATATAATTCAAAAACTAAGTACCCGGTACTCGTTCAAATTTGGGTTTGAATAGGTACATCGTTTTTAAAAAAACTATCTACATAGGTACCTACATAGTACATACATCAATATACCTACTTTACTAATATAATAGTTTTTTATAATTGTTTGTGTTTTGTGTAATATAAGTACTAAGTAGGTACCAAGTAGATAGGTAGGACCTAATACCTATAATATATTATTATCTAATATGCGTCAGATTGAGTCTATAAATGTTAAAATGTCTATATTTCCATAATGAAATGTAAAAAAGGCACTTAGATCACAATACAACACTGTTCAGGTTAACGCAGGAATTTCAATGGGGGGGGGGGGGGCTTGAAAATGAATTACTATTTAATTTTAATTTTTTGTCCAGTCTAATAATTGTAGACGTGTAGACGTTTAGGTGAAGTATTTAAAAATGTTTGTACAACTTCAACTTCTCAACTTTTCTAGTAGAAAAAATGCTCTAATCATAAATCTCGATGGAGGTTTTTGGAAGCAAATTGGATCTAGTTTGATATTTGAGAGGCCGAAATTGAAAATTCTCAGTAGTTTTTGAAACAATTGGGAAAACAAAAATAAATGAATAATTGTTTAGTAATCTTGGTTAGACCTCTTCGCTTGGATTGTAATTTGTATTTGATTAATTTTAGGTTTTTTTTCTATAGATGTCAATAAAATTTTATTTGTTATGTCAAAAAGCTTGGAAATTTAATAAAAGACTCTAATATATTTTTAAAATGGCAGTTGAAAAATATTAAAAATCCATTGTCATAATTTTTTTTATAAGCATTTAAATTTCGGATTTAGTCAAAATACGTTAAACATTACGAACATTAAAAAATTATTTCGAGTTAGAAATTCATAAACATTTTTCTTTTTAAATCTAAGATTTCTAAAAATAATACAAGGTACCTCATATGTTCGTCTACCTTTGTCAAAAAAAATGTCTACCGGAATGTCAAATTAAATTTTAGTTATAGCAACTTGGTGCTTATTGATGAAATGCCCCATAGTACAAGGGCCAAATATCTTACATGAAAGTAAGCCAGAGTAAGCTAGTCTGTCCCTGCTACATAGTTTAATTGTATTCTATAATATGTTAATATGTACATTATATAGCCTATAGGTTTGTAATAATAATACAATTGATAGATAATAAGCTTTCGTGGTTATTATACTTACTAGTTATACCTAAACTTAAGCTTATAAATTATAATACCTCAAGTTAACAGCTGAGGTCATAGTATAATGTTATATTTTCAATATATATTTTTATTATAATTAAAAGCAGTACCTATCCTGTGTGGTTTTTATTTTTTTAATAACACTATGTATTTCAAGGCGACATAATGGCCTATAGGCTATAGCCACTGAGATAGTTATTTTATTTAATATATTAATGTTATATTATTATAATTTATAGGTATACCTAGATTGTTTTGTTTAGTATATAATTTTATTATTCTAATTAATTATATGTTATGTTTTATTTTATGTAAATACTACATTAATATTTTTTTCCAGTCAACACCTTTTCCCCTCAAAACTTTACCGGCTGAATAATATTGAAATCATAACCACATATTCGTTTATTTTGTGCTCGCAATTGGTTCACGTAAACAAAAAAGTTAATAAGATGGTTTGTCCATCTCTGTGTCATTTATCCTCGGGAAATGCCTGCAAGTAAAACCTAAAGCTAGAGCTATGTATAAAATCGAGCATAGTGACAACTAAAATTATTAATATTTACTAAAATCATCATCTAATATAAGAAAAATACTAATAGAATAATTCTACCTAAACATTATTTTACTATACTTATAGGTACGTTTTTTCTATTTTATTCTTCTATAGAGAGAGTAATAATCGCCGGCTAGCTTAGGAATTATTTACTCCCGGCGATTTTTACTCCCAAGTAGAAAATGTCTGTCATTTATGGGGTTTCTGCAATAAGCTATTCAAATCGTCAGAGAGTAAAAATCACCTGTCACAATCATCTAATATCTAACAAGTAAGAACTGTACAGAAGTTATTTTATTAATTGTAGAAAATTTTTATAGAATTTTTATTATGTGGTGTTGCATGGGACATATTTTACTATGGGTACCTACATCATATTATTGTTTATTATTATTTATACATATAGTATATTACTATATACATTTATTATGGGACATTTATTAGAAGTCTATACTCTATACAGGTAAGTAGGTATATTTTATGATTATGATTTATGAGTTATGACGAATCAACTCTACCTAATCTAACATTGCAAAAGTCTATGATCGTTAATTTTAAGAATTCTAGTAATCGTTGCAATAGTTTGTTAAAATCGATCAAAATTAAATCGTAATTGGTAAATTGTTTTCGTAGTACCTAATGTAGTACTTATACGATTTATTATGTTTTAAAATAGGTTGGATTGCTGCAGTAAAATGTAACTTATTGCCTATAGGGGCTTAGGTCCAGTTGTAGAAGAAGAAGATAATTGTGATGACAGCATTTCTCATAAATTAATATACATGGTTTCTGTTTCTAGTATAAGATATTTGCACTTAATTTTTAATAAGAATATGAGATGACATTTGCAAGTCAATAGTATTGTTGTATTGTTATACGCGTGCGTACATTATCGTTTAATTTTTTTCAAAATTAAGTGCTTTTTTGCTTTGGAAAGTCATGCGTATAATTTTTTTGGCATTATTCCAGGCATAATTTCAGTAATCAGTATGGTTTGTTGGTCTGGGGGAGTTTAAATGAATATGCGGTTAGAGTGTTAGACCAATAAAAATATTTCAAAGAAAAATAATTGTAAGAATCTGTTTAGGTAAAAATACTTTAGTAGGTTCAACTGGATACATTTTTAAGCTATAGGTATTGCATGTGTTACCAGTCGAGATTGTATAAAACAAAGGTTACTATTTTATATATTAATATAAAAAAATTATGAATTTTTTTTTGATGTGGTAAATATGAGGTAGATATTTTATTGTAAACATTTTAATAGTATGTATAAATCGTCTTACTTATATAACAATACAATAATAAAAGGTGGGCAAGTGGGTGTCGCTCTGCTGTACAGTAGGTTACAAGTGGGTCACTGTACAATGGATGATATTCAATTTGAATTCAACGATATAATATAATTGTATAAGAAAAACGATTCTGGGCGGAGACGGTATGTCAGTCTCGGTTTAAGACATATTATATACATATCTATGGTACTAAACCAAAATTTTACCTATAATAAATTCCAAATTAATCATATCACAATATCCATTAGGTACTTATAACGCGTTATACATCAACAAAAACCGTGATACTATCGTAGATATATAATAGTACACTTTAGAAGTTTCAAGTATCCACGAATAATATTATTCAATCACAACAAAATAACTAAAATAGTTATTCTAGGTTTTTTAATATGTAATTTCGTCCAAATTTGAACTTAAAATGTCTGTAAAAAATAACTGTGTTCATATATTTTTTAAATTTTTTGGTTACAGTATGAACTATTTATGAGAACCTTTGTTTTAAATTTGCAATCCTTAGCTATAAAAACTGAACATTTTATAATTTATTAAGGCGGCTCTTAGTGGCTATTATTTAAGGGGAACAATTTAGGCAATTTCTAATCTTGTCGTCGCCGCCCGTAATCTATGTGTTAGTCGTAAATGATTATTAGTGTGAAATTCGAAGAAATTCGAACTCGATAACAATAGATTTTATATCGCCCGGCTGCGGGCACACGGTTCATAGCACACGTACGCGCATGCACAAGTCAACGTAATCACTCTCGAAAAATATTTTTGTACACTCACAACAGTGAAAAATGCTAATAAGCTGGCGAAAAATACACATACTTCTAGTAGTCCAATTTCAATTTTGAAAAATGATTTGAATTCGTCAGCCTCTTTTCTATGATTTGTTGGAAACCGATTTTGGATATTTTAGATAATTTACGTATATTACGGTTCCAAATGACTGCTTAATTTCTCAAATTTAACTTGCACTTTTAAGTGCTAACTAGACAAAAAGATGAAAAAGTTTTTCCTACAGATCATAGAAAAGAGGCTAACGAATCCAAATAAGTATTCAAAATTGAAATTGAACTACTAGAAGTATGTGTATTTTTCGCCAGCTTATTGGTCTAAATGCATGAAAAATCCAATCGTTTAGAGCCGCCTTAATTACAACCTGGAGTGTCACCAGTGGGTGGCTTCTCCTTCATGTTTTTCTGGTTGTAATCTTAATTTGTTAACACTTAAGCTTATTATACATAATTTGTATAGATTGTTTAACTCAAATAAAAAACAAAAAAAAAAAAAATTAATTAGGTACAATGATTGATAATTTTCGAGATTTTGATAAATTTTGTCAAAATTCGATCTTTAAATGCTTATAAAAAAAAACTGTGCCTATGTATTTTTAATATTTTTGAACTGATATTGTAACAATATATCAGGCGCCTTGTATTAAATTTTTACAGTTTTTGGCCCAACAGATAAAACTTTATTAAGTAGGTATAAAGTTATCTGTAAAAATAACAAACTAATGAAAAAAAAACTGGAAAACAAAACAAACTAGGTTTATGGATAAATGTTTAATATATTAAGTTTTAATTATGTATTTTATTCTATACATAATATACTAATTATTGAGTCATACAGTATGATGTAATATAAAAGATTTTTTTTTTGAAACCCATGTGTTATTATTAGGGCTTGGTTGCATTTTTAGAACATAATGTATGCTAAGTAAGCACAAATTATATTTCATGTAACTATGAAAGTGTGATTAAAAATACCAATTCTTTTAGACCATATTTTAACATTTTACAGTTTTTAAATCTTATTTGATATTTTGAGGACAATATTTCATAATTTTTATCTTAAGTAGAAACTTTATGAATCATTTTGAGGAAATAAAACTAAAGACTCCTAATTTAGAAGAATAATGAATAATAATAAATAAACTAATTTAAATCAGTCAGTTATAGATTGTAATAAGTGAAAAATACTACAGCTTATTATGAGCAGACAAGGACAAAAAAAGTTGACATAATATTATGTAATAGCCTAGTTTATTAGACCATAGGTATCTTAGTATTGTATCTTACTATTGTACATTATGGTTCATTAAAGGCGCCCTAAGATGCTAACTTCCAATTTCATCTATGTAAGACATTATAACAGTGTTTTTAAAAATTTAAGTTATTAATTTTTGTTTTTAAATAATATGTTTTGTTTTTGAAGGAATGAGCATGTCTTAAACTATTTTACATTAATTTAAAAATTACTGGCGTGGCTTGCAATTATTGTACAATTGACAATATTATAATTTAATATTTTAATATTTTATAAGGCTTTAGAAGTCTTGCCGTAGTTTTTTAGAAGTTGTTACAATTATTAGTTGTGAATGGTTTAGTCATAACTTGTTTATTGATTAACAAAAAATATAAAATATAATATTAACACAAGTAATTAGCACTTGGCACAAAAAAAAAATATTAAATTATATCTACAAAAAAAAAAAAATAGGTAATGATTTAACATTGAGTTATGATAAAATTAATTATGATAGGTATAAAAGAAGGTTAAGAACCTACATAAAATATAACTAGAACCATTGATTTTAGAATATATATTCTATTATAATAAAGTATGTATATTCTAAAATCAATACTAGAACTAGGTACCTATTTAGAATACCAATTTTTTTATTTTAAATTTTTATTGAGGCTAGCTATTTTATCCCTTAATTGTTTCTTTTCAATTACTAGTATTATTTATTAATAGGGCTAGGGACTTCATGCTCTGAAAAACCTTAAAATATGCATGCATTTATGCCCTTAAGAGGATGTCAGGGCACTATTTGTTTTCTCTCTCTGACCCACTCGCAACATAGACAAAACACATTTACGCAGAAACATTTTTTCTATGTTTTTAAGTAATCTTAGAGTAAAAGCACCCATTACAAAAAAGATAGAGAATACTATTTTTGAGGGAATGTCATATCGATTTGTCTAAATATTATCTCAAAACAATTTAAACATCATTTTAATGTACAACTTTTTTTATTTATTTTGAAAGTCGAATACAAAGTCAAATAACAATAAAATATAAAATCGATATGACATTCCCTCAAAAATATTATTCTCTATCTTTTTTGTAATAGGTGATTTTACTCTAAGATTACTTAAAACATAGAAAAAATGATTCTGCGTTCATGCGTTTTGTCTATGCTGCGCGTGGGCCAGAGAGAGAAAACAAATAGTGCGCTGACATCCTCTTAAATCCATCAAAAATTCTCTAAAAATATGCAAAAATGCTAAAATATGCTCTTAAAAATATTTTACTTTTCATTAAAAACCAAAAATTTACAAGTTTATTTATTAGTTTAGTAGTTTAGTAGTTTACTATTATAAATTATTACTATTTATTACTTTAATTTCTTCTTCTTAAAACTTGCCTTTAAAGTTTAAACAAAACAAAAAGAAACAAAAAATTCAATTATAAATTAATATTGTGTTGATATTTTAATAATTTTTAAAATCCTACCCAAATGAATTGCATTGTGTGTCTAATATTTTTTGTATATTTTCAAATGTAAATGAGCGCCGATTGTTCGCTAATAAACTTTTGTACCTCAAAAACAAACGCTCGACATCAACAGACGCTATTAGAGCGAATTTATAGTATAAAGTCGTTGACCTCCAATAGTCTTCAAGATTTTCCATCGAATTGACTATTCCTTCTAATACATTAGAAATAATTTTAAATCCTTCATTTTTGACAGTACGTTTATTAATTTTTTTATAAATTGCTTTTCCCTTATCTCGTTGTAGATTTTTTAATTTTTCTTTGACAGTTTTTATGACTGAAATACTCAGATAACATCATGTTTTGTTTTTCCAAACGTGTAATACATGAAAACTATAGTTGAAAGAAATAAATGCTAAGCCTCCTTTCAAATGTGGGTTGTTAACCATTTCTTTAGCTTTTTGGATGCTGTTTATGTCCTTTGTCATACAACTTTATTATTAAAACATATAATTTATAAATAAAATATGAAATAATGTGAACTATGCACTTAAAGTACAAATATAACAAAATATGCTCTTAAACAGAAAAAAGCTGAATATGCAAAATATGCAAAAAAAAATTATTGCTTTTAACTCTTAGTACTATGAAACAAATTTCTATATTACTTAGCTATGTTTTGAATGATTATTGAGAAACATGCAAACTCCTATAAGTCCCTAGCCCTATTTATTAATATTTGGGTACTAGTTACTTACTATTAGCAGCTGCATCACAGAATAGATTAAATCTATTCTGTGGCTGCATCATTAATTTAAAAACAGGAATATGTTAACAAATTATAATTTGTACCCACCCATTTAAATTAACAATTAAAAAATTTCAATATAGGTACTTCTGGAAAGATATTTTCTAATATATAATTTTCGAGTAAAATATTTTATGCAAACTTTTTCACCGTTCTGCAAAATTGAGTTATATTTTATTCCATTCTGGAATTATACACCCAGCGGAATTTCTGCAATATTATTTTCTGGATTTTTACGTTCTACTGATATACATTCTTATCAGTTTAAATTCTATGCTATTTACTTTCTTTCATTTTATTTTCTGTTTAAATATTATCTGGGCTTTTTATATTCTGGTTGCTTTCAATTCTGTAATATTAATTTCTGTTATTTAACATTCGACTAATCTACATTCTGGCGGTTTTTTTTCTGGAACATTATATGGGCCCAAAAAAAGTATGTTGCTGCGCGCGGGTCGACAATATCGACACATATTCGGCTAGTCGTATTTTTGGAGCGGCGATACGGGAAAGGTTATTTAAGTCAACATTACATTACATTACATTAAATTAGAGGCAATTCATTAATTAATTGAAAAATTAAACATAATAGATAAAATAATTGCAAAATTATAATAAAATCAATTGATTAAAAAATTAAAAATTAAAAAATTTTCAAGTTTCTGATTTTTTCCTTTGTTTTTACCTAACTACCTATCTGTATGCCAAATTTGAACTTTCTAGGTCATCTGGAACTGGGTTAGAATTTTGATCTATAGGTCAGTCAGTGATAAAAATGACGATTTTCGGACGTTAATATCTAAATAACGGTTTGAAGTGTGTTTATGAAATTTAGAGCACATATGTATCTCGTTAGTCTCAATATATGAGCTAAATTTGACATGTTTATGTGGAATAGTTTTTGAGTTATGAGGGGGTCAAAAGTGGCTCCAAATGGTTCGTGTAATATTACACACGGTGCTGCTCGCCAGTTCTATTAGCTAGAACTTGGCTTGACACGCTACCGCGTGTCTAGATAAACAATAAATAATTATCGAATAAAAATGAAATGTATATAATTTTGTGTTTATACGGTATTATTATATATTATAATCATCCGTGATTATAATTTATATTATTATCGGTAGACACTACTTAATTTTTCTAGGCTTATTAAGTTCTATTCAAAAAGCATAATTTATAATTTATTTAATTATACTTCAGAGTTCAGGATGTACTTAAAGTTATAAATATTCTGAGTAACCAGTTACAAAAAAAAACTTCCATATTAGGTGAAGCTTCTAATATTATTTTTGGAGTTATTCAAACATTTGAAAATTATAGAAGCTCCAATAAGTTTTCTGAAATATGGTCTAAAATAACAAATTTTGCTGAAAAACATAATATACCAATTGAAACACCTTCTAGAGGTACCTACTTTTTTAATTATATTAATTATTATTCTTAAAATGTTATTAATCATGATGTTTAGTAAGTTTGATGTTAAATTGGCATTTGGTTTATTATTATGTATTTAATTTAAGGCTCTAATTCTAAGCGTAAAAGAAAAGAAAGCACATATTTAAGAGATTATTGTACCTCTACTACTACTGGGCATGAATACTCAGAATTTGATGAGCCTTCTTTAAATATATCGGATCAAGAAAACTGGAAAATTAATGCATATTATAGAATTCTGGATGCAATTATTACCAGCATAAAAACTAGATTTTCATCTGAAAGCTTACGTTTAGCATCATCTGTTGACAGTTTTTTTAAATTACAATTCAAAAAAAGTTTACCATTCATACAAAACTATGAGGTATATATCTAATTAAAATTATATGTATACCAAGTTGAAAATTAAAATGTGTAATTCTTCACATTTCATTATTTTATTATAATATATCTACTAATTTTTTTTAATTTTATATTTAGAAATTGTTGGATATTAATATTGAATCATTAGAAGCTGAAATGACTGTAATTAAAAATAGTATTCAAAATTCTGATTTTACTCTTGGTGATGTATTACAAAAAATAGACCAGAACGTTTTTGCCAATTTATATAAATTAATGCAAGTTGCTTTAACTCTGCCCATCAGCTCTGCTTCCTGTGAACGTTCTTTCTCTGTCATGCGGAGAATAAAAACGTGGATCAGATCTAGTATGAACCAGGATAGATTTACTGATATGTCAATTTTACATATTGAAAGAGATATTTCAAATGTTATCGAGTCAGAAAACACTAACAATAGTGCACGGTTTACATCTCAAGCGTTTGTTGACAGCTCGAACTGCAAAATAACACTTTGATCCAGCCATGTTGAACGTCTGGTAGGCAACTGACACTTGTGGCTAAGCACCTGATTTAGTGTAACAGTACTTGTACCAATGGCCGTGTAAAGGTGTAATCCCGCCGCGGATACACATTTTTTCCACCTCCTCCCCCCATCAACAATAAAGATACTTTATAGCATCCATCTTTGGATAAAATGTTGGTGTTGGGAGAAGATTTTTACCATTTATATATAATTTAATTCAATTACAGATAAATCATTCGATCATATAAAATATAAATAAATAATATTTTATTATATTATCGTTAATTAGTTTAATTTTAATTTTAATTTGATTTTAGATGAAAATTAATAATGAAAGAGCATTTATGATGAATGAAATAATCATCATACAATAAATTATTTGTATTTGTAAGATATTAACGTTGTGTTTATGAATTAACTATAAGGGCCAGTTGTACCATCTATGATTAAAGTTAACTGGAGTGAAATCGGCCGATTTTGCCCGGTTAAATATCTGTTATCAGCTGATTAAGCTTAATCGTAGTTTAACCGTAGGCGACACAACTAGCCCTAAAACTTTTAAAATTTAGTATACCTATATTCCAATAAGTGTTAACCTAAATCTTTAAAATAAATATTGTTATTCTTCTCAAAAGAACTACTAAAAGGCTTCATGTGAAATTATGGCTATAATAGTTAATTGTATAAGTATAACACATAATATAATAATTAATACTAAGTTTTCTTCAAGTATAATTTTTTTAATGTCTATAAATATTACAAATTGATACTAAACTTCATAAAAAAGATATTCTGTTGTTTTGGAAAACATGTATTTTATTATATTGTATAAGTGTTTTAAATCATGTTTATTTAACTAATAATATAAATTCTGCTGTTTAATAATCAAACTATTAGTGGTGTTTGTAGTTGCGATGATTAACAAATTTGCCATAGTTAATAGCGTAGAAAAACAACATGGAACCTGCAAGAATATGAATCAATGGAGCAGCTGTTGTACGTTTCGGTTGAACATATTTATGTGACCATCTCCAATATGCGCGGGAAAATAATCCAGCAATTGCTTTTGGAGATTTGTTACGACGTCCCACCCATTCAGTGACCTGAAAAAAATACATAATGAAAATAATGAATAAAATTGATAAACTATATTTATTAATTATTATTAAATTCAAGTGTCAAGTAGTTGAAATGTATTGTAGGTAGCTGGTAACTAAATAATTATCTACTGAAAAAATAAAAAATAATTTTTGTATACAAATATCAATTTAACCGATATGTAGAATTATACATACATATTGAAATGTAAATTATGAATAATAATTTATATATTGTTGTATGTAATATCATTGATTAAACATACTACAAACTGTATATTTAATCAATGATAATACTAAATAGAATTTCTTATATAAATAGGTATTTATTATTAAATAACAAATCTCCCACTAAAACTGATAATTGTATCAAATGTCAAAAGTATGAAAGTTATAAATAGGTAAGAATGAATTTTAATGAAGGACAAAGGGTGTTCTTTTTGGGTTATTTTATTTTTATTTTCAAATATATCAACACACGACATAGGTTTGGACTTAGTAGCACGGAGCAATGATACAAGCCACATTATAATGGACATAACTAAAGGTAATCTGTAATCAATTTCAATATTTTTAGAATTACTCGTAGGTCATACAATTGGGCTGGTGGTTACTATTTTAACGTACCACTTGGGGCCCCTGTACTACTGTCAAACTTCGATCGGCATAAAGTTGACTGTTGTCAGATACAAAACCATCATACTTGGGTATGGAACGTCCAAAAAATAAATAAACCTAACGCATAAATTGTACGGCTGCAAACAAGGAACGTGTTCGTCGCTTCCAGGGTGCGTAGTTAGGTTAAAATATCGAGAGAAAAAAATAGTTACCTCTCCCAGTTTTAGTTGCCCAAAAGGTTTGTCGGGTGTGCCATAATAACGAGCAGGATCGTACGGTCCATGGACTTTTGGGTTGTATTCGGCAGGATAGTCGCCGATTCCCATCTTGATCGATGCTGTAAAACGGACTGGATGGACCAGAAAAAACAGCGAAGTCGGTTATTGCTTGCTGCCCAGTGACAAACGGACAAAAAATCGATCAGTCGTCCGCACCGTGAAGGTTAAACAGTCGACACTCGACTTGTAATTCGCAAATTATTATTATTATTATTATTATTGAGGTTTTCCATGGGCTTTTACTCTTTATCAGCACCACCCAAACAGCTGGACCGGCACAGTGTGACCAGTTCACGGTACGCGTACATTTAAAGGTACCAGTCATATTCTTACTCTATGGTACCAGTGTACCACGGCTTTGGATACTATATATAAAACCACGGTCTTCGATTATAAAAAACCGTGAAAGGTACAGAGAACAGACTATAGGTACTTTTATATAATTAATAATTACATTGTTTAACGATTTGGCAGGACGTACAGGTATACGTCTTGTATACTTTAGGGGCCGTTCGCCGTTGTTACAGTGGCATTTGTTGTCTCCGTGTTACAAGTGCGTAACACAGAGAATTTTACGCTCGGCAGAACACGTTTATCTCCGTTAGTTTAAGAATTAGTGCGAATCGATCTCTTATAAAATTTAAAGGTAAGATTATTATCTAATAAAAAAGTCGGGGCCAAACTTAGATCATCATCATATACCATAACCATATTATGATCTAAGGGGCCAAACATGGCCAAATGAATGTGCGGTTGGTGGCTCCGCCCACCGCTAAGCGTTATCACACTAGTGAGTAACAGCAGCTGTTGGCGGGATATTTGAAAACAAAGTAACCGTACCATTTTACCGCGTTCATATCATCATCACAAATCGCATATTAAATTTGATCGCGATTAAAGATATTTGGCACTGGTTATTATGACTGTTATTACAATTACTTATTAGTGTGAGTCTCTGAACACACACTCATATATATCTATGCACACACTAGTACGCAAATAAACTATTCAGTGTTGACTCCGTACTAGAAGGAATATAATTAACTCGGGAAAATAATATAACGCTGTTGCGGTATACGCAAGACGTATATTGTCGATGACAAGATTATAGCGTACACCGTACACGACAGCATATATATAAAATCATATATTGAATAAGTAAATAAAATTTTATGTTTTTATTGTTATGTTTTGATATAATTAAAGTACACAATTATAGATTTCAGCCGTTTTACTACGCTATGTCAATATTGTAAGTAAACAATAAAAAAAATTTCTATTTACATATCATCATTCATCATCACAACTGTCTTCGGCATCATCGGAATCTGAAAATGAGGAAACATCGTTTTCAGGGTTGATCGTCAAAATGACTGGTTCCAGACGAATTTCTCTCACCAATTCCTTTTCAGCGTCTTCTTTTTGCACTCTCTCTGCATGCTCAACACATTTCTTCCGGTTCTCCACAGTAACAGTTTCAATAGCTTCATGTGTTAATTTTTCAACATCTGCTATTTTAAAAGTTTTGTTTTTAGTGGCTATCTCGCCTTTTACTTGTGCCCATATCAATTCAATCGAGTTTTACTGGCAGTGATGTGGAGGACGACGTACCACTTCATGACCCGTTTTGTAAGCCTCTTCGTCTAATTCGTAAACACGTTCTTTTTTTTTTTATTGATTTTAACTTTTTCGAGTACCTCCACCTTAGTTTCCAGTGGTGAAAACGGGATTTTTTTCTCATTCAACCAATTTTGAATAATTTCTTTTTTTGAGTTGGTCGTTGGATTTACCCTCTTTTTTTACTGGAGTTGAAGGAAGATCAGCTGCAGTACTCGTTGACGGCATTCCAATTTCATCAATAGTGTATAGTCACTCATTTTGGTAAAACAAAAATAGTAACGTAGCATATAGTAACGTATAGCACGTAGTAAAATGCTAGAAAAAAATCGTTTTATTTGAAAAGAATTTGAAAATCTCGCGCTTTTCATGTGTGAACGTAACCTAAAACTATGCGTCCTAATTAGACGCCGGCAAAAGTAGTCGGAGCCACCAACGGCACATTCGTTTTCGTAGACAATGACATAGGCTTTTTGTTGTATTTCTAAAGCGAGTTATGAGTATTTTAAGATGTACCTACAAACAGTTTCTATCTATACTCAATGCCCAATGGTACCATTTTGTTTATATAAACAATGCCAATAAATACATACATACTAAATTGAAAGGAAACATTGTACTTTCATAGGTATTTAAAGTTAATAACTTAATCAAATAACAATTTATAATTATTTTTGTTTTATGAAACACCAAATTAACTCTGAGCAATATACAAATTTATTGATTGATTGGGAGAAATAATATTTTAATGGACCAAAAACACCAATATGCATGGTGTCCCATTTCCCATAACATATTCATAGAGAGTTGCTGAAAGAGTTCTAGAGCTTTTTGTTACACAAAAAAATTAGTACCCTAACATAATTGAAACAAATTATTAAGAGGACGTCTCACCCGGATGTGTTGTCTCCGTCTTACACACGTACGACATATCAAATTTTCGTTTGCTAGTTTCAATAGGGTATTATCAGTTTTGATATTAGAGTGAATCGACCTATTATCAAACTTTTAGGTAACAACATTATCTGTGTTCTCTCGTTGGTTTTTTGGTTTTTTACGATATTTTAATTTTTAAGTGAGTTATGAACATTTTAGAATATGAATACTTTACATACCCATAACTCACTTAAAAATTAAAAAATCGTAAAAAACCAACGAGAGAACACAGATAATGTTGTTACCTAAAAGTTTGATAATAGGTCAATTCACTCTAATATCAAAACTGACAATGCCCTATTGAAACTAGCCAACAAACATTTGCTATGTCGTATATGTGTGTAAGACGGAGACAACACAGCGGGTGCGACGTCCTCTTAAAGCAATAACTTTGCAGCTCAGCTCTATGCAGCAACACTCATAAGAAGACTAAAATATTTTTAATATTCAAGGACAAATATTATTTAAATTATTTTCTATGGACTATATTCCATTAGACAGATAAAAGTTTTGTTATAATATACCTATTATTAATACAATAGAATAAATTTTTTTTTTTTTTTTTTTTATTGTATAACCCGTGGCAACATGGGCCATTGGGTGTGTGGAGGGAACTGCAGGTTTTTAGATTGGGTAGGTTGGTACACGAGTGTGTTTGTGGTGGCAGAATTTTTATTGGGGCACCCGTAGGTTTCTGCCATGCCCCGGGGTGGGAGATGGCGGGATTTGTACTCCGGACACCGTGACTTGCCCGGAGAAAAATGCCGCCCAGTGGTCGAGAGTCGAACCCGCGACTGCCAGCGCCGCAGTCGACGCGTTAGACCGCTCGGCCACCTCGTCCCCCAATAGAATAAATTGTATATGTAATAAAAGTAATAAATAAATTTAACACTAAATAATTCTTAATAAAATATTTTTTTTGTATTTGTTTTGATCATGCTCGTTTGAATAATTAATATATCTAAGACAATAAAATAACACTATACTTATATGTCTATCCATTATAATCTACATTTGATACAAACATAAATAATAAATTGTTTACAATAAAAACAATTTGGAAAGAAATAGGCGTAGTATATTCAAGCGTAATATAAAATATATTTCATGTATACTTTTATATTTAACAGATAATAATAATATTTATAATAATCAATATATTTTATAAATAGAACATAAATGATAAATATAACATAAATATATATTTTGCCTATTACCTTATATTTTTTATAAAAATACCAAAAACTATATAAAAAACTATTTGTAAAAACTTAAATTAACTAAATCAATTAAATAATATACAATATAAAGCTGTAATATATATGAACACTATACAGTGTACACACATATTTGTATAATTTTAAAATAACTTATGAAAGGTTAGATGGATTATTATATTATTATATTTTCACAGTTTGCAATTTTGGTTCTATTATTCATATATTGCTAACAATATTTTATTTATCTTTTATAAAAATATAAAATAAAAGGCCCGAACACTTTGTACAATTAGGTAGATAAACATACAAGGTAAGATAGCAATACAATTAGTGACATGCAACTAACTATATCTGAAATAATAGTTTGTAGTAATATCTAAGAAGTGCCGTCAATAGCTGAATTAAGCTGACAAACACAGTATCATTTTTATCAGATGTAGAACATAGAATGGTTTAAGTTGAATAATATTAATATGTAATTTGTTTACTTGTCTCATTTGTCTTACATATTATGTATTATATTTATTAATATTTTAAATAAAAATATTGTAATAACTGTTATTTTTATTTCTACAAATGATACTTGATAAAAACACATTAACATAAATACCTGAAAAAGTTTAGTCTAATCAAAAAAATATATTGGTTTACAACAATTTGCTACAACCAATATTTATATATTTAGATAACATAAACAACAAGTGATATTAACTTATAACCGAAATGTCTAGAAAAATATAATAAACTAGTTTTTGATTAAAACATTTTTACAATAATGTTCATAAAATTGCCTATATAAACCCCCTAAATTATTTTATTGTTGTAGAGAATGCTCTTTTCTCAAAATTGTAGTTCTATATTTTGTTCGAAAAATATCAATTTTAAGATGTACTGATGTTTTATTTATTCACACATTTATTTACAATAAAATATTATTTTTTATTAACAGTTTTATTTAAAACATAGGAAAAATTGAATCTCATTTACTAATTGTATGTATGTAAAATATTATACATACAATGAAAGCAATGAAAGGCAGTTAATTTTAATATTAATTTAAATGAAAAAGTTTATAAATAGTCAGTTAGCAATTATCACTTAAAATACGCTCAAAATAATTAACTTTGAATAGATTTAAAAAAAAAATTATTGTTTGGTTTGCTAACAGTATTACTTCTAATTGTGATATGTACTAAGAGAGACGCCAAAGGAATATCTTCAGAATAGCCATTTTTTAATGGAACACTTCTATAACCTGACCTCAATGAAATTATCTGAAACAATAAGTAGTCTATATAAGTTATAAATTAATATTAAAAACATGGTTTAGAGAATCATACCGAATATGTTCCTTGTCCTATGAAATTGGAATCGCCAAACATATCTTCATCATTCACAACAAACCTAATAAATGCAACTGCAGGATTTGCAATTTCAAATTCAGAAGTTTCATTCCAAACTGGATTAAATCCATTATCAGCTATAAAAATATAAAACTGTAACAAGCATAATTCATTCATAAAACAAAAATAAACATACGTATTGTGCGTGTATTTAATTTTAATCCTGAATCGTATTCAGCTCCATACACCTCAACAATAACAAATGGATTAGAAATTCCGTTACGACCTGGTCTACCAACATGTCGACCAGCAATAATGCAAACTGTTAGTGATAATGTCTCTTCCATCCAATTTGTTGAGAGTTTATCACTTTCGTCTAACATATAATCTGGTTTTAAAACATAGCCACAACCACCGTTTAAACGAAATTTGGCTTGATTTAATTGCATTGATTTATCTAAAACCCAATAATTAAATTATTATAAAACAACTGTCAAAAAATAATTGAATTATATACCTGGTGACTGGTAATTAAGAGCAGCCATCTGACATCCTGTATTCCATATAGCTATTGGCGAATAATTAGAGGAGTCAATGCGTTGACCTTTTGGAAATACTCTACTAAATTGAATTTGATGATAACGAAAGAAGAATACGCTTTCTTGATGACACATAAGTTTTTCCGCTTTATTTTCGGGAAAAGAAGACATTTCATTGTGTACAAATCCACGTTCTCGTTGTGTTTCTAGACAAAAAGCCACTGATCGACAATAAATAATAAGATCAGATATTTCTTTGGCAATTTTCAACTGTCTTTCCATTTTTTTATTTTCTGTTTCCTTGATAAAAAAAAAACAATATATAGCATTAATATAAAATTAAAAGTAAATTATTTTATATTATTACTCTTGCACTGGCATTATGGGCAGTTTCGATAATAAGATTTCTCCATTCTTCCGCTTGTTCTCGTGATACTGAACCTACAACGAATGGGGTGCATGCATTAGAGGTTTGTATTTTGATCATCCACTCAAGTTTCAGTTGATTTAATTTTCCGATCTCAACTAAAGCGCCAGTTAAGTCTAAGCTCCCTTTTTGTGAATTTCCCAAAAACATAGACTCTGTTGACTAGAACATATTTAAATAAAAACAAATAGTTATTATTATTAATTAGATTAGGTAAACATATTTTTTACATACAGAGTGTCTCGTGCTATTTGTCCTCAAATGTCATTTAATTACCTCTCACTCGCTAATTTATTCCTTAAAATTAATTCCTGACCTTTTTAAGTATAGAATAATATATAAATAAGCCTTATAAATTTACCATCTCAGATTTATAATAAGTATTAACACATGAATTAACCATTTAGATATATACAATTATACTATAATACATTATAACACACTAATCATTTAAAAAAATATTAATTAGATAATAGTTATATCACATGGTGGACACTCTGTGTGTCTCTGTAAATTGTTATTAGATATTGCTGAACATCATAAGCATAACTAGACCTTAAAGTTAGGGGGTTTCAGCCCTAGCATTTTTTTAATAAGTAAATTATTAATAAAATGTATAGGCGCTTAAGAAATTCTAAGGGGGCTGAAGCCCACCCAAGCCCCCCTAGTTATGCTTATGCTGAATACAAATATGTAAATATAATATTATATATTATAATGATTATTTATTAATAATTCCAAGTAAATTGATATTCATTCTGGTTTGCTTAAAAGTCCTTATACTTACACCGCTATCAGATTTTTCTATGTGTGCCTCCTGTAATTCTTCTACGTGATTACTGGGAAACCAATGTTGCCGTTTTCCACCATAATCACCACGCCACCAACCACTGTCCTGTTTCACTACATTTGTAATTACAGCATGCTTGCAAAATGACAATTCATCATCTTGTCGGCTCTCATAATCAAATGTTGCTTTCACAGTAACCTATAAATGATAAAAAAAAAAATATTACATTAGTATCTGATAATATAATACTTAATACCTCATAAATACTTGTACAGTTGTACTAATACTATAGGTATAAATAAATATATTAATTTGAACACTTTGAACAGAGTTATTCATTTAAATTTAAAATTATGTATATAAATTGATAATTGTATATAATAACTTTAACTATAAATATGTAAGACATATCTGAGGAAAGAGTGGTTAATAAGTTAAAACTATTCAAATTTCAACAACTTTTATTTTTTGTAATCTGATAAGCATTTTATGGAAGAATTTAATAATTTAAAAACTGTAAGACAAAATTAAAATGAAAATAGTCAACTGTTTAGTATTTAAATAGTATGACCTGAATTTTTATAAAAATGAAAACAATGGCTAATGGTTAATATAAGTTTATACGATTTACCCGAAAGTTCTGATAAGGTGGAGTCGTGTAGTAAGGAGAAATAACCAATAAGTATCGAAATGCTCACTGTTAGGGATCTTTAAAGTAAATAAACTAATTATTCTTGTTAATGGCTTACATTTTCTAAGAGGATATTTCGATTTTAATAGTTTTAACTTTTAACTTATAAATTATATTTAATGATTAATGATATTCGGATGTTATTTTACAGAGGTTTTCTAAACAATTAAAAAACAAACTATTGCTCAACATTTCTTTTTCCCGGAAGCAATAAATGATAATTTAAAAATATTAATAGTTAATTACTACTACTAATAATAATAATAACCCACCCAAACGTTTAGATGTCAATTCTAACTTACGAAGTTAATGTTAGTTACCTTCTTGATGAAACTACTCGGATCCATATACCCAGGTGTACTTGAAATAGAAGAATCATCAATATCCTGAAAACATAAAGAATGTTGATTAACTTAAGCACGCAAACAAAATAACTATTAAACTATAATGCATTACAAAATTATACAATCAACAATAAATGTTATTGACATTTTACCAAAGCTGGACCTATGTTAATTATTATGGTTAATAAGTTAAAAGTTAAGTTATTTTTAACTTATTAACTTAACTAACTAGTTCGAAGTTTCAATTAACTTAAGTTTTACTTAACTCAATTGTATCTACGTTAACTTAAAATCAACTTATTTCTATTATTTTTAATATTCCGAATTAAGTCAATTTTGATTTTTCACATTATTATCCAGAAATATATTTTTTATATAAGTTATAAGTTCGTACAGGCCCTATTATTTTTAAAATTTCGGACTGCAAGTTTCATTTTATTCTCGCTACCATCTTAGCAAAAGGAATGTATTACATAATACATATTACATATATAATATATATATATTATATACCATATGTATACAATAATTTAACAATGCAATTTAATAAAACAACAAAATAGGTACTTATCTTTTAATAAAAATCATAAAAATTAAATAGCATAATATAATAATAAAAACCTTAACTTAACTTTTTAATAATTAAAATCATAACAATGCATATTACTTTCTTGATTTTTCATCAAGTAAGTATAGTAATTGAAATGAAAAAAGTCTGAACTTTGAAAACTTCAAGAATTTGTGTTAAATAGGAAAATAATAAAAATGTAACTCAGTAATGATGAATAGGTGGGTAATTTAGCTAGCTTTAATATAAAATATTAATAAGAGAGATTTTATATCACACCCAAGCGGTATACCCAATTTGAATCGATAAAAACATTCGCGTGAACAGTCCCAAAATTTCTATTTTTTAACTTTTATCCTAAACTATGATACCTAACTAGAAATTTGGTTGATAACTCATTAAAAAGAGATTATCAGGTAGACACTAAATATGGAATTAATTTTTTTTTTAAATTATTTAATTTTTCACAGATAACAAAAAAAAGAGTTATTTTCTCTAGATTTTCATTTAGAGATGTAGATCTCCGAAACTGGAGAACGGATTTTGTTGTTTGGGGTCTTGTTAAATTCACATTTGCTAGGAGAATTGCAGTGAAGATTTTCAGAACTTTATCTAAAATCGTTAATTCATTACAAAGCTGTAACGATGAAAAACATAAAAAAACGCCCAATAAAATTTGTTTTAATTTATTTTAATGTTCTGTAGTGAATTAACTATTAAAGATAAAGTTCTGCAAATCTTCACTGCACTTCTCCTAACCAATGTGAATCTAACAAGACCAAAATCAACGAAATCCGCTGTCCGGTTTCGGAGTTCTATCTCACTAAATGAAAATGAAAATGATTTTTTGTGGGGCTGTTCACGCCGACATTTTTCTGGATTCATATTGTTTGACCGCTTGGGTGTGATTAAATCAGTTAAAAAATTTCTAAAAATTCAAAATCAAGAAAGTTTACATGCCAATCCCTGACTTGGCAATTTTTGTTTTGTAGACCGTAGTGCACACACGTTCAAATCGTAGTGCACACTTGTATATTCGTAGTGCACATTGTGTGTCGTGGTGCACATAAAAATAGGGCCTGAGTTCGTAATACTAATACATAGGAAATATTATTAGAAAAAATAGATAATATATTCACGAAGAATTTCGTATAATATAATACTTAAAACAATTTAACAATTTAACAACATATAGTCGCCCTGTATAAAGACATCAATAAATTAATAGAGCCCACGAAGCCACGTTTAGCTCCGTTAGTTTGATTGACCTCTTATACAATTTAAAGGTAGCATTTTTTATGTCATTGTGATTTATGATTATACAAAAATAATAAATAATAAATGTAGGTATACCGGATTTTCGGTAATTACCGAGGCACGGTATTTTCGGTAACAACGGTAATTACCGAATCTCGGTGTACCGGTATTCAAAAATATCGAACAATTTTTAAATACCGGTAATTACAGGTATACCTAAAATACCGTCACCGCAATCTATGTATTTATATTACTCGGCCAGTGGTGGTCAAACGGATAGATATTAAATATTCACCACATATTATAAGTATAATTTAATATAGCAGTTTTTTTTTATAACTTATAAATGTTTGAGTAATTTATTTTTTGAACTACAAATGTTAAACAATATACAGTAAGCACATTTACACTCAAATTTTAATTAAGAATATTTTAAATGAACCCAACGAGAAATATGAATATTGAATAGAGTTCTAAAATGATACTGGCTGTAATGCTGTATCATAATATAGCCCTACAGGCAGTGTTGTAAAGTATTTGAGTAAAAGTATTCAAATACTTTTTTCCGTATTGAATACTTTTTCAAATACTTTTATTTTTGAAGTATTTGAACGGTATTTTAAATACATTTTTTTACTATTGAATACTATTTTATTGAATACTTTTTTTATTCCTTCAACTTTTTATTCATTGTCAAATAATAATAATGTCTTAATAATATTATAATATATATTTATCATTTATGAACAATTCTATATTGGTTTTAGTTTTCGTCTATTAATAGCTAATTAATATTAGTTACACTGAGAAACCGTCTGTTTATCGTCGACACTCGACGACGATTGGAACGGTACGTTTCGGTACCTACTACCTACCAATATAGTATATTATCATAGCGAAATATAATACGAATATTAGGTAGGTAAGGTATGTCGTATACGTACGTATTTTTAGATTCTGAGCGGAGCGATGAATGTATTGGTTTTACAATGATGTATGTTTTTATATTTTCATATTTTTATATTTTAGATTCTGAGCGGAGCGATGAATGTATTGGTTTTACAATGATGTATGTTTTTATATTTTAGATTCTGAGCGGAGCGATGAATGTATTGGTTTTACAATGATGTATGTTTTTATATTTTTATATTTTTATTTATATTTTTATTTATATTTTTATTTATATTTTTGTGTCTGTCATCACGTTTTGGGACAGTAAAAGTGCTTCGATTTTCTTCAATAGTACCTTTTCTGATAGGAAAGTGAATCTAGTTGGTACTTTGGGGGGTCAAAAGTAAACATTTTCCAGTAGTTTTCACAAGCGCCGGGAAAAACAACATAAAAATTAAGGAAAAACGGGAATTTTTAAGCAAAATCGATTTTCCAAAAAATCGAATTTGGTTATTGGTGTAACTTTAAAACAAATGACCGTAGATACATGAAATTTTCACTGGTTGTTTATATTTGCATTTTCTATACACGATAACATTTTCAAAATATTTTGATTTATTTTGAACTGTTTAGGGACATTTTCATTTTCCATTTTTTTTTAGTTTTTTTCTAAAAATATCAATAAAATTTTATTTATTGGTTGCGAAAGCTTGAAAATTTAATAGAAGGCTCCTAATATGTTGTTTCAAAGGCAGATGAAAAATATTAAAAATCCTTAGTCACAATTTTTTTTTATAAGCATTTAAAGTTCAAAAATTGACAAAATATGGAAAAATCACGAAAATTAGCAAATTATTTTGAGTTAAGAATTCGTAAAAATTTTTCTTTTTAAATCTAAGATTTGAAAATGAAACACAAGATTCCTTATAAGATTATCTACCTTTATCAATAAAAAAATCTCTACCGGACAGTCAAATTAAATTTTTATGAGCGTTTGAAATTCAAATTTTTACAACATTGGATTTTCACTCGATTTCTCATGTAGCGATTTCCTTATTTTGTTGTAATTCAAAAACGAATAACTGTAGATACATGAAAATTTCACTGAATGTTTATATTAGCATTTCCTATACACCATACAATTTTGAAAATATTTTGACTCTTTTTGAGCTGTTTATGGACATTTACAGCTTTCAATTTTTTTTAGTTTTTTTTTCTATAAATATCAATAAAGTTTTATCTGTTGGGCCAAAAAGTGTAAAAATTTAATACAAGGCTCCTGATATATTGTTACAATATCAGTTGAAAAATATTAAAAATACATAGGCACGATTTTTTTTTATAAGCATTTAAAGTTGGAATTTTGACAAAATTTATCAAAATCTCGAAAATTATCAATCGTTGGAATTAAAAAATTATAAAATGTTCAGTTTTTATAACTAAGAGTTGAAAATTTAAAACAAAGATTCTCTTAAATAATTCATACTGTAACCAAAAAATCTAAAAAATATATAAACACACTTATTTTTTACAGACATTTTAATTTCAAATTTAGACAAAATTTCATATTTAAACCAAGAATTACGATTTTAGTTATTTTGTTGTGATTGAATAATACTATTCGTGGGTACTTGAAACTTCTAAAGTGTAGTATTATATATCTATGATAGTATCACGGTTTTTGTTGATGTATAACGCGTTATAAGTATCTAATGGATATTGTGATATGATTAATTTGGAATTTATTATAGGTACCTATTATAGGTCAATTTTTTGTTTAATACCATAGATATGTATATAATATGCCTTATACATAGACTGACATACCATCACCGCTCAGAATCGTTTTTCTTATACAATGATATTATATCATTGAATTCAAATTTAATACCATCCATTATACAGTGACCCACTTGTAACCTACTGTACAGCAGAGCGACACCCACTTGCCCACCTTTTTATTTATATTTTTGTGTCTGTCATCACGTTTTGGGACAGTAAAAGTGCTTGGATTTTCTTCATCAGTAGCTTTTCTGATAGGAAAGTGAATCTAGTTGGTACTTTGGGGGGTCAAAAGTAAACATTTTCCAGTAGTTTTCACAAGCGCCGGGAAAAAACAACATAAAAATTAAGGAAAAACGGGAATTTTTACGCAAAATCGATTTTCCAAAAAATCGAATTTGGTTTTTGGTGTAACTTTAAAACAAATGACCGTAGATACATGAAATTTTCACTGGTTGTTTATATTTGCATTTTCTATACACGATAACATTTTCAAAATATTTTGATTTATTTTGAACTGTTTAGGGACATTTTCATTTTTCATTTTTTTTTAGTTTTTTTTCTAGAAATATCAATAAAATTTTATTTGTTGGTTGCGAAAGCTTGAAAATTTAATAGAAGGCTCCTAATATGTTGTTTCAAAGGAAGATGAAAAATATTAAAAATCCTTAGTCACAATTTTTTTATATAAGCATTTAAAGTTCAAAAATTGACAAAATATGGAAAAATCACGAAAATTAGCAAATTATTTTGAGTTAAGAATTCGTAAAAATTTTTCTTTTTAAATCTAAGATTTGAAAATGAAACACAAGATTCCTTATAAGATTATCTACCTTTATCAATAAAAAAATCTCTACCGGACAGTCAAATTAAATTTTTATGAGCGTTTGAAATTCAAATTTTTACAACATTGGATATTCACTCGATTACTCATGTAGCGATTTCTTTATTTTGTTGCAATTCAAAAACGAACAACTGTAGATACATGAAAATTTCACTGAATGTTTATATTAGCATTTTCTATACACCATACAATTTTGAAAATATTTTGACTCTTTTTGAGCTGTTTATGGACATTTACAGCTTTCAATTTTTTTAGTTTTTTTTTCTATAAATATCAATAAAGTTTTATCTGTTGGGCCAAAAAGTATAAAAATTTAATACAAAGCGCCTGATATATTGTTACAATATCAGTTGAAAAATATTAAAAATACATAGGCACAGTTTTTTTTTATAAGCATTTAAAGATCAAATTTTGACAAAATTTATCAAAATCTCGAAAATTACCAATCATTGTAATTAATAAATTATAAAATGTTCAGTTTTTATAGCTAAGGATTACAAATTCAACACAAAGGTTCTCATAAATAGTTCATATTATAACCAAAAAATCTAAAAAATATATGAACACAATGATTTTTTACAGACATTTTAAATTCAAATATGGACGAAATTACATATTAAAAAACCTAGAATAACTATTTTAGTTATTTTGTTGTGATTGAATAATATTATTCGTAGGTACTTGAAACTTCTAAAGTGTACTATTATATATCTATGATAGTATCACGGTTTTTGTTGATGTATAACGCGTTATAAGTATCTAATGGATATTGTGATATGGTTAATTTGGAATTTATTATAGGTACCTATTATAGGTCAATTTTTTGTTTAATACCATAGATATGTATATAATATGTCTTTTACATAGACTGACATACCGTCACCGCTCAGAATCGTTTTTCTTGTACAATGATATTATATCATTGAATTCAAATTTAATACCATCCATTAAACAGTGACCCACTTGTAACCTACTGTACAGCAGAGCGACACCCACTTGCCCACCTTTTTATATTTTTATTTATATTTTTGTGTCTGTCATCACGTTTTGGGACAGTAAAAGTGCTTCGATTTTCTTCAATAGTACCTTTTCTGATAGGAAAGTGAATCTAGTTGGTACTTTGGGGGGTCAAAAGTAAACATTTTCCAGTAGTTTTCACAAGCGCCGGGAAAAACAACATAAAAATTAAGGAAAGACGGGAATTTTTACGCAAAATCGATTTTCCAAAAAATCGAATTTGGTTTTTGGTGTAACTTTAAAACAAATGACCGTAGATACATGAAATTTTCACTGGTTGTTTATATTTGCATTTTCTATACACGATAACATTTTCAAAATATTTTGATTTATTTTGAACTGTTTAGGGACATTTTCATTTTCCATTTTTTTTTAGTTTTTTTTCTAAAAATATCAATAAAATTTTATTTATTGGTTGCGAAAGCTTGAAAATTTAATAGAAGGCTCCTAATATGTTGTTTCAAAGGCAGATGAAAAATATTAAAAATCCTTAGTCACAATTTTTTTTTATAAGCATTTAAAGTTCAAAAATTGACAAAATATGGAAAAATCACGAAAATTAGCAAATTATTTTGAGTTAAGAATTCGTAAAAATTTTTCTTTTTAAATCTAAGATTTGAAAATGAAACACAAGATTCCTTATAAGATTATCTACCTTTATCAATAAAAAAATCTCTACCGGACAGTCAAATTAAATTTTTATGAGCGTTTGAAATTCAAATTTTTACAACATTGGATTTTCACTCGATTTCTCATGTAGCGATTTCCTTATTTTGTTGTAATTCAAAAACGAATAACTGTAGATACATGAAAATTTCACTGAATGTTTATATTAGCATTTCCTATACACCATACAATTTTGAAAATATTTTGACTCTTTTTGAGCTGTTTATGGACATTTACAGCTTTCAATTTTTTTTAGTTTTTTTTTCTATAAATATCAATAAAGTTTTATCTGTTGGGCCAAAAAGTGTAAAAATTTAATACAAGGCTCCTGATATATTGTTACAATATCAGTTGAAAAATATTAAAAATACATAGGCACGATTTTTTTTATAAGCATTTAAAGTTGGAATTTTGACAAAATTTATCAAAATCTCGAAAATTATCAATCGTTGGAATTAAAAAATTATAAAATGTTCAGTTTTTATAACTAAGAGTTGAAAATTTAAAACAAAGATTCTCTTAAATAATTCATACTGTAACCAAAAAATCTAAAAAATATATAAACATACTTATTTTTTACAGACATTTTAATTTCAAATTTAGACAAAATTTCATATTTAAACCAAGAATTACGATTTTAGTTATTTTGTTGTGATTGAATAATACTATTCGTGGGTACTTGAAACTTCTAAAGTGTACTATTATATATCTATGATAGTATCACGGTTTTTGTTGATGTATAACGCGTTATAAGTATCTAATGGATATTGTGATATGATTAATTTGGAATTTATTATAGGTACCTATTATAGGTCAATTTTTTGTTTAATACCATAGATATGTATATAATATGCCTTATACATAGACTGACATACCATCACCGCTCAGAATCGTTTTTCTTATACAATCATATTATATCATTGAATTCAAATTTAATACCATCCATTATACAGTGACCCACTTGTAACCTACTGTACAGCAGAGCGACACCCACTTGCCCACCTTTTTTGTTTTGTATTTGAAAATTATTTCAAATACTTCTAAAAAGTATTTGAGTAATACTCAAATACTTTACAATAGATAGTATTTGGGTGGTATTTTAAATACTTTATTTTATAACTTAAGTATTTTTTACAACACTGCCTACAGGTTTTAAATTACATACATAGGTATTAAAATTAATAACTAATTACCTAATAATAATATATCAGATATCTATATTCATAGGTATATTACTATCCAAGTGATTACCACTTATTTTAATACTTTTTCAATACATGTTTTGTTTAAAAATTAACTTAACTTATAAATTTAAGTTAAGTTAGTAGTATTTGTTAACTTAATTTAAACTTGGTTTATGTATTAAAAATATCTATTACATTTAACTGAGTTAGAATATATAACGTTAACTTGCCCAGCCTTGCATTTTATATAAATAAACTCTACCTATATGGTAAATAAGAAAAACAAATATTTTTATTTTCAATATTTTGGTAAGATAAAAACAAAAATCATGAAGACCAATAAAATAATAATAGTTTGAAACTTTCATAATGACAAAATTCAATCATAAGTATTCATAACTGGTATTTACCTAATGATATTCATTTGGGGACAGAATATTTATAATTAATTTCAAGTGACTACCTACGACACTACGTCCTATTAAATAATGTAAACATTCCATTCCATTCCGGAGCTGCAAACAATATAATATTATAAATAGACAATAGTATAAACGATATTATCTAAAAAAATTAATTTTGTATTTACCCAACATAGACACTAGAAAGCTTAAAAACTTCAAATTAGAGGTCATTTTAAGTTCGATGAACCTTTAATAAGGGTCGAACGGTTTAATATACCTACCTTTCGTAACAATACATCATTAGAACTCTTTTTTTCGTTATTATTTAGTGTTTGAGAAACCTGATCTTGGAATTTTTAAATTATATTGCCTCAATAGGTGACGGGATACAGATTTTGTTATTTATGCCCAAACCGGTTATTGTGGTAGCTTAGCGTTTTCATCTCCCGTGATGTATCTCCAGGAGCATGCGGCTGGATAATATTATGTGATTCACATAATAACAAACATAATGTAATATCTGAGGGTGAAACCACAAGACGTCTAGGTTTTTTTTTTAAATAATGATGGTTACAATAACCAGACACGAATAAACGTATCTCATAAAAACTACAAGTCTACAAAAAAACTATACGCCGAAGATCGGAAGGGTGAAAAAAAATAATGCTGTTATAAACATTATTTTTTGAAAGGTGTAAATAAGTAAAAAATATTTTCATAAATAAATTATGTTCAGTATAACATTGTATTTAAATAAAAAATGAAAATGAATACTACGCTTTTAGTATATTAATATACTATTATTTATTATAATTTTAAAAACATCTTCTACAAATTTGACGCTGTATAGTTTCATAAAAATATTTTTAAATTATGTTCTTGTCAATACTATTACCTACCAAATAGTCATTATTTTCAATTTTCCAGAAAATATATTTTCTATTGGTAATGATAGGATTCACCATCCGCTAAGTCCAAATTACATAACACAGATCAGTAGTCATGAGATACATACGACTATATAGAATGATACGATATACAAATGACTTTATATAGATAGGTAAGCGATACCCGAACTACGTTCTCGTAAGAGTATAATATGACCCTTTCAAAGTTTTAATTAAATTGTTAGATATTTTAATATAAATACCTATACTTTTCATCCTTATATTATATGCTACTAGATATTTTTAATTTTAATATGGAATCTTTAAGTTACACTAAAAATCACAATATTTATATTAATAAATAAAACCATTAAAAATATTTTAATTATGAAATAAAAATTGACCTATAGCTCAATGTGTACGTTACCTTGGTATTCACACATAGGCGCAAATTGGGGGGCTAAGCCCCCCAAACTTAGCTGTAGCCCCCCCAAAAAACATAGGACATACAATTTTAATATGCTACATTGCAATGGTCTGCTTGCCTTTAATATATTCAGCATCCCAAGCAAAAAGTTGAAATTGCGCCTATGTATTCACATCGATCGTCGTCTTATCTAGTTATACCTGGCTACCTCCAGTGCCGGCGCTAGGGGAGGACAAATGGGACATTTGTCCAGGGCCCCGCGCTTGTTAAAGGGCCCCTTGATTTTTAATTATCATCTTGATACGAATACCGTGGTCTACCGTCGTATATTGCATTATTCTGGCTGCAGCGGTCGCGTACTTAGATATTAAACAATTTATTATTTTATTCAAACATTTTGATGAATTAATTTATTTTTAATTGATGATTTTATGTAGTTGTTAAAATAAATGTAAATTAATAAAATAACCAGCCCTTATGAATTTATTAGCCTACGATTTTCCACTCAAAGGTTTAACTGAAACTCACGCTACGCCAATAATTCTGTGCTGAGCGAGGTTTCATCAGGAGGAATCGCACTCGAATGTGTTGTCTCCGTTTACTCAAGTAGGTAAGGTAATGGGGTAAGTGTGACGCAAAAATGAAAAGTTAATTTTGAATTTGACAATACTTTTTTTGTTTTTAACTTAAAGTTGTTATTGTTCCATAATGTAACACCTCTAGATATACATAATTGGAATTTATAGTCAACAAAGTTATATTATCACTCACCTAAGAATAATTTTTTTTTTTTTTTTAATTTTAAAACGTCACACTTGCCCCTTTTCATGGGGCAAGTGCAAAATCGGATTGTTTTTGCTATTAGTATTACATAAAATTATATATGGGGCAAGTGAATAACAAAGATAAAAATAAGCTTTAATTTGATTTTTGTTTCATTAAAATATCTTGATTCATTAAGAATTGACAGAGCATTATTTAAATTTAATTATTTACCTATATTATATATAAAAACAGTACTTTTTTTAAAATCCTGATTTAAAAAAAGCTAAAATTTCACTACTCTCTGAGAACCTAAAGGCTATTACCTATGACCAGGGCCCCGCAATACCTAGCGCCGGCACTGGCTACCTCACATTAAAAATAAAGTTCAATTACTAAATAATCGCCTAAGCCTCCTTCGTCCGTTACTACTTACTAACCTCCAAAAATATAAAACTACCTAATAAACTATTGATTGACAAACTACTGCTTGGACTCATCTGGACATATACAACTCTGGGGTCAACCACACATTTCCAATACCAACCGCATTCAAAGAATTTAGTCATAAATCGTTCTCACTATTTCAAAAGCTCCATTCTATATTTTTAATTTCTATGTCTCAAATAAATCCATCCACTCTGATTCAAAAAATATCTATAGTCACAGAATTAGCCAAACAAAATTATTAACAATTCAATAACCGATTATATCGTCATCAAAATCCACTTATTTTTCAACACACATCCATATCCATACCTAGTAGTCCCCGAAAGAAATTAAAAAGACAGTGATGTTGTGACCAGCTCACATGAGTATATAATTCATTACGTATTAATATATGTAAAATTATGTAAAAACTTAAATGCAAGTGCACATTGTTCTATGATATAAGTTAGCTATAACTATATTTTGACGAGGTACCTCCACTGAGAGGTCTCATCACTCTGTGTTTCTTGTGTGTATTAATATTATTATCAATTAGCGTATTGTTCTACTATTGTAACAGTGCCTAATAAAAAAATTATGATAAAAATATATCTACCCAACTATATAAAATGTAAAACAATTTAATATTATTTAAAAAAACAGTTCTTGAAAAAATTTACATACTGCACACAATAAGTAATAAGTAATAACTTTTTACTTTTAAAAACGATTTTTTGTATTATAAATAATGTACGATGTTGATATTCCTGCACAAAATATATGCTCATAATAAGTGGCTATAAACTATTACACGACAGAAACAAATCATATAAATTAATAGTTTAAATTATTATGAATATTATTATAATTATTACTATTAAAATATTATTAATATGTATATTTTGTATATTGTTAAATAATTACATACATCGCTTTTTATTTATTTAATTATATATTTTTCAATTTCTAAAAAAGGTAGAATTTACTATTTAGTATTTAGTATTTTAGTGTAAATAATGCATCAACAAAGTGTTAGAGAAACCGCCCAGTGCAGTGTGTGAAAGCCGGAAAGGTCTAAATTGGTTACCAATTTACTATTTAGTACTACAATTTTAGCAAGCTACAGACTACAGTTATAAATACATTCATAGGACACCGGTTCACTCAAAACTTAAAAGATAAATTACCAAAAAAGTACAATTATATTTCGTCTTTTTTTTATAAATTAAATATGTTACATTGAATACAATTTGTGATCGGGAATTCAGTATCAGAAAATAATATTAATTTTAAATTCTTTTAAACCACATTTTAACTCAAGTATATTTGTTGAATAAATAAAGAGGAAACTAGTTCTAATGTTACTATATATAGCATGTCATGTTTAGATGCAGTGGCAGTAATCCACTGGAAAACCCGATGTACCGGTGTCCAGTATATAGAATTATACCCAAAGATATTTATGGCACGAGGGGGGAAGCGCAACATACCCAAATCATCAAGGTGTACTAAAAGTATACACTAAACTTTATCCATTCATGCACTTACTTGGGCCATTCGTTTCGATAACGGTATTACTGTATTTTAACTAATTACCTTAAAAATAAATAAGCACTTTGTTTACTCAATTTACCATACCAATAAATTGTGAAAATAGCTTCAAGACTAGATAATTTTTCCATCACATATGATACACGGATTTAAATAAACATCACATCATTCACATCACATGAGAATTCCTAATGGAATATTTCTAGTGGCCAAGGACAAGCAGGTAGTGGGGAGGTGGTAGCAGTAGAGAAGTCAAGGATGAAGATTATAAAAGGGGGTTGATGACGAGCTATACGCATCAGTATAATTATTTCATTCAAACAGCAGGGTTCTGTCTGCGGTTACAACAATGAGAAAGATGGAGTTGTCGTTAAAGAATGTCGTACAGGTGAGAAACATGATCCGTTAAATTACTTCTATTTACACCTAAGGGAAGTGCATTTTTAAATTTGTTTACATGTTTGGATTCACAGAATCTATCCACATTTAAAAACATTATCAATATATACACAATTTTACTATATTTATCTAACACTTTTACAGTAGCTGGCACGGCGGTTAAAAATTATATTTTAAGAATTTAGACTGCAGTCTGAAGTTATTATTTCCCAGGGGTTATACTTACGCGGGCAGCCGCAAAGTTCATATTATTCTAAATAGGAATATTTTTTTTAGCGCAGTAGCTCTTTAGTCTATAATTTTTAATTACTATTACGTAAAGATGAAAATTACGATTTTAAAAATATCATGTAAATTAAGACAACAATGTTTTACTATGCGTTGTGGGCGGTTGTATATAGAAATTATTGTGCTAATTACAATTATAGTTAGATTTAAGGATTGTAATAATATAACTGATTATTGTTCAAAAAGACATAACAAAATATAAACTAATTTCCAAACAAAAAAAAAATATATTTTATTATGATTATCTAAAATTGTAATATAATAAATATTCAACATAGATAAGTAGACGTGTAACTTAAATTTAAATCTCTATTTATGAACACGTATCATAAGTACACTGTTTCAGGATAATGTTTTATGGACTCTGTATTGTACAATAATTATAATGTAGGTAGTAGGTACTAGCATTGATTATAAATTATAAATACTAATAGGTATTTATAATAAATGATACTAGGTAGTGGTGTCTTCACGTATTTTAATATATTTGAAGTTAATATTAAGAACCTACGTACTGTAAAAATTATTATTCATGTATCTTCTATGTAATACCCTTAAGTAAGTATCTCTAAATCCAAAAGCATTATTTAATTAAATAGTAAACAGTATAATACATAAATACGGAATTACGGAATAACTCCGGGAAAATATAAAATTATAAAATATAAGGGTACAACAATAAAATTTAAGATAGTACAAATATTTTGAATAGTAAAAACTAAATTCTAAATGGTTTTTATAATTATTATGAAAAAAAGTAGGTAAATCTAATTGTATAATAAATAATAATTCATAACATTCTACATGACCGTAACCACAGAATATAACAATGCCGTAACTATGCAAATAATAATGGTAAAAGCTATTTTTAAATTAAATTTTTCCGCTAATTTAAAGTTATTTAATTATTAATTTTAGATTCAAAACAAATATATCCTATGATGATTTTTTTTTTAATGCGTGTATTATGTATACATTCTCAATATGATTTATTCATTATTTACTTACTATTTACTTACTATTTATATATTAAATATACAAATTAAAATTTACCTAACTAAAAAATGAATAGTACGATAAAACGCTTGATACCAAATTAACTACTGTAAAATACTATGTAAAATACCTATTATTTTAGTATTTCACACGATAATATAATAATTACCTAACAAAAATAACACATTGGTCATTCACAAATGTATCAAATTATGAATGTCTAATAAGTAAAATAATATTTGTTCTACTATTTTTGTTTTAGCGTAATATAAATAATAATAATAAATAGTATTTACAAATTTTAATGATTAAGTAGACGCTTAACCGTATGTCCGTAGAACAATGTGTCATAAACATACTACCTATACTGCAGTCCAAAATCAAACGTTAAAAATAATTATTATATCAAAAAGGATTATAATTATAGACTACCTGCTACCTGCCACCTGAGGTAGCCGAATAACATAAAAAACCGATTCTATTGTTGAATGGTTACAATGCTTACAAATGTTATTTTTTTTTTTAGGTACGCGCCTTTTTTACAAGACAGGTGGTTTATAACTATAGGGTGCCTAGTGAACCATAAAAATATTTTGTTTTTATAAGACTATACTTTTTGTCTTCTTATAACAACAGACGTAAACAGATTAACAATATCAGTTGTATCATATTTTATTAAAATGTATAAGTATAACACAATATCTTATATTATAAGTTCAACTGTTCAAGTATTCAATGTTCATGAATCATGAGTGTAGACAGTGTAGTATATTACTTAAATAATAAATAATTAAGTAAATAGTACCTAGTTAAAATATACGGATTATAACCATTTCACAAAGATTTGATTAATAGGTACCTATTTGGCTATATGTAGTAGGCAAATGTCTGTAGGTACATATCGTCACACGAATATTTTAAACACTGGACCCCCTCACCCAACCAACCGAATAAGTAATAACTAATAACTAATAACAAATTACTTCACAACTCCTTCAGACATAATGTAATCAGTTTTTCTAAAAGCCGATAGATATTTCCGATTTCAACTGGCATACGATAATAATTATTTTTATAATACTACTAGCAGTCATCAACTTAAAAGTCAATACGGTTGTACCACAGAAAAGTGTGTAGAAGTATTAAGTAACATTATCTCTGTTCTCTCGTTGGTTTTTTACGATATTTTAATTTTTAATTGAATTTCATAATTTTTGGTCAAGTGGTACTGCTGGGAGCCTTCCTATTCTTATTAATGTTATTTTATGTCACCACTCACCACACTTACTTATTATACCTTGTCTGTTGTATAGATTGTAAATATTCTTTTTAAAATAAAAAACATAATTGAATTGAATTTCGAGCATTTTCAAACACCTATTAATATTTTACATACTCATAGTCATTACTCACTTAAAAATTAAAATATCGAAAAAGTATACATACAGATAGCAACATAATGTCCTAACATTTAAGTTTGATAATAGGTCAATATTCACTCTAATATTTAAACTAACAACACAAAATTAGACACGTTGAACTTACATTTTGATACACTATTATGCATTAGTAAGATAGCACATGCGGGTACAACGTTCTTTTAAAATGACCAAATAAATTCTAATTATTTTTAACTTATTAGTTATTAATATGCTTATAGTTAGGTACATTAAAAAAATTTATAACAAACCAAATTATTATTAAAATATAACTTAAAATTATTATTAAATAGAATGTATTTAAATATTTTATCCACAATAATGTACAAGGAATGCATAACTAATCAAAAACTTCAGGAAAGGCAGTGACAATTAAATTTATATATCGTAAGCAATATGTGATACTTATGATTTCAGAACAAATTTTTAATCCACAAACCACATCGTCATCTCTTTAGGACCATTTTTTTTGTAGGATTGGTCCAATTTAGTTAAAAAATGTCCTATTATTTTGAAATGTAAATTTTTTTGTGTTATACGGTTTTGGCACTATGTAGCCATGTAAAATTAATTTTTTTCTTTTGGCAAAACAAATCTCAATATTCTTCACTCTAATAGTGATAATTATTCCACTACATATCATGTTAAGATTATATAATAAAAATTTGATTCAAAATAATTAAACTTGTGTAATTTTCAGATACTCGTACTCATTGTAGTTATGACTAGAGTAGAATCAACCAGGGTACCAAGAATAAGAGGAATATCCAAAATACAAGAGGTAATAAATAAATTTAATTTTCAAGAAGTATACATTTTAGTAGTGGCGGACTGAACTTAAGTTTTAAATGTCACGTCACCACCGCCACATTTTTAATTTTAACAAAGTTAGGATGTAAATAAAATGTGGCCGAAAGAGCCAAGAGGTCGGGCCTTAGCATGTAATTCTGTGCCACAGTCAAGGGGTGGCACAACCCCATTTGAAAAGTTGACACAGCTGCGTCAAAATTGAGCCCTTCGGCCCGCCACTGCATTTTAGTTTTAATTAATACATTGATCAATATGATTAAATTTCAGATTCCACAATACCGTTTTCACTACTATGTGCAAGATAATAAACCTGCAGTGGACTACAAATCACCACAAGAAGAAAACAAGAATGGAGAAAAAATTGGATCATATTATAACATAGCTGATTCTAATGGAGATATGCGGACTGTTAATTACCGTGTTGATAAATCTAATGGATTACAAACGGATGTTAATACCAAAGTTGGTGCTTCACCGTTCAAGATATCTTTAAACAATCCTGTATATGATACACAAACTGATGTTTCAAAGGAATCAACTGTGTCTTCAGAAGCATCGCCAATAGTTGTAGAACCCTTAAATACACAAGAACAAATATCATCAAAACCAATTGAGTTGGACTTCAGAGATGAATATAATTTGGCAGGGAGCACTGAAAAGCCTATTAAAATAACTGAACATGTGAGCACAAACCAAACTGAAGATCGTAAAGATGATGTAAAAGACGAACAGGCAACGGATCAAGTATTAATTCAAGACGAGGGAATCACAATTAAACAAACGGAATTTACAATTCCTTTTAAAAAACCAAATCCAGTAAATACAGATGACTTCAAATATAATGATGAAGAGGCTATAAAAAAAGATATTGTTAAAATGATACAAAATATCAATGGAGATCATGAGCAGTATGATCCTCGGTTAAATTTTAATAGCGCATTATCTGATAAGCCACTAAAAGTAGTTGAAACTGATTCTATAGAAATGGAACAGCAAGAAAGCTATCAACCAAGTCACGGACATTCAAAATTCAAAAGCCAACAATTATCAAACAAACCATTGAGGTTAGTTGGATATAATCCATCAATTTTTGGATCATTATATGATACGCAAGTTAATTACAATCGCCCATCACAAATTCAGCAACCACCAAATTCATTTAACCAAGGTTATTTTGCGGGTTTCGGAACCCATGGAGATATTAAGCCACAGGCATATGATAATTCTGGAATTTACTATTCTCAACCAAGTTCGACCTCTCCACCAGGAAGTTACAAAGGAAGTCAGAAGTCTACTCTGCAAACACAAACACAACCACTTTATTATTACGATCCAAATTCAATGGTTATGTTACCAGTATATACCAATATGGTCCAAAATGATTATTCCATAACAGAAAATAAGCCTCAACCAACTCAACAACAAGCAGATTCTGGTAAAAGCGGTTTTAATTTAATGCACATTTTAAGTGGAGGCAGTTTTTACAAGGGTTCAGAACAGGCAGAAGGTTCCCAACAACTGACAGTAAAAGACTCAATAAAACCAGAACATCATAAATTTGAAAAATCAAAACCATTAGAAACACATGACAAATCTAAACCATTAGAAACACAAGACAAATTAAAACCACCACAAACATTGATGTTTTATTTGAATCCAGGTGAACCACCAATAGATTTAAAATCACTAACATCAAGCCCAATGCATCTAACATTTGGTCAACCACCACAAGCTGACTGTAATGGTAAAACACTTAAGACCCCAACAGTTAAAGCAAACAAGCCACTTCAACCTATACCACTTTGTTCAGATTGTGTGCCAGCTTTAGGATATGTGGGTTTACCAAGTACTAAGTCAGCTGCAGTTCAACAAAAGAAATCAATCGCTACACCCCAGGTGATGCCAATATGGAATGGGCAAACTGTTTCAAAATTAAACTACTTAATCCTACCCACTCCAATTACTAAGTAATAATATAAAATAATTAATTAATAAGTAATAACATATTATAATGTAAAAGATGACTGGTTATCATTTTAAAATTATAATCTTATAAGTTATAACATACCTATGTTTAATTTCATAAATAAATAATAATTTTTAAATATTGTTTTAATATATTATATATATTATGTATATTATACTCACAGTTCCCAATCTGTGTACAATATCTTCATTTACAGGATACCATAGTTTAATTTTTTTGTATAAATAATTTTGTTCATAATACTTTATAAGTTCTACTAGGCTTTCAAACTGTTTTACACCGATAGTGTACAATCGCCCTTCAAGTTTAATACGACAGTGTTTAATTTTCTTTTCAGCTCTAAAATAATAGTATTTAAAAATATTTTTTAATTGTTTTATAACGAATATAGCAAATACATTTTCTTAATTTACCTAAATGAAATAGCATAAAGATGTTTGTCATTTTCACATGGTCGCACCAAAAATGCACCTTCTTGTGGTACTCGTCGCAATAATGCCTCTGCTCGACTTCTACAAACATGAGGAAGATACCAACTCATCCCTTCGTGCTTTAAAGGCTGAGGTACAGGTTCATTCAAAATAATATAGCATTCCTAAAATTAAATAATTATTAGTTTATCTGATGAATATATTGTGTATTTAAACTTGAACGTGAAGTTTTAAATTTATAGCAATTTACTTGTATTCGTAATGGATATGTACGATAATAAGTTATCAAACTATATAAACTGTCAAATGCAGCACCATCTATCAAATAATACTTTATTTGACCTCTATCATGCTTTGAACGTATTCTGCAGTGGTTTACTTTGCCTAGATGCCTATAAATTTACAAATAGATAAATTAATATGTAATGGTCAAAGCACAGAATTAATCTATTCTGTGGTTAAAGTAATGATTTACTCTATTTATTTACCAGAATGATAGAGAATAATCGCCAATGAATGTATCACTTTGTCTTACTAGAAATGTACCGGCTCCAAAATGCTGATACTGTTTCAATAGTTCTTCAGCTTCATTTCTACCACGAGCTAATTTTCCATGAAACCAGTATTCTCCAAAATGTAATTCATCATTAGGTATACCCTATACAATTTATATATTTAAACTATAATTTATTAGAAACTAATAAATTATATTATGCAAATAATTGTATAGTACCTATATTATAAATATAACACAAATTGGGGATTATATGATGCAGCAAAAATAAATTTATAAACTGAATAAATATCAATATAAAATGGGCATTGTACTATTATACACGTTATCTCCAATGGATAAAATCAAGGAATAATGAATATTATATAATATTATATACAAATACTTTTTTAGATTTTTCTCTAGTAAAGCTTAGTTAATTTTCAGTCCCCACACTAATAGTATTAGGTTTTATGTAATTTTGGATAAACAAAATAAAAATGACTTAAGCAATATGTATTGTACTTGAATGTTTCGTGTTCAAAAATAGTGTTAAAAACTTAATTTGTCCAAAAAATATATCGAAGTAATGTATTGTTATTATTTTAGTATTTAATGCAATGAAAACAATAAACCAAACTAATAATATTGCATGATAATCCATAATAATTTACCTATTAGCACAGTATATAACGTTTTGTTCGATAAACAAATATTGATAAAACTAAATTATCATAGTTACAAATAAATTTAATTTGGATAATTCAAAAATAATGAAATAAACAAAAAAAAAAATGTTTAATGCTCCTTTTAGAATCTAAAATGTGAAGGGATTTATGTATAATACACATAATCCTGAATTTATAAGAATGGTTTAGGGTCTAAACTATTTTAATAAACTATCTCAACAATAAACACACGGTCCAATATTTTACCATGTCCTCAATATTCATAATTAAAGACCGGATTTATATGTTTTTACATATCGTTACTGGGTCTATGCAGTCTTATGAGAGTAAAAAATGTGGACGATTCGTTCAATTCTGAATGCGTAGAAAAAAGTTTTTTTTGCATATTTGAGAATATTTCATGGGTTGGAGAATATTTAACCCATTTAGCATATTTTGGAATATTTCGTAAATTGTGAGCAAAAATTTGTATTTATTTTTATTAATTTTAATATTACGGTACTCTGAAAAAATTTTTTTGACCATTTACAATTTATTTTTTTTTTTCATTTTGATAAAAATAAAACACTCAGTATTATCAAGGTTTATCTATGTATATCTACTGATAAGATTAACTTATAAGTTTATCAATTATTCAAGTATCAAAATTTTGTTTTTGTGTTTTAATATTACCTATACTGTTATATTTATATTATATTCCAACTTCTTACTCTTGCTAAAGTGCAATACTATTCCATTAGGTATAATATGCAACTCTTAATACCTAATTAATATCTCACTATAAAAATATAGTTGAAAATAAAATTTTAAAAAATAAATGCATATTAAAGCATATAATGATGTTTTTTGATTATTTTTGCATATTTTTTAAATTTTTAAGAGAATATAATGAGAATATTTGAAGGTTTTTTAGAGAATATTAGCATCATATTTTGGGTATTTTAAGAGAATATAAATCCGGTCTTTATTCATAATATATAATTATGTATTAAATCCAACTAACTTCTCTCAATCGATTTGCACTAGATACATCACTAATTTCTAACTCTCCTCCATCTGCTTCATCTTCATTATCGATATCTGATTTACAGAGGTCTGTATAATAAAGCTTATTACCAGACAGTACGAAAAAATGAGGTCTCCATTCTTTTTCTAACAGATCTTCTAGATAAAGTACTCCATTTTTTTTTGTGTTTCTTAAATCAGTGTCCTTAGCTAGAAAAAAAACTATGCAAATAAACAAAAATATTAAACATAAAATATATAATATGTTTACAGTCATCGTTATGTCTAATTGTGACAGCTTGGTCTCCATTAACTTTTTCTGGAAGTCTTTTATGTTTTATTATGAACTTATACATAAGTTGTTCAGGGGAAGGCATTTTGTTTTCATTCCGGTCAACCGGTTGTGTAAGTAACATATCCCCTAATACTTCAATCATAGTTGATGCCATATTTCGCTGTTGTGGTATTGAACAGTTGTCTTCTATTGACAAAATAACTGGATACCTAAAATTATAGTTAATAATTAATTGATTAATAAATTACTGTATAACAATATTTTGCTTACGGCGAAGCAATAAAAGCGTGTTCTTTAATCGTTTTTAGGACATCTAAAAATTTTATACGACTGGTTAATGTATGGCCATGGTATATTATTGGCAGTCCGTCTGGTCCATCCCAACAATCTAATTCTATACAGCGACATCCCCAACGTAAACACCTTACATATGCCTCAATTGAACTTTCACTAGATACTTGATCGCCAGTTAAATAGCTGAAACATATTATGATACCAGATTTTTAATAACATCAATATATTATTGTAAATGCTATAGAATAATGATAAATAATTTACTAGTAAATGCATATTAAAATATACGTTCTTATTGGTTTAAACTTTAAATAAATATGTAAAACAAATATTATAAACAAAATTAAATTGTACATTTTATTTTAAAGATCATAAAAATAAAATAATAAAATATATTTGGATTAAAAATATGAAGTACAAGAAATTTTTTTTTTTTTTATTAATTATCCCACGGCAATTTTAGGCCATTAGGAAGGGGGTGGTACTGTAGGTTTTTGGAACTGTAGATATGTTATACGTGGGTGAGGTAGTACAAGAATTATAGAGGTTCATAGTTAGTAACTAATAATAATATAATATCTAATTCAAAATATTTATTAATACATATTATATAATAGGTATCTATAGTACTGTAGTAATAGAATATATGTACTCTATTAGACATTGTTTTCCTAATTTTTATGGTCTCTTGGTACCTCAGATTTGTTAACTTTAATATCTTAAAAACATACAAATTATACTAACGTATTATGAGAAGATGCTATCCAATAATGTGAAAGTGGTTTTGTCATGTTCTGAAATATATTGTCATAATATTGATCCCATATCTCATTTTGTTTTGAAAACAAATAGTCCATAAACTAAAACAAAAAAAATTAAATTACATATATTATTTTATAATAGGTACTATGTAAAAACCAAAAAAATTCACACGGGAAATAGGGTTAAGAACTGTAAGTATTTCACTCATTGTGATTACATTGTTGAAATTAAGGTGTTAACCAATTATAACATGATTAACATGTGTTTTGTCAGAAAATTCTTTTAATATTTTGATTTTCAAAAAAATTATAAAATTAAATATTAAAAATAGCCCCTGACAAAACACACATTTTATTATTTTTTATAATTATTAGGTAATGAAACCTAAACTTCAGTAATATAATCTCAATGAGTAAAATATAGAAAGGTTTTTACTATATTCTATATTAATTGTAAGACTAAGAAAAATGTTTGATGATTCACCCCTTTACAGTATTTTTTTTTATCGAATCTCAATAAATATATGTACATGTTGTAATAAGTACTAATAGAAAACATTAAATAAAAATGTAAATATTCAATATAGTAATTTTAATTGTATTTATTTAAATAAATATAAAATGTATAGTTTAAAATATGTTATGATGTCTGTTAATTAATGACTGTACACTATAAAGAGAATTTATTATTCGGAACTACTAATTTTCAACTTAATCAAATATCTAAAATTGAAAGAATACTTTAAAATCTAAGTTATAACATTAACAGGGTAATTTCTAATTTATTGCTAGGTATTTAGTATTTTACCACAGAATAAAGTTTATATAAATAGCATATAATAATTAATATTATAATCTGTGACTTTTCAGTATTCACATTTCACACATCTTCACCAATTACCAAATAAGTTTAATATGAAATTTAAATTTAGGAACGAAGTTCAGGGCTGATAACAGACAACGAAACCTGTTATCAGTTATCAGTGGTCGCCATTTGGAACCATTTGGACTATTTATGTGGTTGATGATAATACATTATTATTACCCAATGCAGTATCAGGTAGTATGTTCACGGTTTACCAGAGTCCGGAGTGCAGAATAATACTTGGTATTGATTTTTAGTTGACGCGGTTTTTGTCATTAAAATTATTCGTTACGTGTTTGGTTGGTTTTCATTATTTATCGAACAACTCAAAATGATCCGCTTCATTCTAATACAAAACAGAGCAGGGAAAACGAGACTAGCCAAATGGTATATGAACTTTGACGATGACGAGAAACAAAAGCTTATCGAAGAAGTGCACGCAGTTGTAACGGTTAGAGATGCCAAACACACAAATTTCGTAGAATTCAGAAACTTCAAAATAATTTATCGAAGGTACGCCGGTCTATATTTTTGCATTTGCGTGGACGTGGGCGATAACAATCTGTGTTATCTGGAGGCCATACACAATTTTGTCGAAGTCCTCAACGAATATTTCCACAACGTCTGTGAACTAGATCTGGTGTTCAATTTCTACAAGGTATACACCGTGGTAGATGAAATGTTTTTAGCCGGCGAAATTCGGGAAACGAGTCAAACAAAAGTCTTAAAACAACTACTTATGTTGAGTTCATTAGAATAAGTTATTATGATATTATATCTACAAGCAAATATTTTACTTTCTTTACCAATACACTAATTACTATTTATAATTTATTACTCTATACCATAATGTATTCTTTTTTTTTATTTATTATAATATACATACATAATAATATAATGCTATTTACGAGTAAAGTGTAATTATAATGATTAAAATAAATTACACCCAATTTATTTTCATCCCGACCTTTTTTTATGTGTGATAAGAGATAATATGATATTATCCTTAATTTTATCCGCCCCCCTAAAGATAGCAGATCTGCAAATATCGAATATTACAACTATAGGAATATGAAATACATTGTTATAGTGTTAAACTGTTAAATGCATTTTTTTTTATAAAATAAAATGGATAGCTACAAATTGTTGAAGTTTGGTGTTCTTTTTACTGTTGGTGTTATCAAATTAAGTATTTGGATAATTTATATAAAATAACTTACATCAGTTGAGGTAAATTGTAGCTTATCATTTAAATCTCTTCCACAATACTTGAAATATTCTTTCATATGTTTAGCAACAACTTCTTCTTCAAGACATAAACTTTCTTGCTCAGCGTTCAGAAACCTAGTTAGATTTTGAACGTTGAATGTGTCGTCAGCTGAACAATACATTGAAAAACATTCATTGAAAATCTAATAAAATGCCAACAGGTATTAAACAGTTATAAAACAATTTTTCGTGAAATATAATTTTTACCCCTGAATTATAGATAAGCTTATTATAGAGAGTGACAAACTCATCAAAATTAAGCTCATTACGCTTCCTGGTATCGACTTCTTGAAACAACTCTCGTAGTTTACTGGTTGAAATTTTGCAATGAACACGAGGAAAAAAAGCTTTTACATCTTTCAATGTCACTCTATAAAATATATGTAATTGTAATTATTTTATTTTAGCTTAAACAGCTTTTTAAATGATTATATTATAAAAACATTTTATTAAAATAAAACATTTTGTTTGAAGTGATTGATTTATTTTTGTACTAACGTTTCCCTTGAATTTTCCATAATATAAAATTCTTTACGCAGCCATCTTTCAACTTGTAATGGATATGGAGCACAGACAGTATCATTTACAAGATGATATAAGCCTTTGATCCATAGTTCACATTCTTGTTCAGATAATGCTGTAATCCAGGTAATGGTAATTAGATATGGACAGAGGTAAAATATCAATAATAATAATAATTTTAGCCCATTTAGTTACGGCACAAAAGTATATTTGAAGTGTTCGGCTCATTCCTCATTATCAGGGCCAGATTGGTTAGGCAAGCTACCGAGAAAATATCGGTGGGCCGGTTATGTGAGTGAAAAAAAATTCATGTTTAAAATACGATTGGCCACCTATAAGCTCGTAAAAATTATAGAAGTAATTTTGGGGCACTGAATATGTAGATGGGTCGCTTATAGAAGTGAAAATCTTGATGGGAATACACTCCAATCCGGCCCTGCGTATTATAGTCAATTCTAAACACAAGTTTTAATTACGTACCAACTAAACAGTTTATTAATTATCAATTATTAATTATTATTATTTGATTTTACTGCCTTGGAGACTTAATTTTCTAAAATATCTTAATACAGTAGCCACTCGATAATTCAAAATTCAGGGGATCGAGTTAAAAATTTGATTTATAGAAGTTTTCGATTTACCGAGTGTTCGAATAATCGAGGGAAAACAAATTGATTCGAATTTAAGAGAGGTGAAAAATTGTATGTATATATTACATTTATTTTTAGGTTTAGTTTTGGTAAAATAATAAGATTAAAGTTTAGATTAGGTAGGTAAGGTACCATAACATTTATAAACGACGATAATATTTAACCACTGTTGTTATTAGTTTCATTACGAGTACAGACATTTTGAATTATCTTCTAATTATAGAGGTTTTCTCAGGGGACTCTCCATTTAGATCGATTTATGGAGTTTTTGGAATTATCGAGTGACTACTGTATTTACTATTTAATTGTCTATTACCAAACATGAAAAAGGTAAATAGATAAACAAGTTTTATAAAAAAAAAAATTCATTATTGGAGCATTTTTAGACCTTCCATGATTGTTTTTAACAGTATATTATATTGAAGTGTGGCCGCGTGAATAGAGGCAGCCACCTCATGCAAAAGTGGGGGTGGGTATCCCAATAACTAAAGTCTCCAAAACCTAGACAGGTATATAGACTAGTTAATAATTTATACTCGCATAGTCACATATGAACTGCATTTAAGATGTGTGAAAACATAAGTGTAAAATGTGAAAAAATTGATGTGTGGGAACTTATAGAAAAAAAAATTTCACGCCGCCACTGATATTGAATACATTATGTAACATTTTTAAGATGTACGGGTTATAAGCACTTCAAATGAATGTTAACCATTACTGTTCAGGCTCTATCTCTCAAATGACGAAAAAATTGCATTTAAAAAACCAAAGCTTCTTCTTTTTATCAAATGCTCATATTATTACTTTATGGATAATACATTAATTTTAATTGTTTTTATAATTTTTTATTTAGTTAAATAAATAAAAGCTAAAATAATATGTAATAAGTAAAAACTACTACCTATTATTATTAGGGCCTGGATTTATATGCTCTACAAACCATTGAAAAACTTTCTAAAATTAAAAATGTATTTTACTGCAATAGTTCCCTTATTAACACGTTCACTGTGGATGATGCCATTGGCGGCATGTACCTTGTTATTTAATGGACTATAATTTGGTCAGCGTTACGATTACGTTTACGGTTTTTTGTCAGCGTATTCTATAAACATTGTTTCATAATCAAATTCAAACCGTACATTGATATTTTAATTTTTCAATTGTTAGGAAATTTTTTTTAAAACTAGAATTTTTTCCGCCTCACAACAAATAGGTATACAAAAATTTGATCTGCAGTGAACGTGTTCAAAATTGACATATAAAATCATTTCTTCAACAAAATGTTATACACATATCTAATATGAAATGAACAATACATTTAAAATAATTTAATAGACATTTATTTAAAAAAAAAAAAACTGAAATTAGATGAAAATTTGATTAGAAGTTCAGAGTGTTTATAAATTATAATCACGGCCTACAAATGTTACTATTGGATACATGTTTATCCTCTGTATAGGGCTTAGTGGGTGAATAGTTAAAAGTAGAATTTTTGGACCAAAAAGATATCCCCCTCCTCCTTAGAAGACTAATCAAATCCGATAAGTTATACAATATACAATTAATATTCATTAAAACTAACAAAATTACTAAAAAATGCAAAATAAAAGTTTCACTGTTGAAGTATCTGATTCTTTCATGAAACAAATTATGTACTTGAAAAGCATCGTCTAAGATCACCCAAAAACAGGTGCACTTTGCATTGAAATCCGGGCCCTAATTATTATCTACAACATTTTTGGGATTTCATAAGTAAAATAGTTTATATAGAACAATTAGTTTTTATAATAAAGTATATTAAATTTTTTTTTAATATTTTCAACCACCTTAATAACAAACAAATACAAATTAAATATACAGTTTAAATTCTAAAAAGGGAACATTTAATTAAGTATTTTTTATTGTTGTACTTAGATCCAATAGCTAAAATTGTGTACACCCGTTTTGATAATGAGTATAATATAGGTAAGTAAGTACAAATATTGTATTGTTTATTTTATTTTATTACTTAAATTAGTTATAAGTACCTACATCACCTAGGTATATAACTTGGTTTTTCATCGTTTTTAGTAAACATTTAAAGAATTTGTATGATTAGGATAATAAAAAAATATTTTAAATTATTATAATATTGTTATCAATAAAAATTAAATTAACAAAAATAAACCATCTTCACAGTGTTATGGCTAGACACCAGTTTTTCATAATAAGATATAGTAGGTGCCCGAAGAAGTAGTTACCTTTTTTTTATTTATAGAATTTACCTTGAAAGTTATGATAATAAAATAAATGAACATACCAACTATGGACAGAGTTTTCAATTTGAATTCGTTGCCATAAAATATGACAAAGCATTTGGACGCTTCAAATTTCTTCAATTCATCAGGCCATCTATCAAATTCTTTACTATTTCTACCACAACGTACTTCTTTGGCATCTTTGAGGTCCACTAAAATAGAAAAATCATACATAAAATGTTCAATACACATTACAAAGATAATAGTGAAATATAATTATAAAATAATTGTATAGTTGTAAAGATATTAGATTAAACTGAAACATATAATTACAAGAGCCATCAAATGTTTTATTGTTGCTACTGCTTGTCCTTGACCAGAGAATCTGTCGTGTTTCCTTGCGTAGCTTCAGTGTTCGTTTCTCAGGCCGTTTCTTCAAATAAAATCGTGTGACGATTGTGCCTCGTTCCAAGATGTTCATAATCTGATCAAGTTCTGAGATGAACACATTAGGTGTTAATGAGCCGCAAGCCATTTTTGAGATATTAGTTTACTGTTTATTCTGCCCGAAAACATTAAACAAGTCAGTGTTTAAAAATTTAAAATATCTTTTAAACATCCGGATAAAGTTTTGTCTTTCCACTTTTCCATCGAGAGTCGAGTTATCAATATTCAGTATTATTATGATTCATTCCATTTTTCATGAATGAATGATAAATATTACTACATTAGATAACAAGTGCTTATCAGTGATTACAAAAAAGGATAATAAAAATAAGGTTGGCCAAGACTTGGTTATTTAGCCATGATGGGTACCGCTACCGCAGCAATAGTAGGTTGTAGCACCTATACAGTGCTGCAGTAATTGTAGGTGTTGTGTGGTCCTATGGATGAGAGTCCAGGGCCTATTATGCTGTTTGAAATTTTTTAATTAATATTAATTTGCATAGTCTTATATAATTATATTTTATTTATTCATGAAGTACCTATAACCTACTTAAATATATTTAAAAAAAACAACTTATATGATAAATTATAAGCAAGGTTCTATCACATAATTCAAATGTATCTTTGCGGAGAGAAGATCAAGCAACTACTAAACAATATTTTTAAAAAAAACACACATTGTAAAACAAATATTCTTTTCTGTGCTCAAAATCTAAAAGGTTAATGAGGATCTCCTATATCTCCCATATTTTCCGTGGGTAAGCCCCTTACTTGAGATGTAGTCTGGTTAGTGGTTGGGTGAATAGCTATGAAGTATGAATAGGTTTATAGGTAAATTAATTTATATATTGAAAAATAAGTAAAAATATATTTGTTTATTTTTTTTTTTTATAGTAATATTGTAATATACAGACAACATAAATAAAAAAAAAATTAAATTAAACTAAAACAAAATCATATACGTTATTATACTTTATAGAAATAATTAATAGTGTCTAGTGAATCTTATTTTTAAAAACGTTCGCATCAAAGTCACCAGGTTATTATACCTTATGCATGTACTTAAATATAATTTCACTCTCCCAAACAGAATATTAATTTTTTGCTTAAAATTATTGAACTATCTCGATCTTTTCCGGATTTGGCCATTTGGGTACTGGGTAGTGTATACAAACTACAAAGTACAAAACTAACAATTTTAAGTTTGGTGACAGGTGCAGTTGGCATAAGATCTAAAATAAATTACTATAAAAAAAAAAAATAGATAATGTATACCTATTATTAAATTATCAACTATAATAGTTGACTAGTAAGTTGAGTGTAGGTTTAATTATTGTATATTTTTCTAGTATATTTGAAATTTTTAACAAAAAACTGCAACCAGGCTTCTCTTGCTCAATAATTACAACTATATAATACAACAATTAGATATTATTAAAGTATACAAACTGGATTCTGTTAAATGCTCAAATTATTATATTATAGGTACCTAGGTACTTCCCTACGCCAATCGTAGGTAAATTTAATATTTATACAGGGGAACGTGTAGAAGAGTAAGGACGCTGTAATGGATTGAACTTTTAAAGACACTATATAAATACTAATAATAAATTAATAAATGATAATTTTATTTTTTAAACTTAAGCTGAATATTATATGTATAATAATATAATTAATATTATGATAAGTTATTAATTGAATAACGTTTTTTTGAAATTGATTGAAGTTTTAGAAAGTTCGCTAGGAGGTGAATCTAAAGAAATTTACATTTGTATAACTCTACTTTGTCCCAGGTATAATCTGCAGAACAAAAACATAATGATACTAAAATACTTACTAGGTAGGTACTCGAGTGTACTGTGTACATATCGGTATAACCATATCGGTCATTATTATATACATTAATATATTATTATTATTAGATATTGTTATATAGCTATTAGCTATATACGTATACTATATAGTGATTATTACTTGCAGGTATGCTATAGCCGTATGGCGTATAGGTAATGGTATGTGTATAATATATTAATATGGATATGCCAAGTAGAATGGAACAGAATTCCGTTTGTCGTAAACTATAATATTATATTAACATATACCTATTTGTATTACTGTATTGTATTAGGTAGATATACATACTACATACCTACACTGTATTGTGATTGGTGAAATATATAATATGTGCCACTTAATACATATAATGTACTATACATAATTATTCAATATGATGTTACATTTAAATTGCAAAATAGATATTTTTTCACTGTTAAAAATCCGAATTTAATATATTTTATTAACCTTAAGTCATTGCATTATATGGAAGTATTTGTTTTTAAACAGTTATGCATAAAAAAATGTAACTGTATTTTAGACAACAATATTATTAAGTATTAAATGGTTATATGTATTACACACGTTGTCTATATGTTCAGAATTAGATTATATCGGTATATACTATATACATAATATAATATGTTATATATACAATATACCTACAACCTACTGGTCACTCATACTGATACCGATACCTATATCTACTATATTAATTAATTTAAAAAAATTAATTAAATTATTAAAATATCTTTTTAGGCCTATATGGCTATATAATATGTTGTTACTCATTAAATATTACCAACTTCTTAATTATATAATAATGTGGATTGTGAATAATAAATTATATACGATTGAAATACCTACCTATATACGGTATATGGCTTTGGTTATAATACGTAACACCACAACTCTAAAGTACCTATGCTATTTGCGTTAATTAGAGATGGACGATAATCGATTCCCTGTAAAGTATTTAATGTAGGTAGGTATTCGTTTTTAAATTAACACGTTTATAATTTATTGAACCTCAATTTGGTGTGATAATAACACAGAATATAATAACAATAATAATAACAACAATAATAATAATAATAAGCCGACCTTCGTGTTAAAATTAAAATAGTTGCGTTGTCTGCGTCATCTGGTTTTCGAAAGTTTTCATGTGTCTAGGCCTTAGACTCATAAAGAATCCTTTTGACGAAGCAAATAATATTTGAGTTTATTGTGTAAGTCGGATGACTAACTGGATATCAATTATGACCTATGAGTAAGTAGTCGAAAACTCCATTGCACAATTAACAAAAAATTATTTAATCTTTGAAATTGTAATGTAGGTACACTAATAATAAAGTTTATATTTTGTAAAGGCTGTACACACTGGACATCGTCGAATACCTATGTGCTAATTCAAATTAAGTATAACAAATATAATATTAATTATAAATTAAAATAATGTATTCAAACTTTCAACTAGGCAGGTCCAGAGTGCACATGATAGTAGTAAGTTATTAAACTATTTTCAAATTCACTTTAAAAGTATTAATGTATTATCTAAATTCTAAAATGTAATTTGGTAATTTAGGTACCTATAGGCTATATTTATGAAAAATATTTGTGTGTATGATTGAGGCACAGGGCTCGAAAATCACAGTGGGTACCTGCAAGTACTCCTATACAGGTCTTATTATAATATAATTGTCCCCGTTATTTTTAGGTTGATAGTTGTTAGGATCTAAATCAAAATATTTCATACAGTCATACCTGTTTTAAAATATTTTTTTTATGAAGTTATACCTACAACTTACTCTACTAAATCCAGTTATCAGTATTATACTTATTTGTAATTGGAGTTTGGACAATTGGTACAGAATCTTAAATTTATAAATCACTATTAACTTATCAAATAGGTACGAGGTACCTATGATCACAAGTCACAACTTTATAATATGAAATAATGAATATAATAAATATAAAAATAAAAATAATTTAAGGTAGGTAAAGCCAGTAGAGTAAGGTCTGTCTGCAGAACTTAAGAGTTAAGACATTAGCTGTACCTACGTCCTACATACAATTTAACATTATGGTAATTACTCATTATTACATGTAGACGTCGTGCTATTGACTATATATATAATTATAAAAGAAAACATGTTGTTAATTATTTTCAATTTACAACTATATTATAATAGATATTAGGTATTTTGTATTTAGGTACCTACAACCTACTACTAATGCAAGTATACCGTGTACGTGATATATCATATAATATGCAATGACACTATTAAAATAACATAAAATACTATGCACCAGTCCGAGTACCCAGCCAGGTTTTTTTAATGGGGGGAGTTTTAATTTAATATATAAATACTTCTTGGGGATCTGTTCTCACATCTAATATACTTTTGAATTATACGGCCGAAGGGGAAGGGGTGTTTAAACACTTGACATAAGTGGCATATACCTACTAATATTAATGTTCTACAGTTTACTGTTTTTTAGGCAATGTTATAAAAATCGGTATTCTTATATATATATTATACTTATTAGTTATTACTATTGTTACTTACTATAGTTACTATATAGGAATACAGACATACAGTCATAAATATATTACACTATTATATGCCCATAATGATGAACCTATAATCATTTTAAAATTGTCCTATACATATAAATACCTACTTTTATACCAATTGACGCATAAATATATTTATCAGGGTAGGTACCTACTATCCGTAGCGTACGCAAGATTTTAGTTCGGTTAGGGTCGTAATAACCGTCCTAATAATCGATGGATGATACACCGTATATGACGATTATGGCAGATGTTTTGTAATGTTCTAAATCAGCAACAACATTTAAACTTAACTGAAACTGAAATTAATAAGTCTTATGACTTATGAGTATAAAGTAAAATTGTTTGTTTAATATGAAACAGCCGATAAGTAGCTTCCCCCTGATCACTCTGAATGGTGCATTGGAGCTGCGGCTACTTCGACTTAATATAATATACTAACTATTAATACCATAGTCCATAGTACAATACGATATATATATAGAGATTATCTATTATCTACACATAATATATCATATCGTAATATTATCACCCATGTACATTGTACGTGTACCTACATGTTATAAAATCATCGTGTTTATCGCATTGGATATAATATAAAACAAGTTGTTGTTGTATAGTATATCTATGGTTTATCGATTTTTTGTAGAAATGACCTATAATTTTCATTTAATTATTAAACGAAAATAACAATATTCTTTGATCACGATTAGTATTTGTATATTATCATATCATACGGTTATTAAGACATCCTAAAAATTGTTTGTGGTCACCGCAGGTCTTAATTCGTAAGTACGATTGTACGATCACGAAGTGACCAAAATACGACGACAAAGGTATATCCTATACAGCTATACGTCGGTCTGAACTCTGAATGACTGAATCTTATGATGGCCAGTAGGTAGTAGGTACAGCAAGTAAGTAGTCGTAAGTATAGACCAGTATAGTAATTAGTAGTATGTGGGTAGGTACTATATTATATTTTAATATTTATATAGGTTCTGGCGTACTACTGCAGTGAAAAGCATCTCCGCGTCGGCCCACGACAACCAGTCCGGCGTTGAACGTCTCGCGAGCGCCTGCGCTGTACGTGACGTCATCGTCGTGAATGCGGTTCGTTCACGGGGACCGCGACCAACTGTTGAACTGCGTGGCCTACATCGGGAAATCCCGTTACCCGTGCCACTTGTTCGGCACCACCAGACGCCAAGCGCCGCGCATACGTGTTCGGGGGGCCCGGCAATCGCGTTATTGTGGTGTTATTATTATTATTACTATCATATACGCGACAGTAACGAATACGGATCGGTAACGCGTTAACGTATCGTGCCCGGCACAGAAATTTCACTCGTACTCGTAGTGCAGCGACTTGTTGTATAGCTACAACACTCGCTTATTGGCACAACGTACTATTACATATTTCATTATTTTTTATAATACCTACCTCTACGCATTTACACGTATGTTCGGGTTACCGGGAATTGTGGGCAAAGGTGTCTTCGGAGGGAACAGCAGCGGCGACAGCAATCGGAGCCGCAACAACAACAAGAGCAATAACAGCAGCAACGGCAACAAGAGCAAAACGCTCACGTATCTGCTGTGGCTGGTCGGCGGAGTGTGCGGCCTGCACCATTTCTACTTGGGCAGAGACCTGCAGGGCGTACTCTGGTGGTGCACGTTCGGTGGGTATTTCGGATTCGGTTGGCTCAGGGACCTGTTCTACATCGGCGAGTACGTGGCCGACGCCAACAAGGACGAGAAGTACATGAAAAAAGTCGACTACATGGTCCGCGTGTACGAAAAGGTGAGCGCTGGTATCGGATTTATCCGGGGCGGATGGTCCTGATAATCTCAATGTGACGTGTAGAATTAGACTTTTATACATTTACACGGCATAAAAATAGATACTCATCGGTTTGCTTGCACAAAAAATACAGTATTGTTTATACTTTTATAAGAATATAAAAAATTATTTTACAATAGGTAGAATATTAAATTTTGACCTTTTTACATCTACTAGGCGTTGTAATATCCACTTATTTACTATTTAGTAATTAGTATTATAATAATATATTACATGATAATTATGGTGGTCTGGAGATGTGACACTTTAAAATAGTACCTATAGTATAAGTAGGTATTAAATATTAATACTTACCATTACTTATACGTAATACCATTATTGATTATAATATAATATATTATATACTAGTATTTATAATCAATGGTATAATATACGTATCTTATTTCTAACTTTATTATGTTTACATTTTTCCAGTAATCTGTGTAGGTATATTTACACATTGTGTTAGCCTTTTTTTTTCACGTGCGTGGGTACACTCTACACAGTATGGATTTTTTTTACCTGTCCTAAAAGTGTATAACTTCACCCACCCACAACATGAATGTTTCAACATTTATGGACCCGACATATAATATACCTAATTTACGACGTGTATTATAATTATTAAATATCGACACGAGCACACGACGACGATATTGTTAAATCCGTCGTCTATGAAAATAATATATTCGGTGGGTAGGTTTGTACATATGTAGCTTTCCTAACGTAGGTACGTTGGCATACTTATAAATAACTATTTATATATTGCGTTTACGATGTGACGCGGACGCAGCCGGAAACGTCTCGGTCGGTTTGAAAAAGTGTCAGACGAAAGAAATGGAACGCGGTCCGTTTTCCACCCATATATATATATAAGGTATACGTGCCGAAGCGATTCATCAACGGCCGATGACATATTAATAATATTTTTTATCTCATTCGTTATTGAAACTCAGATACCTTGATTACCTACAACTTACCTATTTCTATCGTTATTATTTGTTGAGACTACCTATTTTAAGAATTCGGATAGAATAATAAATTAAAATGATATAAAGCGGCTCATAGGACACAACGCGATGTTTAAAAATATATATATATATATATATATAGGTCAACCATATACTATATTGTAATATTGTATATTGCGTAGGTAGGTATAATATAATATATTATTATACCTTTATCGGGACTGAATGGTCGAAATCAATAAAATTAATGAACAGTCCATGAAATTAAATTTTATGGTATAAGATAATATATTATACCATAAAATTATAACACTTAACACATATGGTCGCAGTCGTATATAATATACCTGTTGACTGTTTATGCATATTATACATAGGTATCACATATGTATAATATTCCTACATATTATTTACTTAGGTATACCTATACCATATACGTGGTTGTTTTGTGTGACGTGGTTAAGTTTATTATTATTATTGGTCCAGTAACTCTATACAAATTCCTCAATAACTATCTATCATTTATAAATCTTATATTATGCAATTATTTAATAAATTAATCTAAACGAAAATAACAAATATAGGCTATGATTTAAAAAAAATTCTAAATTTACTATACTTTTATTACCTTTTTAATTTATTGTTCATTATCGGATATTTCCATCTATATTAAGTTGTATGGTTTAATCTTTGTTTACCAGTGGTTCAACAATAATATTTTATTACAGTTTCTTATCTTATACAATAAGCTATATAATATATTACTTATATCTACGACTTACCTACGATTGTACATATTTTGTGTAACGCGCTTTTATGATGCCTATTTACATATGCTGGTGAATAAAAATAATGAAATAATAATTCTTAAATCTTAAAGAAAAATGATATAAATATTTGTAATATAAATATCTATAATAAATTAACTGTTTACTAAAGTTAACCTATATGGTTATATATCAATCAATTAATGGCATGATGTAAAAACAAAATTATAAGTGTTTAAAATGATGAATACTTTTAACATATTATAGTTATAGCCTATAGGCTATAGGTCTGTAGGTATACATTATACTACTTAATAAATATGTATATTTTAACTTATATAAAAATTATAAAATCTATCAGTACAATAGTACATGTTGCTTAAATAATGCATTTGGGTTTTGTAAAAATAAAATGTATTATATATTTATATTATATCTACCATATGTGTCATAGTTTTACGAGCATTCTGAAATATGATAAACTACCCTGCTGTCTGAGACTTTTTTTTACTGCTTTGAAAACAGCATAAAAGGTTAAAGCGATTGTAAAAAGTCACAACAATACCTATAATTTGGTTTTGTTGCATAATAAGACTTGTGTCTGAGACTCAGATTCTGAGTACAAACCTGTTACCTATATATATGGCTCACCAACCACTATATTATAATATATAAATATTAAATTTAAATAAAATAACAATTCTTTTCGCTACCTAACAAAAATCATGTTGGAAAAATGATATTTGTTAACCGGCCCCTTCTGTGTGGAGAGTTCGGCACTTGGACATGTGAGGAATTTAACCTTGAGAATACTACACAAACACAATATGAAGGTTAATCACCTTTATTTCTTATAAATGGTATATTACCTACTAAGGAGGGTTCACAACTCGTCGTGTCGTGTACTCGTGTAAAATATTTTTTTTCTGATTGGCTTACCGAATGAGGTTGTAAAAATGTAATCGTAATATCGTATCTACCCACACGGTGCCATATTATTGACTATCGCGAAGTTGAATTTATACTCTTGGACGATTGAAAGTTAGGCATTTTTGAGTTTTGACCGCTTTGACGTGTTGTTACATACCGGTTCGCTGATAATCCTAATTCGTAATAATATAAATTAGTAATTACAATTTTGGTAAATTTATTGTTTTTATTTGTAAGATGTTAAAAATTATAATATTATTTCGGAATACACATGACACTACGGTAACTGTGAACACCCCCCCCCCCCCTTTAAGGCTTGTCGAACATAAAATTAATTTTATTTACTACGATGTACACGTACATTAAAACCACTAAACTCTATACCCTGTTATATTACTATATAGTTCAGTGATTAAAACTCTATAGGATGGTAACGGTTTTTTCGGTAAACCAGTTTCGGTAATATTACTGGAATTTACTGCTCATTTTGCATAGCATTAACAAGATCAACGGTATCACGACGATTCGGGATACTCAATAAGGGGATTCGATACCGTGATTTTCTGTTTTTGTCTAAAACACGCGTGACATAGTATTTTAGACGTGTTTTTTGCCAAACATTCCAATTGATCTATTGAAGCGATACGATTTCTGAAAACAGATTTGAATTTGTCGTCAAGTCTACTTGAAAACGACTTTCCCACATTTTTGATTTTTTGATTTTAACTTCTCCAAAAATTGAAATAACAGAATTTTTAAATACTCTTTTTGAATATGACATTTTAAAAAATTTGGGGGATGATATCAAAAATGTGGGAAAGTCGATTTCAAGTAGACTTGACGGCAAATTCAAATCTGTTTTCAGAATTCTTATCGCTTCATTAGATCAATTGGTATGTTTGGCAAAAACACATCTAAAATACTATGTCGCGCGTGTGTTAGACAAAAACAGAAAATCACGGTATAATAATAATATTATAGCGTATACCAACACGTCAGCGGCGTCCTGCACACGTTCAATAAACTAGCGATGTCCAATCTTATCGGTAGATGGCGGTTTATGACCCCAAAACGCTCTCACTTGTGACGCTCCGTTCGCAACTGCATAGTATATAAGGAACGTTCAGACTCATACCCTTCACCTCACCTCCGTTACCTTACCATCGGGTCCACACTCTTGGCGCGGTAACCGAGCGGTTACCGATTGTCCACATCACGACCTGAGGAAAGTCCCCGGACCTCCGGCAGAGAGTGCAACCGGCTTAACGGCCGTTCGATTCCGCCCCAATCGGACGAACACACGACGGAAGTGAACGGTCGCGTGCACGCGTCCGTGATCCGTAGGACGTTTGTGGCGATTTCGACTGGTCCTAGACATACAGTATGTGAAGGGAGGGTTGCGCAAGTGACCCTTGACTTAATGGGGCTTACCAACGGAGGTGAGGTTCCAATTTTTTTTTTCATTTTATTTAAAAAAAATTATTATTATTATTATTATCATTATTTTCCATGAATTTTTTTTATCATTCATATTATTCCCTAAAACAGAAATATTATTCTCCGGCGGCTTCACGGCTTCGGAAAAACCGTTGGTCAACGTTTTTGAAAATATATTTTCTCAAACAAACGATTACAGTAACAATGTTGTTTTAATTAGTATTTTGGGATGATTGATTAATTTATAGATTTTGAACGGTAAAATAATAATCGATCATCACAGCAATGAACAACCTACAGAAATTAGAACTAATTAACCAATGTATAACAATGACTGCTATCTATTTGCCACCCAAATATATAAACATATTTTATATATTATGTAGTTGTATATATCTGTGATTAGGCATTTTATTATAATCGATAATATTAATATATCTATTTAGTGTTACGGTACCTATATAGGTAGTATACACAAAAAAAAAAAATAAAAATATTCCAATATAAGAGTGTAAAACATTAAAACCTAAGTATAAAATATGTATAAATGTCATAATTTAAGTAAAGTATATTTTATTCAATGGAAAATGAAGATAATGTGTAAGATAATTAAGAGTGAACTAAAAATTAACTTAAAAGCATGTCCTAACTAATCTTACAATCTATAACATAATAGTATAATATTTATTATTTAAACTTTAAACAACATAAATGTCTGACTTGTTTTACTATTTTTCAGCCACCGTTTTCTACGGTTCGATTCACTGGAATGGTAGTAGTGGCATATCTTTTCAGTACTGTTGTATCTCTAGCAATACCCGAAGACAATGTGGCAGGTCTTAGTTGGCAATGGTTACAAGTATTTACTCCTCTAGCTGCTGCTATAGGTAAGTAATAAATCACTTTGTTCTAAATAGTAACGTTATTGAGCCCACACTAAAATAATATTGTCTATAGCATTATTTTTTTGTTAATTTTATGTACGTCAGACATCAGTATTATAATATTTAATTAATAATATGTACGTACATTTAAAACCATACTATATGAAATATAGTCTGTGACCATACTGCCAAGTTAGTAAATTATTGTTGTAGTACTCACGTTATATACATTTTGTCATATTGCTTTCTAAAATTTATTTTAATAATATTTTTCCTCAGATTTTTCGTTTGTGAATTAAAAAAATTGATTTTTGCTTAATATCTATACATATATTGTTGATGTATAATTAGACAAAATATATGATTATTGTTTGGTAAGAAATTCAATAACGTAGATAGTGTTGGCTTTGGCTACATTAATTACTAAAAACAAAAATATGATTAAACTCATATAATTTCATTACAGTCATTAGTCGTACCATACTGCCATGTTATGACTTGTAAATGTAGATTTATTATACATCTAGAAATTAAGAAGAATTTTCCATTAGACTCCACATAATATGAGACATGAGTTCTTAAGTTATTATTATGTAAAATTAATTTAATATTTACCAAGTACTTATATATTGTTGTTGATTAATTTTCAGGTGTATGGGCCGTGGGAAATATTGGTCATGAAACAGGATCTATTAAATGGCCTTTAATATGCGCGTACTTGGTACCCATGGTTGGTAATCCGTTGAAATCATTTATTTTTGATAAATGGGGCTACGATATTGATGAATCTACATCATTTGCCATAATGATATTATCTGCAGCATGGTCATTTGATCATTTGGAAAAACGGTGGAGGCCAAAAAACCAAAAGACCCCAGGCACCTTAAAGTAAGCATTTATGAAAAATATAACTTTAATATTGTAAGAAGTTATGATTAACAAGGAATTAAAAAAATTTATAAATCATATTCAAATTTTTAATATTTTTTCAAAATAACTTATTTGTTTTGAAAACTTTGGTGGATGCCTTGATCTGTTCAATATTTACTTATTTATCTAATTCAATTTGCAGGCGAATCGTTGTGATCAGTATGTGCTGTTTATTATACATGGCTTTATGGAGTAGTTATTTGTATTTCAACGCCAAAGTGACTGATGAAGATGGAGACGAAGTACCATTCCACGAGGCACTAGGACATTTTTTCAGTTCACCATGGTGGTTAGATGTAAAACAATCATTTATTGATGTATGGCAATTTGCCCAAGAACATGGGTGGATGGAGACTTGGCGACAAATAGTTTCATTATCTGATCCTTCGGGTGAACAAAATGCTTTTAAGGTAAAATTACACAATTTAATAAAACTTAATAAATTAAAAATGTATATATTTGTTATGTAAAATATGATAAAATAGATTAAAGCTAAATTTATGTAAACTAACATTGAATGAATTTTTAAAAATATTTAGAATTTCTATACACTTTGACAACATTATTTTTTATGAATTTATTGTGTGCAGATTTTTATAAAATTATAATATTTGTTTCCTTTTTATATTTATGGATATTTTTCAGTTATCATTAAAAGTCATAACCTTGCATATTAACGCATATTTTGATACTTATTAAATATTGAAGTGAAATTAAATTGTTACTGTTTTCAAAATCTAATAAATGTATAAAATTATAGGTAATACATTGTCCAATAGACAATTTTAATAATACCACTTGTTGACTAAAAACTTATTTTTTTTTGTTAACTTATATCAATTTTATAATTTTTAACAGGAAGTTAACTTTTTGGTTCATAATCTTGTTGAGCAATTTAAGTAGAAAAGTTTTTGTTTTGCAATAAGTACCTTGCAATTAAGTTCCTAAAGTTACTTTCAACCAATAATAATGTTTTCATATTTTCATTATTTTGACTGCACATTAAGATACTTTTTAGTGCATAAAAATCCGTGTTCTATTGATGAGCATTATATTTGGAGTTAAAACGTCGTCCATATATTTACATACAAGTTATAATCAACCATACCTATTATTTTATATTTAAGGTGCTGGAATTAAGATCAGGAGCTACACAAACTGAAATAAAAAATCAATGTCGAACATTAGCAGTTAAATACCATCCAGATAAAGCTAAAGATGACGTAACTAGGAAAGATGTGCAAAATCTATTCTTTGAAGTACAGCAAGCATGTGAACTGCTATCAAATAGTAGAGCTAAAAGGCGAAGAAGAAATAAACAATTTAATGAAGAGCTTTAAGTTGCATTATTATTTTTTGTTTTATACCTATCATAAAATCATAATTATTTATAAATTTACTGTGATAAAACCAAATTGATGATATTTCGACATCATTTAAGAATAGTATTTTTTTTTTATAAATGCTATTGGTCAAGGCATTAAATCCTTATGTGATGGATAATTTTAAAATAAAAATTACAATAGTGTAATTTTTTTATGTTAACTTAACACTATATGTTATTAAGCCTTTGTCAGATTTATAATATGTATTTTAATTTTAGAAACGTTCATTATCATTTAATAATTTATTTTACTATATTATTGTCCGATAAGAGACTAGAATAACATTCTATAAACACTCATTAAGTATGAATTTATAAATTTTATAAGTAAACCAAATTCAACACTAAGTTTATATATTTTTTTAGAACCATAAATGTAATGTTTTCGAGTTTTCAGTATCTCGAAGTTCCTATATAATAATAATAATGTTTAGGTTGTTTTTAATATGTAATTAACTTATAACTCCAAACTTTATGATTTTATTGTTTGTTTAAAATTAAATAATTTTAATTTACCATATAGCTTAGTGTAATTGATTTATGAAAATTGGCTTCAAGCCATGACTGTACTTTCAGAATAATATTTCTACCTGTTTTTGTAGAATCAAATATTTTGTTCTGTAAATACAATATATTTATATTCATTACCTACTTTATATAGGTAATTTAATTTTAGGAGTTGGGAAATAGTTTGTATGTGTTGTTAAAATATAGATCATAGTAATTAACTTTACAATACGGTGCCATTATCAATATTGTAAATTGTAATGCTATAGAAGTTTTTTTTGTTTTGTTATCAAACCATTAGATAGATAGTTCATAAACTTCATAACATTTAATATACTTAGAACAATGGTAAAAAAAAAAACATTTGTATGATATGGTTTATTGACTTGTTTGTGTAATTAGTATTTAGTATAATTATAATAATAGCAATGAAAAAATATTTAGCATTAGGTAATGATATACATATTAAATTAAAAATAATTAATAAACAATATCTGAAAGAGCACCTTAATAATTGAGAATATTAATATTTATTCTTTGACATCAATCGTTTTGTACAATTTTATTTCATCAATCATTTAATACATTTTTTTTTCAACAACAATTATATAAACAAACAAATACCTATCTACATAGTTTTCTCTCATACATTTATGATCAACGTTACATAAATATCCTAAATTTTTGGATGTAATTAATTTCACCGAGTTCTAAGCTAACTTACATAGTTACATGTTAATATGGAGTTTAAAAAAAATGTATGAGAAATAATTAGTGTAGGTACACATAATACATACCTACAATTCAGAAAAATAATTAACAAAGGATATTATTGGCCAGTTGCCACCGCTATGTTTTCTGTAGCAAGATTCTAGGTATTTGTATCCTATCGGTTGAAGATAAATAACAGGAATATTATATATTATTTCAAATGGGCAAAATCAATAAATACAAAAGTATAAAATATGTACCTAATGCACAGTAAATATTTTTTCAATTATATCATTTAATATCGTTGCAAATTTAATAATAATTATCAAAATTGTTTCTTAATAAAGAAATTTGTAAAATAAAATAAAGAACATAAATTTATACTTAAATTCTGGTTAATTTTGAATATTCATTAGTAATAGATAATACAGTTTGTATGTTATTACAGCAAAAATAATAAATAAAGACAATGCATATTATAATATTAGGTAGGTATTGTAGGTACCTGGTCACTACACCTACATAATCCGGCTTATCGTAATTCATAATAATTAATAATACTGATATATGATGTTATATCCTTGAATAATCGGATAATGAACATGTGACAGGCATACATATTAGTATAGTGTATTTTAATTTTTAAATATTATTTTAAGATTAAATTTGAAGTTTTTAATATTATTATACCTATCTATTGACATAACTGTTAAATATTTTAAACTAGGTAGGTACAATCTAAACAAATTATAAGTAATAGTCTTACATAATTAGCAACATGGAAAACCAATTTTGCAATAAATCACAGTTTTCAGAAAATAAACGGTTCTAACTTATACAGTTACAACTATCAAGAAAATAATACAATTAAAATATTTTAATTTTCAAATACCAACCTATCGAACTATAGGTACCCACCTCTTCTTAGTGAAGAATTAAAATCATATAAAATAGTCAACCCACATCGTCGATGCCTTTCTATTTAAACTACCGATTAAAACTTGATTTGAAAATTTATACCGAAGCAGTACCTACTAACTATTTATTATGTCTTTAAACTAGGTAGATACCTAGGTAGTTTTACATTAACCTGAACTCAATGGCTTTGATATTCATGCTGTAGATATTAATCATGCTTAAAAAAATAAATGATGTAGTCGTAGATTGACTAAACCTGAACTCTGGCTTTTATAGGAAGTATTAGCCAGCCAATGGTAACACACTCACTGACTTAAGTCGTAAGCTGTACACTTACCAATTACCATACATTTTACATAGTATCTAGGTACCTATAATCTGAACAAAAAGGTCAATGTTATTTTTAATAATTCACAACAATGTGAATAATGCATTAGGTACGTCTTTTGGATCATACAAATTTACTAAAATATGTAAAGAAATGGAAATTTGAATAGAATAATCTGACGCCCGGTTCCAATATAATGGTAATGTTCTGTAGAATCGACCGAAATTAATGATATTATTTTTGACTTATAGGCCGCATTGAACTCCGTTTTTAAATATTTTAATCTCAAACTTTATAATAGGTTTATGTCTTCAAAAATAATATAGCTATAAGTTTTTTTACAAATTACCTATAATATTAGGCATAGTGGTACCATTATTTGAAATAAAATAACAAAATCGGAGTTCAATGCGACATGTAGGAAGTCTTCATCTTTCAGATAAAATAATACCTACTTATCATTTTATCAAAATCCGACAATTCTACAACTTCAAATAAGGCCTGAAAATGTATTCCAGTGAGGTCATTTTTTTCGATATAATACACTGTTCGATCCCCCCTCAATAAAATATAAAATACCTATAGTTTTTAAATTTTATAGAATTTGCGGAAAATTTTAAAAACCAGCTGATGGCCCCTCAAAAAATCGACTTACGCGTTGCCAACTATTTAATATTTTTTTGATTTTTGATATTCTACTTGTCCCCCTTGTTTAGTTGTTCATTGTTAACCACATTTAAAACAGTTTTCGGCAGTTTCAAATTTTTCAAATATTCATGTAGCCATGTAGGTAGCTAGGTACATTTCAAACTTCCCAACAGAACTTTTTGAAAAACTATATAACAACATTTTTAAGTGGAAATTATATTTAAAGTTTTTTTGTTTTCAACAAAAGCTTTAAGTAACAATTATAGGTATTATTTTTAATGATAGGGATACAAAAAACATTTCTTGGTCTTTTCTTTAAGAATCATGGGAAATAGGTAGGCTAATAGGCTCCCTCCTCTACCACTATGTTTTTTTATGTTGAATTATATTATTTTACATTATTTATTATGTAGCAGTTAAAATTAATTTACAAAAATTGTATAATTTTTAATAAGTAGCTGGTACCTACTAGACTAAAATTAGCACCTATTTTAGATTTTATATAAAATCACGATTATCATCCTTAGTTGGTAGGTAGGTAGGTAGGTAGGTAGGTAGGTATATTAAGTTTAATAACACAGTAAGTCCACGTTTAAATTTCAATTTAGATGCATTAGCATAAAAAAAAAATCATAATGATATACTTAACAATTTAACTGTTCCTGTTACTGAGGTATGGCTCACTGAGGTATCAGGGCCCGGAAATATAGAATAGGTAAAGCAGTAGGCACTAAGGTACCTATTACATAATATTGGTAGTATGTACCTAATATTGGATTTACGGTTCCTATGCCACCTATTATTAAATACAATACGCAAAGGTATAATTATAGTATATTAGAAAATATTTTTAATAAAAAAAAAATCGAATATCCAAGATAAAATGTCACGAGATCGCTATTTATTATATTAATATGAAACAACTAGCATAAGATAGGTACTATATCATAACTTCTGCATAAGATTAACTAAATTATAATCGCCAGTAGGTTGGTCGGTTAAATCCCTATAGGTCTTATGCCAGAGCTGTTGCTGTTGCAGTAGGTACCTATATATATATACATATATTACGGTATTCTTATATAGTACCTGTACATAAACTACCTTACTCTAGATTTAAATAGGTACTTGGATTTGGCACATATTAATCCTTTGAGATAAGCATAAGACCCATAATTATTGTTAAATTTAATGATGATAAGACATTAAGACCACTTCCCGCAGATATTTAAAAACGAGTTGTTTGATGTTTCTAATATAGATTCGTATATAGGTAAATACCTACTGAATTCGGCTATTTCACTCACTGTTTTGCACTATAGATGACATATAGGTGCCAGATTTGAAAAAATCATTGGTTGCTATGGCCACTCATACATTTGCAGTACCTTCATAATTCATACCAGTATAACACTGCAGACCACGGTAATCTGTTATTGCAGATAGTTTAAAATTTAAATCATAGCGACCTATTATAACTAAACACAGTCAATTTATTATAGGTCTATGCAGTAACCCAGTAACGTTTCTAGGATTTTTTCGGGGAGGGAGATATCAAATTTTTTAAATGGACATTCAGTATACACATATTATATTATTATATACATATTATATCGTGTTCAAAATTTGGTCTCCGGGGGGGGGGATATGACCCCCATACCACCCCGTAGATACGCCCACTGGGTCTAAAATATGGTTTAAATCGAGTTAGAACATCAGCATAAGTAATCAAGGTTAAGGAGAAGGAAGAGAATAATATTATTGTAGTTTGATCCTGTATCGAAAAAAACCATCAAAATGGTTCGGATACATTTAATTAATAATTCGTCATCGACAGTTGTAAACATGCAGTTGTTAAACATACTGATGAGTGATGGGTACCTACTCGCTTTGTCAAGGGAAGCGCTCTGTTTCTGAGGAGTAAACGATAGGCAACATCATTTGAAGTCGCGCAGTGCAGCTGTCGTGTGAGTACACCCGCCGCGGAATAAGATCATGACTGGTCGCGCAGTCAAAACAACTTCCCTCCACCGTACCGCTTGTCCACGCGATCACTTCCAGTTTTGCATACGCCACCGGCTGCGCGAAACGGACGCAAAACGGTCCGCTCCCGGTCATGATCTTATTCCGCGGCGGGTACATAGTAAACAAACATGGTATTTTGGACGAGTGTCCAGCTCGCCACCACCCGCATATTCATCAACGGTGGGATATTCATTATAATTTCCGGGAAACAACTAGCGGTTAGCAGGCACATGCACAAGTCATTGAATTTGATGAATAATAATAATATATTATTTTGTTCCAACGAGAAACTAATTTTAATCAATCTAGACGTAAAAGCCGGACAAAAGTACGTCAACACTCAAATTTATCGGATTTCAATTCTGTAAAAACATTTGAGTTGAACCACTTTTTTCCCGGGTTATTGTGGAAGTCGATTTTAGAATAACTGTTTAACTTTCTTAGGAAAAACACTAAAGTAAATCTAAAAATTTAAAAACTAAACTAAGATTTAAGAACAATTTTTAAAGAAATATCAAAAATCGATTTTCACAATAACCTAGAAAAGGGGTCGGTCAACTCAAATCTTTTTACAGAATTGAAATCTGATTATTTTAAGTATGCGTAATATTGTCAGGTTTTAGGTCTAAAACGTGAAATAAATACGCTGCTTCCAATCCCCTTTCCAATCGAATTTATTGTCCGTATTGTTTCATCCATACATAATACATTTATTAGCTACATTAATACACTGTTGGTTGAATAAAAAACGTTTTCGAGTGAATGATTTGTTTACCCCAAAAACAAAAAAATTCAATGCGTGTTCGAGCAGCACTCATATGGTAGGAGGTATCCGGCGCCTATATGACTATAATATTGTATAGGTATAGGTACTGTAGCAGTATGTTATGCGTTATGCATATTATTATTTCATTTTATGAGAAAAAATTGGGTAATTCACGATATTTATTGTATCCTGTACTTACCACTTAAAAATAATTATAATCATAATAATAATAATAGTAATAATAATAATTAAACCGTAACCCGAGTTCATCGGTTACCATCATCGTTTTTTGTTCTTCTGTTTTTTGTTCCGAGAATCGGTGGCGTTCGGCGACGACGGGACGAGCGGTTGCTGTTGTTGGAGCGGTTCTTGCAGCCCGGTGACGGTCACCTTGGGCACGGTCAACGGTCTGAGCAACGATTTGACCATGGGCTTGGAGCGCGTGTGTACCGGCAATGCGGGGCTGCTTGCGCACAGGGCCGCGCCGGTGAGCTGCGACACCAGCGAATACTGGCCGGCGGTGCCGACGGTCGAGTCGGGATTGGACGACGTGCGGAACGCCCGCTTCAGTTTCGACTTGATCGAGCGGTGGTGCTGCGTGGCCGCACGCTGTAGCGTGGCCACCGCGGACGCGGCCGGCGGCTGCATCAGCCGGCCGTTGATCAGCATGTGCGGCCCCAGCTCCGGGTCGCTACCCCACCGGCCGTACGACGTCGTCCGTTCCAGCAGTCGGTTGCGCGCCAGTTTTTCGATCGCGTCCGCGCAATTGTACCGGCCGCAGAATCTGGCCCACTGTTCGGCCCGCAGGCCCCGACCGGTGTCCCGCATGGTTGGCGAAGCGCCTGCAAGAAAAATAAACGCCAAGCGGGCTTGTAAAAAAAAAAGTAGGTAATAACCATATACAGGGTGCAACAGGAAGACCTGACAAAAAAAAAAAAATAATAATGCATCTTAAGCGTATAAAAAAATTGTGAAAATTATATGGATAGTAAATAATTTAAGAAATATATTCATGTTAGGAAATTCTCAAAAATAATATTTTGAAAAAGTTGTTACGTTCTAAATTAATTTACTCAAAAAACAATTGATGATTAGAAAAATTCTAAAAAATAAACTACTTGACTTAGATAAACGTTATTTTAATCAGATTAACTAATTGGCTATTTTGAATTTTTTCAAAAAAATTTTTATTTTTATTATTTCTTGTATAGTTGTATGTTATACGTGGAGCGCAAGTGAGTATAAATTATATTAAAAAAAATAATAATATTGATTATAAGTTAGAACAAAAGTTATTTTATCTGTCAGGTGTTCCACGAGTAGGTACACCATACCAGATACCTACATTATTTTAAATCAACCTTTTAAAAGTCAGACGACTTTATCAAATATTTTATTAAAGTTAACGTCGGTATCTATTATAGGTCACTGCACGCTTACAATGAACTTTTATAACATAAAGGTATGTATATTATGTAGGTAATGAATACGACTATAATATTCTTCTTTCAGTGGCTTTCACAATGATCATTTTATGCGCATTATAATACTGGTTCATAGAACTTGGTTTTAACTGGTATATCGTATATACCTATATATATATAACATTATTTTTAAAACAACTAAGAATACAGAAGACATTCTTAACCGTCCTTCGATTACTGGGAGCAGGTTATTATTATGTAGGGTGATTCTTTTCGAAATATTCGAATTGGTTCCGAAACGTTTTAATTCGTTCCCGTGTTTTCCAAAGGGTATATAGTATATACGAATTGATTCCTGGATCATATAGGAATTTAAATTTTCCTTTCCATTTCGTTCGGACAATTAAATAGGTACAACGTTCTTCATAGGTCACTCAAATAAATATTCGGCATCAATTATTTCAACATTATTTTAATTTTAAAGATTATCTATTTTAGATTCTGAGAGGAGTGAGGAAGCTAGTGGTTTTACAATGGTGTTTATTTTTTTTCTATTTTTTATATCCTGTATACAAAATTTCTACCAGGAAATGCTTAGATTTCAACATATAGTACCTTATCTTTTAGCAAATTGGATCAAGATGGTACTTTAGAGTGGTCATTTTTCGATTTTATCAATAGTTATTTAATGCCACGGAAAAACCACGGAAAAATTGGATTTTAATTTCTAACGCTTTGCTTATTACCATAGAAACGAATAAAAAATAATAATATTATAATATTAATTCAATTTACATAATATAATAATTAATGACAATATAAAATATCTAGACTGACAAACCGTCCCCGCTCAGAATCGTTTTTCTTAAACAATGATAGAATATCATTGAATTCAAGTTTAATACAATCCATTATACAATGACCCACTTGACCTACTGTACAGCAGAGTAACATCCACTTACCCGCTTTTTTTTTTCTTAAAATACCTTTTTTTTTTACAATTTTAATACTTGGCTGTTACTATTTATTAGTACCTACCTAGGCACTTTCAAACCATATTATACTATAATAATAATTGTGAATTAATTTAGCATAATATTTTGAAATTCTTAGTCACTAAGACTTAGTGAATATTTTCTTATTTTTGAGTGCATATTCCATGGGTTTTAGTGCAATAAACTCACTGCCTTGATAATTTATTTATATTTTTGAAAACATTACCGAAATATTATAAAAGATAAAAGTGTTAACGTCATATATTTTATCCCGTATAAGAATGAGGCAAATAAATAAAACTATAATCTACTCAAATGATACCGCTAAATATTTACATTGCTGATTGATAACATTTTTTTATAAAAAAATACGTAAGCTACTGTTGTACATACACAGACAGAAGATAACATCATTTAGATGCCGGATATAATTTTAGTTTTTAGTTTTTAAATAAAATAAAAAGATCAGCATTTTTTTAATGTTTTAAAAAATAATTTATGAAGTGAGTAATACTATTACTAGGTCATCCGAAATACTAATAATTATTAATAAGTGTTGTCATCATTAATACTTAGTAATATTACTCAGTTATCTTATATCTACCATGATAGTATCATATATTATTTACATATCCTGCAAAGATATAATTTAAAAATAGTAGAGGTACATTATACATTTATAAATAATATAATATTTTAATAAATATCAATATATTTTGTATTGTTTAAATTAGGTATATATTTAGAACGTAGTAATACTTAACAATTTTTGAACCCGAATGGCCTATCCGCAAAATTATTTAGCCGAACCATGCATGCAGCAAAAATTATATTTTATTTTTTATTTACGCCTAACCGTCGTTTTGTGGACTTAATGAAGTTTAAAATACTCGTAATTGTATCGTTAACCAATAAGTAATAACAGGTAAAAGTAATATCAAAATATAATACCATAAATGTAAATAGGAAAAATACCTAACCTACCTAACGGCTAACACTTAAGACTTAACAGTAAAATAGAAATTCTGAATAGAATTTCTGAAATAAAAAATATATAGAATGCATAATGTCGTTGTCAGACAAACTAATCTATGTAGTGTTTACTTTTGTAGAGAGTTTAAAAACCACAATGTAATTATTAGTACATGGGAAACCGTTAAGAAAATTAGATCTGGATGTGGGAAATACTTTGAAATCGAATGATTACAGACTTCTGTTAAAGCCTAATTAATTCAATTCAGTTAGGGGACTTTGTCTGAATAATTATAGGCTATGAAAAACCTCTAATACTCTTTACTAATTCCCTTTTAACGGATATGCGGATATACAAGTCTAATATTTATATTAAACTGACTCATAAACAAGAGGCTGGTGATTTATTTTTAAAATATACCCAACAAGATCTGAAAATCTGTCCTGGAAACTTTCCAATAATCTATTTTCACCTAATAAAACTGAGACCAAACCACTGCGGACTGCGGAGTCATATTCTTGAACCGATCGAATTAAAGTTGAATAAAATAAACAAGCAGACAACGAGTGGAATAATAATTATTTATAAGCGTAGCACTAATACCTAGTTAATAAGCAACACTTTGCCGACTCCATAATATCATAATGAACTAGGTTACCTATAAATAATGGAACATAGCGTTCAGTGTTCACGGTGTTGTAAATTAATATACGGAAGTGATGAAACTTTACATAATAATATACAGTTACTCATAAATGAGACCTATATTTTATCAAAATATTCAATTTCAGAATTCAGTTTGAGTATTAGAATACCTATACTGTCAAAAAACCCTTTCTAAATCAATTCAAACAGAGTTTATTGAACTATCCAATACATTTATTTTGAAACTCAATGCATAATATTAACATAAATATTTACGATTTACATATTGGCTATTAAATTAAATATAAGTTATAATGTACGTAGACTATTTATATGTATAGTTATTTAACCATATAGACTAGAACGCCATAAAAAAGTACCTAGGTAAACTATAACGATAAACAGTTTGTTATATTGAATAAGACCAATAATATATGGTACTCCTTTAACTTCTTTTTATAATTGTATTTTTTATTAGTAAATTTGGTGTTTGTAGTTTGTAACTTTTGATCACCTTGCCCAAATGTCAAAACGCAAAGTAGTTAAATAAAGCAATGTTTAATAATATTACGCATCCACTAAATATCGTCGAGATTAATACCAGACAGATATCATTGAAATTGAGAAAACGTGTTTCGAGTCAGACTAAAAAGAGCAAATATAAGTATATAACACACTAAATTAATTTGAATGTTGGCATTTTTATATTTTAAATTAAAAATGTTATTACATCGATACCATAATAAGACATTCTAAACAAAGTTAAAAACTGGTACTAAGTACTAACCTGGAACGATTACCATTTATACATTTTATTATAATTTATTATTTTTAAAACATAATTTAATTAATTAGTTTTAACTTTTAACTTTTATTAATATAAAATAAAACTAAGTAGGTACCTACCAATTAGGGGGCCGCAAAAAACATAATTCAAAGACGCATTCACAAAGCCTTAATCATCCGAAGGCTTTCGGCCTAGAATACGATTCAATATTTTATTCTGGAGTCAAAAAACAGTTCTAAAAATACAAGACCAAAATTCACAATGCAAGTTTTAGAATGGCTATTGAAGCTTTCAGAAGTAGCTCAATTGACAGCATTATTAACTTATGTCACTAGAAAAAAAAGACAAAAATATTCTTAGAATAAATCAATAGACGATCCAGTACAATGGAAATTGAGCATCTAGCCTTACAAAGAAAACAAATATCAACATTAAAAACTTAATAAATAAAGTTATTTCTGATCAAATCCCATAATACATACCAAATCAATTAATTCACTTAAATTTATTAGGGAATTTAAAAATAAATAAATCTGGCAACGTATAAATACATTTTTCATTTATATTTCTTTGAAGACAAAGACTCTCGCTCTCACTAATTGAGATGCTTCCAATACACCGTCAGAACCAGAATTGTCATAATGTCATTATAATAGACAACAATGAAATATTAAATAAACTTTCCAATATCAAAATATAGTTGTACCGCAGAATACTTTTTTTGAAATATTTTTATTTTATTAGCTTCTAACCAAAAGTTATTATATTATAGCTCAACAATTAATTGAGCGTACCTACAAAATAAGGATATAATAAATATAATTTATGTTTATTACTATATAGTAGACTATTAGTATTTAGTATATAGTAATAATAATAATGAGACAAACTTCAACTATTTAAATTTTAAGATATACCTACACCTAATACAATATAAAATGATAAACTGTCATCTATTAAACATTACCTATACGGCTATACTATTATATAATATTATGTGCATTTATAGGCATATAGTAGGCATATAGGCATATCTAATACTAAATTAATAGTTAGGTATACAAATATTAAAGAGTAAAGACGCAGAATACTGGCACTGCTAAAAGCAACATAACCTAAATAAATTGCACCCAACATGAGAAGACAATCAATAATTATAAATTCGGACTCTTTAAGTGCATTAGGCATCTTAAAAAAATATAAAATAACAGATATAACTCCAGACATTTTTGTTTTTCTCATTCTCCTGGATTTCTGGATACAACAATATCATCAGCAATAAAAAAATCCAGAAAACTGGCAAAAAAAAAACAACGAATACACATACAGAAACCTAGAGCCCACAACACACCATGATAGTAAAACCTTATATATAAAACCTAACCTAAAAAAAAAATCAATGACATAAATGGAAATACATTACACAACACAAACGATAAGTTAAGATAAATTAAGCCGTTCGACACCCTTCGGAATCATGATTTTGCTTTTCCAGGCGCGTACTCAAACTATTATTAATAGTCTACGAAACTGGATAAGAACAACCATTACCTATGCGATTTCTGTGGCCTGCCTGTTTCAGCTCAACACCCAAAACTGACAAGTTAAAACTTTGTTTTTTATAATGTTTTTAACATTTGATGGACAACTGCACATTACAATTTACAATATTTAGTGTTCTAAATAATAATAATATCAAATATATTATATATTTGTATATATTATTTTAATATACATAAGCCAATCACTAACTCTTAAAAAATGTATTTAAAAGAAAATCATTAGAAAGAAATGAGCTGGCACACAGCCATATAGTTATTATACATACTCATGATAAATGTTATTTAAATCTGGGTGGTGGGTACTTATACAGTACATTTATATATAGGAAGAGGATTTTAATATTCAATAGATAGCATTTAAAACACCATCAATAATTCTCCGAGTGTAATATTAAATGATACCTACATAACTTAAAATGTACAAATAAATCAATAATAAATTATTATTTTATAATTTGCAGTATTAAAAAATTATTATGAGTACCTAAGTAATAAATTATAAATATAGGTAGGTACCACCATACAAAAACTATTTCTTTAACATATTATTATCATTATTATTTTGGATACTATTTTTACACTATGGATAAATGAATCAACATGCAATGTCATTAAGTAAAGTATATAACATAAGATGGGATAACCTATTAACTATTATGTATTGAATAAGTATTAAGTTTATACAGTCTTGGGTAGTATTCCGAATAAAGTATTCCGAATACAGTATTCGGAATACTATTTAGGTATTCAGAATACTTTTGAAAATACTTTTCCTAAAAGTATTTTACGCAGTATTCAGAATACCTTCGAAAGTATTCCAAATACTATATTCGGAATACTTTAATAGTATAACAATATATTTTTTTAGGATTTTGGTTATACAATTTAAAACGAAAAATAGAAAACTATAATTTTTGTTGGAAATTTCAAATTTGTAGGTAATTCAGTAATTGATATTTGATAACATCTATCAATATTTAATATCATACATTCATACAATAATAAAATTATGACCGGTATTGGTTTATATCATGTTTAGTGTTTACTGATTAGTGGTTACCGATCAGCGATACCGATTACAATAACAAGAATTCTATAAATAAATTTGTATATTAAAGACTAATGGGTATTGCCGTATTGCTTATCTTTTATATTTTATCTACTGTGACTGAACGTCTGTCTCTGACGTCTCTGTAGTCTGCACATCGTTGTACCCATACTAATTATGGTCTATGAAAAGCCAATAAGCCATTTAGAAATGCAGAATGAAGTGCGACAGTGACACATCACACATTATATTGACATAGTATATTATTAATTTATTGTTATATACTATTTTACGTATTTTTGTTTTCAACGTGTTAAATCATTAATTTGCGAGTTCACAATTATGGCAGATAAAACTTTAAATAGTGTAAATAGTGACTACCGTCTTCCTTGGATTAAATATGAAAATATATTTAAAATTGTAAAATTAAAAGAAGATTTTGAATCATACCAAAAATATTTGGTTCGTTGTAAATATTGTGTATCAACTAAATTATTAACAGCAGACACAAGGACATGTTCAAATCTGTTAAAACATTTAGAAGTAAGTACTTATTCCAACGATTAATACTTTGTATCTTTGTCAAACAAAAATATGATGATTTACTATCGGAAAAAAAATTAATTTTTCGCGATTTTCTGGTTATTTGTCTTAAGAATAGTGTAGAAAAACGTTTTAATAAACAGCTCAGTGATCCATTTTTATTGTCTGCTACACTTTCTCATCCATACTTCAAAACGGCTTGGCTTAATAATAGCGATAAAAAAGATACAGCTTTATCATTTTTTAAGCACTCATGTTTAGAAATGTTTGAGCAACAAAATTTATTGGAATGTGAATCATCAGACAGTGACGATACAAATAATTTTTTTGATTGGTCAAAAAATAAATCGAAATTAACTCTACCTTTGGAACAGGAAATATCAAATTTTTTTACCAAAAGTCCAACTAAAAACTTAGATTCTTTAATTGAAACTCCAACAATAAGAAAAGTATTTGTAAAATTCAACACACCACTGCCAAGCAGTGCAGCTGTAGAACGTGTCTTTAGTGTTGGTAGTGCCGTATTGACTAAAAAAAGAGGAAGAATGACAGATGAAAACTTCGAAAAAACATTAATGCTAAAATGTAACAAACATTTAATTTGAAAATATTTTAATATTTTGTTTAAATAAATACTTTTTACCTAATTTAGTATGTATTGTTTTCAACTGTGCCTGTCCTGATGAAAGATTTTATGCTTTGATAATATAATTAATATTATTCATAGAAGATAATAATATTGCAGATAATTATTAATAAATATTATAATATAATATTGTAAATCATAAATAGTCATAGTTAGGTATATAATAATTTTAATTTACAGACAATATATTATATATTTAAGCATTGGCTATAGTTCCCCCAAAGCAGTTATTATTTTATTAAAATCTAAAAAAAAATATTTTAAAAGTATTTGGAATATTTTTATAGTATTCTAAATACTTTATTCAGAATACTATTTTTATGATGTATTCGAATACATATTCGGAATACTATTTTTCCTGAGTATTCGAGTATTTATTCCAAATACTTTTAAAAAGTATTTTACCCAAGACTGAGTTTATACCTGCGTACAGTAGAAATTTCGCGCATTTCGTGCGCCCTTGTAGAGCAGCCTTCATTAGTGGTGTAAAGCCCAAACAGTTTCTGGCATCAATCTCTAGTTTTAGACAGTTGTTCAATAACAGGCACACAATTTCGGATTGACCTAAAAGTAAATGTTGTTTATTTCGGAGATAGTGTCGAAAATAATATTAAAATATTGGACGTTGGATAAAAAAAATGTAAGTACCTAATCAAAATACAACACATTTGGTAGGTACTTAACTTACCTACGTTAGTGATTATATTAATAGGTATATGAAAAAAAGGTTGATGAAAATCTTTTTAAAAATTTGTTTAGGATAGGTAATTATCTTGAAAGCATTTAATTATTTTCAAAGTATTATGAAATTAGTAATTACTATAAACTTAATTGAACATAACATTAATTAATGTAGCCAAACTGCCAAAGTAATAATAACCATTTACTCTAATTTTAAATTATAAATAGTCCACTAGTATATCTACTCAGTCTACTTTCTGTTTTTGTTTTCACTCAAATAATTCAAAAAAAAAAAAAATGATGGTTTACAAACAAACTTGAAAAAACACTGTTCAAACTATAGCTACATATTATTATACTAACCTGCTTGCGATGCAAAATGTAATGGTGTGTTGTCCTCATTGTCCGGTTTGTTATAATCCAAGTCCGGTACTCTAAATATCTCTTCGACTATTTCAACGCTGCCACTCGATGACACGTAGCTCAACAGCGTCTGTAAAAACAGTGATGCATACTATTATTAAACATAAGTATGTAAACATTATAAACTTGAGATAAAAACTTTATTAATCATAAGATGTACTTCCAGTTATTTGACGACCGATCACAAATATTTTCAAACAATTATTATATTAATATTACTAATAAACAAGTATACTGAGTAACAAACAAATAAAGGTACCTCTAATATATATTTATTTGTAATTTTGTAAGCAATATTATTATTAATATTTAGTACTGATCGTTTGTTGTACATATAATTACACTACTTTTTCAAATTTGAATTGCTATAAATATTAAAACAATATATTCATTCAATATTTGATATATTTTATAGATTTTAATCATTTATTAATACGATATAAATATTTTTACTAGAGATTAAAAACTACGAAGATATTAGAAAATTTAAAAACAAAAAAAATGTTGTGGTTTTTCCAACAATTCAAATATTAACAGATAGAAATTAGTGTAATAAGTTAAATGGATCCCTCGGCTTATATATATTTTTTAATATTATTACAATTTACGGTGGTAGAAGGGTGCCTTAAAAGTTTTATGTGGCAACTTTTTTTAAGATCGAAAGTGTCTCCCACTCTTCCAGCTACTTTTTTTTATAGTTATAGGTTGGCAGTCTTGTGACTTGTAAAGAATACTTTTATTTTGTATTCGGAATACATATTCGAATAAATGAGAATTAAGGTATTCAGAATACGTATTCGAATAGTTCTTAAAAAATATATTCAGAATACATATTCGAATACTTTAAAAAGATTAGAATACTTTTTTTCACAACTAGTTTTTGTCAGTTTTTGAATGGTTATGGTAATCAATATTTATTAATTAATAATTAAAAATACATCGTAATCATAAGTTATTTATCAATTATAATTTTTGACCACATATGAATATATAATACCTACGGCCGATACGGGCTATAATAACACATTGGTGCAGTGGCGTACGCAGGGGTAGGGTTCTAGGGTTCTAACCCCCCCTGAAATGTCCTCCTTTTACAAAAAAATCATATTTACCCCCATTTCATAATACACAGTTATATTACAATTACCATAAATTGATGGTAATTTTTAATAGTTATAAAATCAATTGTTAAATATGACAAAGACGTCGATAATCATAGTTTCAGTTTTTTATTGGCTGATTTAGAACATTGCTAAACGTCTACCACAATCGTTGTATGGTGTATCATCGTCCATCGATTATTACCACGTGTATTACGACACGAAGAGGCTCTATAGATGACCAGATGTCCAGGTTAAACACTCGAGTATTCTAAATGAAGACTAACTATAATTTGTTATAACCAATTATATTAAAACTGTTTAGTAAAAAATGTAGTAAATTATTTACACGGGTAAAACCCTAACCGAACCAAAATCCTGCTACTGCATTGGCGTTTATAAAAATAATCATAATATTATCATGGGCCAATATTATATTTCGTTCAAAGAATAAAATTATTGTTCATGATTCATAATATGTCTTGTCACAAATTTAAAATAATTTTTCTGGATTGGAAAAAAGTATTTTTTTAATGAATAAAAAATACAAATAAAAGTATTCAGAATACGTAATTGAATACTTTTTAAAAAAAGTATTTAAAATAGTATTCGAATACTAAAAAAATATTCAAATACTTTTATTTGAATACTTTACAAGACTGTAGGTAAGATTAAATTTTTTAGCATTACGTTTGCCTAAATAATTCCCCGTTTTATATTGCCTAAAGAGAAGGCATAGGTATACCATTTTTCAGATTTAAATTTTATCCTTCACATAACATATAATTGCCATAGCAACCAAAAAATAAATAAATATATTTATTATTAATTAAATACTTTAATAATCACTATATTATTTAAAAACAGTTTTGTATTAATTTATCTTCCACATAATTTATTTTAAATTACAGATATTAAATTATTTCACACAGTGAAGTACACAGGGATGTCTGGAGTACTTTGGTTGGTTTTACAACGTTTTGAAGTTTAATATTATTATACTTATCACTTTTTCCTATCGTTATTTAATTTCAATCTATAAAGATCTCGAATAAAACGTTTTAGTTGTTCAGCGTTTCTTCAAGTGCTTTTCAAATTATGTGTAAATAAAACAACAACCATAAAATTACAAAAAAATATATATTTTCTCATACATCATAATAAATACTTAACACTCGACCAAAAAATATTATTTTTTTTTTTTTTAATAGTAAAGTCAATAAAAGTTATGAAAATAAATAGTATTATTTTTTAATTACCAATAACAAATTTAAGTAGGTAGATTTAAGTAACTTCTTTTATACTAGTACAATCATGTAGACTTCTTATGCGTAAAACCTCCATTAAATAATATTACCTTACATTATATTTAGAATATTTATTATTAAATTTCATGAGGTAATTCAATATTTATTTAAAGTATTAAATTTATTTTCCCTTCTTAAAAAAAGGCAAAAATAACCTAAGCCTTAGTTTTTTACTAGGGAGTTATTAATTATTTTTTAATATACCTATATATATCATTTTATATCACACTATACATCAAACATTCAAAAAAAAATTTTCTTTCTATTGTTGTAACTTATTTATGTACTCATATATGGATATGGATATTAGGTAATATATTATTCTAATTATGTTTCATTTTTTTTCACTATAATTTATTAGGTACACGTTTTAAAATAATTATTTTCGTGGTAGTACATACTCGACCTGTAGAATCCGTGTCATTGATATTATTTCTAAAAAATTCTTCATCATGGCTTGTCAAAATATTAACAACTGATTCCAACTCCATGTCTCTGGCAGCTTTTAACATCTGCTTAACACATTCGGCTGGGTCATCGGTATTTACACGTGATAACTCTGGTGGCGTTCGCACGCGTGGTTCTGGTATTTCCGGTGTCATCTCTGAAACACCATTGCAAAATATACTATTACCAATTAAACAGGAAAACCAATACTCGTAACACATGATCTCGTAGAAACTGTATCGAAATGCAATTTCATAAACTAAAATACATTTTAAAGATGACTGATGATTGTTCGACTTTCGGTAATAAAAAAGTAACTCTGTAGAAAATAGCAAGTATCTGGTGAGTGGAGATTTATGTTAGACAGATAAAGTTTTAATATTAGTACATTACGCTTTGTTTTAAATTGTAGTTTCATTAGATTATACAATCTTTCGGTTTCTTATGAGTTATTACAATTAGTTTAGTGGTGAAAATTGTGAAAGTATACAACAATTAAAAGTGATTGTGTTATATAATGATATTAATCGTAATGTATAGGTAGCCAGGTAGTTATATTAATTAATAAATTATGAATCTTTCTGTACATCAATACCATGTAAAATGAAATAATGGAGATATTAACCAAATGTTAAACAAATAATTTCGTCTTATGAATTTAGGCTTTTAGCTACCTACCTATAGGCTATAACATTTTTTACATTATAAATAATAATAATAATATAATTAATTTCTATGGTGTTTTATTATTATTTTAATTTTTGTATGCATAGAATATAGAAAATATCATTTTTTAAAAGAACTACTATTTAAATTGAAGAATTAACTAGTAATTACATTACAATATGTATAAAAAGTACCTACATCTAATAATTATAATAATATGTAAGTACCTAATAGATTTTTATATTTAAAATCATATTTTTACAAAATATTTCCTTAACAAAATTATAAAAAAAATTTGGTATAACAATATTTACCTTTGACAGTGCTGTTTTCGCATACAGTGATTTCATGAAATTTCTTTTGCACGTCGTGTATGCTCTCTGAGAGCTTCTTATCGTACAAGTCAAACGTTAAAGATTTTCTGCCTGTATCTAAGCTACATTCGTCTGCTGAGTACCGCCTTCCACCCAAAAAAAAATTAATAAATAAATACATACACGAATAATTACATTATTAATATTTTTAATTTCATTACTTTTAATAATTAATGCGTATATAGTGTCTATAAACAAATGTACCACATGAATGGGTTATGGTCGGTGTTTTAACACGAAATAACGCGAGGTTTGACAGACTATTTTGTTATAATATTCGAATGTGTGTGTGTGTCTAATTATAATGTTCGTGGACTCCTACTGTCTACAATATAATATAACAGTCTATACCGGTGGCGCACACGTCGGGCTAACAATATCACTACATAACAGAAGCATCCGAGTCACAACAGACTTCCGAAAGCTACTCACGTCACATACGCGTCAACCTCTGTACAAGGTCGATACAAGTCAGTAGTCATATATCAAGGGCGTTTCAAAAAAAAAATGATGAGACGACTACTACCTGATTTAGGTGTTGATGAATATAAAAAGTTTTAATTGTGGGCATATTAATAGATAGTTCGGTAGGTTTATGCTTGTCTGTCCGCGCTCCACCCTGATCCAACGATATTTTATAACATGTACCAACGACGCAGATAAATATTTTTTTTCTTAATTTTAGGTAGGTATCCAATTTTTGAAGTCATAACGTAGGTGTAGATATATAGATACTATATTTAATATTATCTGTATAATGCGTAGGTAGGTAGGTACACTGTATAAAACATTTATTTAAGGAACAAAAAAATGCGTCATCTATATTATTCCATAGTGATATTTAGTTATTTTTTATTGAAAATACCACTAATTTATATTTATGAAAATATGTGTTTACAAAATAGAAATTATAAATTGGTGTGTATTTTTCACTATACGTAAATTAGATAAATTAATAACAGCGGAATTATAGTTGAGGTGGATAAACCTTTTAATTATTATATGTTAAATTTATTGAATATTCAAAAATATTTAGTATGTTATAGTCTATTTTTATATCTATAATAACTAACCTGTGACTTAAATAATCGTCAAGGCCGTCATCATTGTAATCGTTTGGAAATGACCCCCGACCAAATGTATTATTTTGATCTGCTAAGGCATGTCTTGGCGCACCACGTCTATGACACGAAGCAGTAGAAGAAGTCCCAGTTGAAGATTTTAAAGTCTGAAAATTTTAAAAATATATAAATAATTGTATGATTCAATATAATGTACAATGAGCAATGATTATTATACTGTATATCAGCTAAGGGCACAGATGACAGATGTACCTATTTGCAGTTGACTTCGACAATTTATTTCTTTGTTGCTAAGTTATAAATCCGTTATTAGAAATAAGTATAGAGTATCATTTTAGATTCTGAGAGCAGTGAAAATTTAATATTCCCAGTAGTTTTCCAAAGCGCCGGGAAAAAAATCAAGGAAAACCATGCATTTTTACGCAAAATCGATTTTGGTTTTTGGTGTAGTTCTTAAACAAATTACAGTAGATAGGTACATGCAATTTTCACTGAATGTTTACATTAGAATTTTCTATACACGATACAATTTTAAAAATATTCTGTCTTGTCTTAAGCTATTTAAGACATTCATAATTTTCAATTTTTTTAGTTTTTTTTTTTCTATAAATGTCAATAAAATGTTATTTCTTGGGTCAAAAAGCGTGAAAATTTAATGCAAGGCTATTGATATCCTGACATACTGTAACAATACCAGTTGAAAAATATTAAAAATACATAAGCACAGTTTTTTTTATAAGTATTTAAAGTTCGATTATTGACAACATTTATCAAATTTAAAATTTAAAAATGATTTTGTAGTTAAAAATTTATAAAATGTTCAAATTTTATAGATAAGAATTGAAAATTTTAAAAAACAAGATTCCAAGTAAGTAGGTTATTCTGTAACCAAAACATCTCAAAAATATAAAAAACACAGTTTTTTATGGTTTATTTTATGTTCAAATTTGGACGAAATTACATGTTAAATAACCAAGAATGATGATTTTAGTTATTTTTAAATATTTATGATACTGAATCATGTTTAGGATTCAGTAGGATTAAGAATTTGAACTGAATAAATAAATATATGATCCATCACATATTATATCCTTTCTACCTATATCAATTTCCCTAAGTAGGTAGGTGAAATTATTTTAATTAGATACCTATTAATACATATTTAAAATCCATAAAAATAATTTATATTATATGTATTTAATAAATAAATAATGTAATAATTTATAATTTGAACCATTGTATTACATTTTTCACACTAAAAATGTAATGTTTATTTTTTGAAAAGTATTTATTTTGTATTATCTTCCATGAGTCCTGTTCTATGGCTGATCACAACACCGCGTTTTAACAGAAGATCGTTTAATTTTAACAATAACAAAGTAAAAGTTCTGATTAAAAGTTTCATTATACACTAGTCGCAAATTACCTATATTATACAGTTATACGCATTACGTATATTATTAGTTTTAAATGTAATAGTTTATTTTTTTACAACACAATTGTGTAGGAACTAAAATACTTTACTTCCCTTAAGGCCTTTACGAATAAATATCGATCAAAATACCAGATCATAATAATCGTGTATTTAATACAGGATATTATAGAAAACTACGATAAAGATATTTGTCTCTGTTGACTAAAAGTTAAACTAAAAATTAATATATGTATATATATATCTCGTCTTCACCTTTATTTCTAATTCTGTATTATATTTCCTACACAATTTAAGAAGTATATATATTATATTATTATGTTCACAAGTTTCGGTTTAGCCATAAACACTATTTTCTAAATCGATTTAAACATAGCACTAAACTTTTTGAACTTTTTAATGTTTATATTATTTTGAATTGAGAATAAAACGCAATACTTCATTCTACAGTTATGTTAAACTAAGTTTGAAGACGAGACGATGTATTATTCTGAATAATTTAAGATATCAACCTACTATTCTTTAAATATTTTATGTCTTCACCCTTCAGTAGAGGTTTTTTATATTCTTTATATTTTTTACTCATAAACGTTCGATCTATAACAGAATATATTTTCATTTATAATTTTTAACAATTGCAATTTTATCATCACTAAAATATTTTAGTAATATAATACATTTATTAGTTTATTACAGTATAGAATGATAAGTAAATATTTACAGATCGTATAGCCTTTTAAGCATGATAATTATTTAACTATTTCAGATTTCTTGATTTACTTTAGGTAGGTTACATACCTGGCTGCCTATATTATGCATTAGGTACTTATAATATTTAAGCTTGTGTTAACATAAAGATTATATTACATTAAAAAGTCATAATGTCGTATACTCATATCATATTGATTTATGATATGCATTCAGCTTTCATATTATAAAAGGACAATGCTGCGGATTCTGAATGAAAAATTTGATTAGTTTAAAAACTCCTTCTACTCCATAAAATTATTGTATATAAATTATTTAAATAAAAAAAATATGAATAAATAACAATATAGAAAAATCTAATATTACAAACATTTATTAGATATTCGTGAAAATATCTTATAAATACACAAATATATTTTTATAATAAAGATAAAATATATCATTTTTACTTGGTATTGAAAGCCTAAAACTTCTTTCTGTATTTACATAATACTTCGCTAATTCCATTAAAATCGTTACAGTAAACTTTCATCGCAGTGGTGTTATTTTATTCAAGGCTTATAGGTCAATCATGATTGACGCGAATCGATTTATATATAAACCCAGGAGAAGGGGAAGGAAGCATAGAGAAGGAAGGTAGAAGTTGCAGGCATAATAGGATAATGAACATTTCGACACTGCCATATGCTATGACAGCGACAGTTTATGGTGGTATTTAACTTCACTGAAGGTCAAAAACTAAACTTTTATTTACAAAGTACAAAAAACAATACTTAAATTACATACTTCTTTAATTTATTTATTACCTAGTTATTTCATAAAATTTTAAGCAAAAACATCTAACTTATAACATACGAACATTTTTTAGATAATTATATATTTTTACAACTAAATGCTATTACAAGCATTGTCGATTTGATGTTAATTTCTGAACTCCTTTATATAAGTATTATAATAAATATAAATATTAAATTATGAACATTTATTGAGCATATATTTATAAGAAAATGTTTTACTCGTTGTTCCTAATATTTGTACATGATATAATATGTATCTTTTGATAAATAATAAATATAGTATTATATAGTATTGTAATTATATATTTTAATATTTATTTCTTAGATAATATAGTAAAATTATGTATGTATAATTGTATCACTTATTCGATACAATTATATCATGAAATTCCAATGTAATTTTATGTGAAATATTGAAAATTAAAACTAAAAACAAAATAGATGATTTTTTTTAGGTTTATAAATTTTAAATTGTAATTTGCAATTTACATTTTATTATATGATGTAACATTCGTTATTCATACTAGTTGAAACTTGAATGGGTGTTCTATTTTGGGCGACACTTATTATTTCAGAAAACACTGTCGTTTTTGAAAATATTTCTTTTGCGTGATTTTAAGTTATCACAAAATAACATTTTTGGAAAAAAAATTATATTATTTCTATTTTTTAACGTTATAATTTTTTTAATTTTTACTCTTTTGAACTTATATAATATAAATTATATTATTTAAAAACATATTATTTTAAATTATTATCGAAATCCAATATTCAACCTTTAAAAATGTGTAGCTTGATGTGTTTTTTCCTATAACCATGAACAATTTAGGGTATAGAATACTACAAAAGTTTCGAATAGCCATATCTATCGATCGGAAATCGAGTCTAGTTGGTAGGTACTTCAAATAGGTAGGTCATTTTACGATTTTCTCAGTAACTTTCAAATACGTACTAAGAGGAATCAACTAAAAACTATAGTAGTTATAATATTTAAACAGTTTTAACATACAAAATAATGATTTTCAAATGTGAATTGTGATAATTACTAAAATTACTTTCAAATTTATAACTATTACAACATTAATATATTATACCTATATCCTGATTCGTTTCACTTTGCAAATTTGGTGAAAAAAACAATATTTTACTTGAACAATTAATAACTATTAGTACATAATTGTTAAATAATGTAAGAAATTATTATCAATGGTTGTGATTCCGAGCATGCTCACCCCCGTATTTTACTTTAATACTTAATGAATTTATCCAAATTCTGATATTTGGAAATTTAAAATACTTATACAATTGAGGGCCATATTAAATACTTAGATTATTTATAAAATTTCATCTTCATATAAAAATCACTTTTTTATACTGTAAATTGTTAGTCAGATGAATTTTATGAAAATTTGCATGTATCATCTAAATCGATATTCGTACTTTGTGTAAGTTATTTTCATGATAATGGGCTTAGAAGTTATGGGAGATATGATTATTTGAACATTTTAGTAATTTATATTAATCTGGGTATCATAAATACTAGATCCAATATTATATATTTTTATAACTCAGAAACTACTCGTTAAGATGTTAACTTAAACATATCAAAATATTCAAAATAATCATATATGTAATAATTTTTAGTAAAAAAATGGTGGTTGTCATTTGAAAAAAGTTTGCATACCCCGCGGTCCACTGAACAATCAACAAAAATATAAATAATTAAAAATATGGTCCTTAAGTATACTTAAAATGTCTAAAAATCAGAATTGTTTACTATTTTACTAAAAAAATTGGAGGCGAGAATAATGCTTGGTGAATCACTCTGTATAGTTCAAGTCATGATCATAAAACTATGAAATATATATCTATTGCTTAGGCATGTTTCATATTCAAATATTACATTATTAATTCACAAAATGTACTACTAAGTGGTTTTACTCATTATTATATATAAATGGGTATACAAATACAATGGTAGTATTTTCTAGTTCATACAGTTAAGTAAATTAAGTTTAATTTGTATATTGATTGTTTCAATATTCCAGATCTATCAGTATTTAATGACGTGTGTTTATATTCATTGATCATTAATAATATTTTCCAGTGTACATAATGTGTTGAATTATATTTCGGTTTATCGTAAAATTAATGATGATACCTATCCAAACTACCTATATACCTAGTAAATATAGTACCTATTTTATCTTGTTTACGTGTTCAAAATCTTTAGAGTTGCTTAACATTAATCCATTTTTGATAATTAATTATGTAGTGAGTAAAATTATGATTTATTAGTAGGAAAGTGTAACTTAGTTGATTTTAGTAACATATTTTGATTTATAACCATTTAAGTCAAATTAATAAAAAGTTACGTTAAATATGTAAAGTACCGACTTATTGATGCTATACTTTATACAACTTTGCGCTCACATGCAAAAAATCAAAATAAAGTATTTAATACATAATATAATCAAATAAAAAAATTATAATGCTTATGTATATAAGTGTAGCGTCATCGGGAAAAATTTTAAGAGTTAGTTGGTGGCTAAACAAAAAGAATTACAGAATACATTTTAAAAAATAATTTTTTTTATCTGTATGCACTTATATTCTTATTAAACTATTATTACATGATTAGTGGCATGTTTTACTATGGTCTATGTTAAAAACGTACCTATAACTGTATAAGTTTAAATATGTATACATTTTCTAAAATATCGAAACAACATATTATAAAATAACTTGCAGTTAGATATTTACGACATGTTTCTTCTTCTATTTAGGTCAATAAACAACTCGCAGAAAAATCACCCGGAGTTAAATTTGTTGTTTTTACAGAGGTCATGGCAGGATAATTTTTTATCCGACCCCAGGGAATCGTTTTCGATGGAGGACACCCGAAGCGCTTGATGATAAATTCGGGGATAGAAGACGAAAACACCAGATACCCAAAGGGCACATAAAGCCGTAAATAGACCTTTGGGGAGAGAGAGGGGTATGAAAAAGGTCACATGTTATTTGACATTTTCATCCATACAAGTCGAACTATTTTTTTTTTTTATTTTGAAAAAAAATTACTAGTAGGCACATTGCACGTACGCCATTTTGTGTATTATTATATAAAGCATATATTACATACCACAAACAAAATAAATAACTATGTCAATAATAATAAGTCAATTTTAATCGGGCATATACATATGAGTTATACATTATATTTAATATTTATAAGTATAATTATACCTATAATAGATAAAATGTAAATATCCAGTTGCCAATAGGTATTCCCGACTACCCAAGTACGCATTATTTGTAAAATTTAAATATATAATTATGTACAAATTGTTATTTTGCTTGAATATAATAGGTTAAGATTTATTACAATTGCATAAGCATATTATAATATAACTATAATACGGCCATACGGGTTTAAATAGTTTCAAGTTTTCAGTTGGTACAAAATGTTTACAATTTATTACAGAGTTCCGGGATATTAAACTATTCAGATTTAATTTTGTTTTTTAAAAAATGTTTTATATAATATAGCATTTTGAAAAAAAAATAAAGAATTTTAAATATCAACAGCTAATATGGTTTTAATGAGTGGTGTAGTGACACCAGAGTACCAAACATTGCAGTCTTCACTCTGTTTAATTGAATACTTAAAATAATATCCCTTCAATAATCGATATTTATAAATTAACAATTTTCAGAAAATCGTTTTGCTTTAAAATATTAATTTAAAATCACTTAGGTATATTGCCGCAAAAAAAAAAAAAAAAATGAAAATCTTATTATTGGCAAAATGAAATGCTCTAAATAATTCAATCTCTGTAAAAATATAACAATTTTATAATAACATGATCTATGCCAGTCAAAACCCCGATATAAAACTATAATACTTACTATACACAATATCTTAAATATATTGTAATATACACCGGAATATGAAAAATAAATTACTGTCTGTAGTAGTGTAGTCTATGCAGACGGTGCAGTGTACAGTATCGCACATTATACAATTTTTATGGTAAATTATTTAACAATGTTTCTTTTCTAATAATCATTTAAAAAGAAGACATTATATACACATTTGACACTACAAATAGAAAATACGAGGTACTATTCGTCCTTCACTTTGTATTAATTTTATTTATCATCATTCATCACTACACACGATCTAAATGCTAAACTAGGTAATGTTTACTAAAATCCCAACCGACTACCGTGTACAATTTCTATCTATTTAAATATTGTAGTCAATAATTTAGATACTGTTAAACTATTTACAAACGGTAGGTATCTGTGAATGTTATTAAATTTTTATATCATGTATAATACTATGCTATATAATATTATAATAGTATTTATTATTGGACATTTCACAAAGCTATTAAATTGCATTTAAAATAAAAGCCCAGATGATAGCAACGTTTTAAATATTGGCGCCATATTGATCGAAAGTTGTAACCCGATCAACTATCCAGTATGGTTATCTATACGACTAATGAATAATAATTATATTATATTTTGTCAAAATATATTTCGATGAGTGAGTATATTGTAAGTACACCTACTTATAAGTTTAAATTAAATGGGTAGCTAATAAAACTCTTGACATACCAATTTTAAAGAGTGAGAAAATTCAATAATCATATTATTTTTAAGGTGCCTGCTCGTCTGTCTTCAATAATGGACAATATTTAGGCAATATGCAATTTCGTTGCCGCTTCCCATGGCATTTGTATTTAGTGTGAGTGTTATTGTATGCGAGTACCGGGCTATCTACGCACGCACTGCATGTGCGCACATGTCAACGTCACCGCCGACCAAAAATAAAATACTTGATATTTTGAAAGCAAAACTCTCACGCATCGTTGATTCATTTCTTTTTTCGTTAAAAAGAGTATAATTGTTTACAGTGAGCGTTGGACTTCGATTTTTAATATCGTTACTTAATAACAAAATCTTGTGAAAATTTGTCATATTAAAAATCGTATTATATGGTTTAGAAATAGAATTTTGAAAATCCATGTCCAATGCTCTCTGTAAGAAGTGTTTCTCTTTCTCAAAAAAAAAAAAAAAAAAAGCAGGTAACTGGATGTCGCTCTACTGTACAGTAGGTTACAAATGGGTCAATGTATAATGGATTGTATTAATCTTGAATTCAATGATATAATATCATTGTATAAGAAAAACGATTCTGAGCGGAGACGGTTTATCAGTCTGGATTTTTTAAATTTTTATTATTTATTATAACCTTTTATAACCTTTAAGTTGAATTAATATTATAATTTTTTATTCATTGCTACGGTGATAAACAAATTGTTAGAAATTAAAATCCCATTTTAAGTGGTATTTCGTAGTTTTTCATTAGTTTTTCTTGTGGTATTAAATAACTATGGAGAAAATCGAAAAATAACCTCTTTAAAGTACCATATTGATTCAATTTTCCAAAATATAAGGTACTATATGTTGAAATCGATGCACTCCTTCTGGTAGAAATTTTGTATACAGGAAATAAAAAAAAAATAAAAAATAAACACCATTGTAAAATCACTAGCTTCCTCGCTCCGCTCAGAATCTAAAATTATCGAAGTAGGATATTTATGAATACAATTCGTTAGGTACATATTATAGTTCATATACCTACAGATGTTTTTTTTTTTTATATAAAAGAAAAATCTGTACCAAAAACATTACGAACAAGACAAATAGACAATATAGATATAGCAAGATACAATCGAATTTAACTTTAAAAAATTACTGCTGAAACTTGCGTAGGTACCTACTGCAAGTTTTGAGTGTACTACGCTCAATGATGCCTAAATAATAACGCTATTATTAAGAAATTAGGATATAACTGTTTATACTCACATCTTTTGTTCTGTAAAGATGATCCGTGGCGCTGTTGAACGGGATTTTCGTATTAAAATGAACGGTTGCAGATGTCCTTCGTCCGGTATCGGACGACCGACCTGAAATGAATTAATAAACTAAGTAAGTATAATATACTATAAGGTCGTCGGTCAGATTAGAGGAACAATCATGATCGTGAGGAATGATCCACCCTTGAGCTAAATGTATACATATCAACATAATATTATGTACAACAATTTTAAATTAAGAACCTATTATATTTTCAGCCAAAAGTGCACTAATGTCTGTTCATAACAAATGTAGGTACCCACTTTAACTTATTCCTGTATAATATTAAAACATAAAAAAGTTATTTTCATAAATTTTAATCAGCTAGGACTCAGAACTTAATGAATTAGTGAAATATTATGAGCATAGATATTTGTTAAAAACCACCAAAATACGTACTATAGTGTATTAAAAAGTTAACATTTTTATAAAAATATTATGTTCTACTTAGTAGGTGGCTTATATCTCAAATAATTATAACTATTTATTCAACCACAATAAAGATAGCCAAGATAGATGGGTATAGTTTTAATGTAAGTATTGTAGTACTTATTAATAAATTATTATTATTTGTTACGTTTAAAAAGTTTGGATTTGAATAATTGTCTTTTAGAATGAGTTTTAACCCAAAGATAAAATAAGATTTATTATTTATAACTTATATATTAAAAAAAAAAAAATCTAGATAACTAGATTACTTATTACTATATAGGTAATTAGTTATACCTAAGTTTATACTAAAAAGTATACTTTGCTCCTTAAATGTCCGAGATTATGTTAATTATGAATATTATATATTTTATACAACAATATAACAGTATAACATGAATATACATAAGAAATTCATATTATTATTATTTTTTTAATCAGCTTTGAATTTATACTATAAATAATTAATGATGATGCGTTGTATTTTACAGTTACAAAAACAAATATTACTATGAATAATTAGTTTGTAATTTCACAGAAATCACTTCAATTTTATATTAAAATTATAGGATATAGTAATACAATTACGTACATTGACTTCAAAGTTTTTAAATTTACTTTTATACTTTCATAATAATTGTATAGTAAGTAAAAACACTAAAAATGTAATTATGAAGAAAGGTTATTATTAAGTATCTAATATCTATATACCTATGAAATTTTATTATAATTTTATAATTATAAATCCTGGTATTATAGAACCTTAAATTAATATTATTCATGAATTAATATTAATCATGTTGTTCAGTTGTTTTATACTTGTATAAACATGTTTAAAATATATTTCTCAATGTGTTCGTTTTTTGAAAACAATTATTTATCAACGGAATATTAATTAATATTAGGTACCTATACACTTTCATTTTTAAAACCGTTAAAATTAAAATAATAAATAATTTAAACGGATGAATGAAAAATTTTATAAGTGTACATGTTATTAAACTATTGTTAAAGTATTTGTATTTATTTATTTTGCATATATAAAGCATTGTGCCGATTTTCAATTCGGAAATTCATTAAGACTAGACATGGATGCTGGGTAATATAACACTCATTCATTTCAATTTTCATGCCTAATAAATAAATGTACGAATAATTGATTCAAAAAAATAATATTATATTATAATTCAATGTAATATGTCATATAATTTTAATTTGACCATGAACTATGACAATATATGCTAAAGAAGGATAATATTTATGGTTATTTCTAAATCATTGAAAACTCTAGAGTAAAGGTATTAGTATTTACAGCTACCTATATAGGTACAGTAACAATAACGGCTTTCCTATAATGAACGTTCATTTAGTGAACTTAAAACAATCAAAAATCATATTACAAATATATGTATATTTATACTCGTATATTATGACAGCGAATAGCTAATAATATTAAACTCTTTCGAAACCAGCGAAATATATTCTGATTCAGAATTACCTAATTAAATTTGAAAGGACTGATAAAATAACTTATATAAATCCGTCTGAGTATCGTTAAAAGACCGTCCTATATAGAGGATTTTGTTTTTGTTCAAGTCAGCATAAAAGAGTTTTGAAGTTGACATTAACAATCCTCCCCTCACATCTCCGTTAATTATTTCTTAGTAGGTACAAGCACGGAGTGTAATAATATAGTCTAAAAATTGTTTGAAATTATATAGGGTGTCCCAGCAGAAGCGCACATTTTAATAAAATAATAATAATTCAGCAAAAAACCATCGAAATTTCAAGAAAAAAAAATGTATTGTAACCATTAACATCTCCCATTTAATGATGAATAAAATAATGTCGAGTAAATGTCCACCTCCGCGATCCCTGCAGCATGTAATAATGCGATCGTTGAAATTGGTGATCACTTTCGCGCACATCTCTCTGCCGATTTCGCCAATTACCCGCCTGATTTCTTCCTTCAATTGATGGATGCTTTGTGGATTATTTGCATACATTTGACTTCAAATATCCCCATAAAAAAATCACACTGGGTGAGGTCACATGACCTGGGAGGCCAATTCTGGTTACCTCGGTTTGATATCAGGTTATCAGGGAATTTTTCACTCAACAACGCCATTGACTCACGTGAAGTGTGGTTGGTAGCTCCATCTTGCTGAAACCACATTTGCTCGAGATCCATTCTTTCAGTTTCGAACAAAAACAATCCCGGCGTTTTTAAATCATTCAAGAAGAAATATTTTTAAGGGGGAATTTTATACATATAGGTACTTATATAGTTATTAACTTATAAACATAATATTATTATACGCTGTCATACAAATTTAAATTTAAAAACAAAAACAAATACTTTGTAATAATATTGTATACACGGCCAATCAATTAAGGTATAAAATATTTTTCTTTTTTTCAAGCAACTGCCCTCAGGTGCACTATAGAGATATAATTCACAAAGTATATATAACTATTTATGATATCTATAAGACTATACCTTCTACCTGCATAATGCCGCCTGGTATAATATTTTCTCTACATTTTTCATTATTGTTTCTTTATCTAAGGTAGTTCTCAACACTTTTCATGAAGACACTTAAATCTAAATGACAATTGAAAAAATAACAAAAAATATAAACCTATGTAAATTATGAATGTATATATTGTTACCATTTTATTAAAAAAACAATTGTGGTGAGCGGGTAAGTGGAAGTCAAAAACCGATTTTGAGTAAAAAGTCCCTTTTTTCCGTATTTTTTTTTTTTTGTTTTTCTCGGCGATAGTGTAAACTATTTCAAATCTTAATCTCCAGAATGCTCCAACTAGATTCACATTCCCATCGAACAAGATACTGAAAATCGAAGCATTATTTTGACTACCTACTTATCGGGTACACAGACACAAATATTAAGAAAAAAAACACACATCATTGTAAAATCAATACATCCATCGGAGCCGCTCAGAATCTAGAATAAAAATATATATTTATTCATTCAAAATAAATGGGTACCTACTTTAATAATAATATAAAAAATAAAATTGAACAAAACAAAATGTTCATTCTCGCGTTATACACTCTGGTGGCCTATCCATTCTTATATTGTCTATGGTAGTACGTGACACGCCAGTTTAAAACCAACGATCCATTCGGTAAACATGAAAATTTATTGTCTGTATTTAATATTTACAAAAGCGATTCGACTAGGTATACTCATTCATTTTTTTCAACAACTAATCAAACTGTTTTCTAACTGCAGAAATTCAAAAGCGAATAGGTACTGAAATAGTATGGTCTACATATTATTAAGCTATGAAATACTCAGTATTTATACTCAAAGCGACAAAGGTATATGTACCTAATTTAGTTGGATAATGTTGACAAATGCGACGGATCCGGCATCACAAGTGTTTAATCGAAACACGTCTTCCTCATGCGAAATGATTACGGCAATTCAACTACTTAATAGTTGGTACTCACAACTCAGATAAGCAAATAGGTTATGCAATTATAAGTTTAATTTTAATTAATTATTATTTTCTATTGCAGATCAGGTCAGTTTTAACTCGATAGCCAAATTTTTAGCAGAAAAAAACAGTCTTGATTTGAAAAATAATTTTCCTTTTAAACATTTACTGTATATTTATTATTTTAGTTTCAGTCATTAAGAACCGAATGGTGGAGCTGGGTATTGGTTTTATAATTATTAATTATCTATGTGTTCTTTTTAGACGCTTTTGTTTTCTAATATAGGTACCTACATTTCTTGAATTTAAATGTAAATAGTAATATAGTATAAATACATACTATACGTCTATACACAGGGCCGGATTGGTATGTACCGGCCCATCGAGATTTTTACTTCTATAAGTGGCCCATTTACCTATTCAGTGTCCCAAAATGTTGTCTATAATTATTACGAGCTTATAAGTGGCTAATCGTATTTTAAACATGAATTTATTTTCACTCACACTCACACGACCGGCCCAAACTTTAAGCGGCCCACCGAGATTTTCTCGGTAGCTCGCCTAACCAATCCGGCCCTGTCTATACATATGCTGTCTCTACCCTGTTATTAAATCACAAACATTTTTAACAGAAATAGTAACATACAAGTTAAAACATTTTGGTCAAAATAAAATATAGTTGGTGTCATTCCGTCATAATATACAATATAGTGCATGCGGAAAAACATCACACATAAAAAAAAATAATATGATTTTATGAAATATAAGTAGGTATATTTACAACTTTACAATGTAATTCAATAATTGTATCAATATAAATATAGGAACTACCTAGGTACTATAACAATTAAAATTTGAAAAAAAAAATTGAATTTCTTGAACAAAACCGATAACTTATAATTAGTGCAATTAATTTTTATAATATAATTTATAAAGTTGAAGTAATTAAAATTGTTTGTATACAGGTTCCAGAAAACTATTCTGAGAAATCACGGGCAACCTTCTTTCGGGTTTTGATCGTATATAACATTTCAAAAATGCAGGACTTTCTAAAGTACCATATGTGTTAGAATTCCAATTTATAGAAATGGCTATGCGGGAACTACGTGAAACTTTGAAGTACTTTTACTGAACACAAACACTGTATTCCCAAAACAAAACACATCATTATAATGTTACACCATGCAATACCTCACTTTGTTTATTGTTCAGAATTAAAAACTTAAGAACTTTAATTAAATACAAATAAAAAACATAAATTTGAATTTATAAAATCTAAACTAGATACTTTCGGTTATTCATCACTTTGTTTATTTATATATTTAATAAATGTACTTAATTAGGTACCACAAATATTTATTCTTTAATTTTTATACTAAAATCGTCCTAAAATCATGATTTCATATTAATAAAGTAATACATTTTAAAACAACCAAAAAAATATTAGCCAGACGTCGTGTAACTAAACATTCCAGAGCAAAACGAAGACGAATTTAGAATTCATTGTGATTCGTATACGGTTGTGATTGATTGGCGAATAATGATTTATTGGAAAAATAAAATAAGAAACAGCTATCAAAAAATGTAGACAGCTATACTTACATGGGTTTGGAGTAACCGTGTGAAGTTTATAGGCAGTAAACCCGTACATGTTGAAGGATTCAATGTCTATCAACGCCGTTCATGTTTTATGGAATCGCATTATTTTTTTTATCGCAACGATTATTGATATAGGATTTGTTTTTATATTTTTTAATAGTTTGAAACTGTTAAATTCAAATTCAAATTCAAAAAAAAAAAACTTTAATATGGTACGAATGTTTTTTTCTCGTTTTAAAACTGGTACGCGTATTTCGTAATTCACATCACAATAATATACATGGCTAGTGGTACCGAGTACCGCGTTTGTATACCGGCGTCGGCGGTGGTAGCGCGGTGTCTGGGGAGCCGGACAAAAGCCGAATGTGTATGGGAAGAAAAATATATTTTCACGAGGCGTTTGTTCCGAACTTGGCCGGCGTCCCGCGTTTGCGTGATTAACACTATCCAGTCGATCGGCCTGGGGGTGGGTTTCTCGAGCGGGGGCGACCGATGTGCGGGCGGGTTTTGGTGTCGGTGGAAGGACGCGTACGTACGTATTATATACATATAGTGTATACAAACGTTACTGACGGGTAGGAAACAATTTCAAACAATGTTCACGGGTGTTTATTAAAAACGCAACGTTGTATATATGATTAAAAATATAAAATGCCGCATTAAAGCCGATAGCTGTTTTGTTTACGCGCTTAAAACAAGACGGGGTGTGAAGCCCTCTAATGAAAATCGTTACACACAGGCTACACAACCCACTTAAGTCGTCAATATCCTGAGTATTTTTTTTACGACGGGACAACAATGTACACGAGTGAAAATATTGGATTTAACTTCCAAAACAAAACAAGTGACACTCGGGACTTAACCAGCCTTTTTTTTTTGCAACGGAATGAATAATTATTATAATATATTATGTATAATTGACAAAGGCAACTACAAAGCCTTGGTGCCTATATGATTAGGTTCGTCATTTCAGCTACACCCAGACAAAATAAATATAACTGTGTATATGGGTAGGTCGTGGTCCGTAGGTATACGCCTATACCAATACCAAATTCCGAATAATTATTTGATGGCTCTATACATTATTTATGTTAGTTACCAGTTACTTATAGAAACTAAAGTTATCAGAGTTCAGATTGAATAATGAATTAGAATTTATTAACATAAATCTTCAAGGACGAGTATTTTCAAAATTAATATTTCTCTCTATGAACATTATAATATATTACTGAAATCATAAAAACACTGAAAATATAATATAATTAATTACATATATGTATTCTAAAATACCTATAGCTTCTTTAAATACTGCAAGACTTCGTGCAACAATAATCATGCTACTAAAATGAATGTTAAACTTTATTTTAATTTTTAAATATATAAAATATTATGTTATATTATACAATATATAGTAGATCCCTATATTATTACGATATGTGACCTGCATGTGTGGCATAAGTAACAAAACGTACAGTAGAAATATTATATTATTATGATTTATGAACATAAATGTATGCATATCACAAAAAAACAATGTGTTTTCAATATATACACTATTTTAAATCTGATCAATGTGATAATCATTCATCAATAATATAACAATACAAAATACAAATAGTGAAATTGATTTGCTTATATAATATAATGACATGAAAGTCATCATCCTGCATATAAATTATATTTAGGTTACGATGTATATAGCATATTATATATTTATATGCATATGCAATTGTATATATAATATTAATATGACGTGTTTATTGTCAAAAGCTGTTTTCCGTGTCCTGGTTTGTAAAAACTAAATAGTATGATATAGTGATGATTATACTAATTAGCTAAACCTACAACTCAACATCACGTTAGACGTACAAATTAAAAATACTATTTAACATTGAATTTAATTCTGAAATGTTGGCAAAAAGTATTTGCTGACAGCCGAAAATGTGTTTGGCATACACATTTTGTAGGTTAAGGTTGATCCGTTCAACTATCATGTCTATAGTACATACGAACACGTCATACAACTTTGTTTAAGTGAAACATCGTAATTTTGGATTCGGATCGGAACAAAATGAATGTTTATTGTTTAGGATTCATATTTGATTTTTTTTTACTGTGGGTCTGGCCTCATTTTTAAGAGCAGCGATGAAGATCCTTTAAATAGCTTTAAGATTGGTCTCTAGTAGACAATTATTGGATCTTTAGTTGATAATCTAGTAGATCAAAAGTAAAAATCCCGGTTACTAAATCAATTTCAGAACCTTCAAATTTCCATCATATTTTAATTCTATTGACGTTTTCTAGATAATATGATACATTTTTCAAAATATGCTGGATCTTTTTAGCCATTTATATAGATTTTATATTTACTCGTTTTGTTTCGATTTTTGTATGATACATTTTTGTTCATAAGTCAAAAAAATTGATAATTTAAATTTCAATCATTCCTCATAAACTCTTCTTACAGCGATTAAAAAATGTCGAAAATGCAATTTAAAAATAATAATCTTTCTTTTTTACAATTTTAGTTTTTTTGTTACTCGTTATTATGCTGTAAATTGCAATTCAAAAAATATTATTTGTAGAAACTTTAAACTTTTCATCATCGTGTTTATTGTTATTTTCTATACACGATGAAATGTTCAAAATATTTAGACTAATTTTAAGCTATTTATACCTCGATCCTATTTACACTGTTTTACACGGCACGTCGCGTGTCGGTATTTTGACTTGTACGTTAACAACGATAATATAATATAATATGATACCTATGATATTATAATAATTAATACCTAATATAAAACATATTTACCAAGTTTTTGTCAACAGTTAGTTCAGTAGGTATTATTAATAAAAAAAAATTGAATTTCATATAAATTACTTACAGAGTGATCAGTGATATATAGATTAACTAGTTATAAATTAATATCGTTAACCCTTAGAAATAGATGCTCAAACGCCGTCTCCGATCAGAATTGTTTTTATTATTTTACAATGATTTTTGTACTGAATTCAAATACAACACATTCGATGTACATTACAGTTATTACTGGCTACTCAATAAACGTGTCGTCGAGATCTACTATTCAATTGCATTGAGTAAAGCTATCCCTGTATAACATTTTTCATTAATTTGAATATAATAACTAATAAACTTATACATAAATAAAAAAAAGTAGTTGACTGAAATTGTTGCTGTTATGTTGCCCTTACCGTTTTTGCGATTCTTTTAACTTGTTATATTTTTCATTATATTAGATGCGAATGTGTGATATATATTAATATATTAAAATATAGATTATAGGTGTTTGTTAATTTTACATAATATTATAATAGTTTTATATAATTATATAATATGGTGTACAGGAAATAGGGTAGTACCTATATTGTTATACAATCATATATTATCAGGCCCAAATACTAAATCATTACATTTTTAAAATAGTAAAATATTTTCAGGGCGTACCAACCTAACTATATTTGTCTATACGCAGACGAAGCGAATAACGATTATAAATGGACAATGGCGACTGGCGACTATTTAACGTCTGACAAGTAAACTGTGGGCGATTGGTAAGCGGAAAAGGGAATATGTTATTAGACGCGACGCTTGTATTAACAGTCTTCTTGGAATAAGTAAAATAAACATTGCCACCATCCGCTTCACTAGCCACTGCGAATAAAAAATTTAAACATATATATATACATATAGGTATAGTACAATAAATCAAATAACAAAAAAACCCTCTTCCGACACATAATAATATTATTTTACAAGAAAGAATACCAGTATATTTTAAGCAAAGGTATAATTTTGCCCCTCCCCCACAGATACGCCAAGCTTTTTATTTACTTAATATTATTTATCGATATAGATACCTATTACAACCTAGGTAGGTACCTATACTCTATAGTATAGTATAAGTCTCTATAACTACCTAGGTATGATTTGTTTCCAAACCCTATTTAAAATGAGTAAAACAAGCAATTATGTATAAATAGTATACAAATATATTTAAAATGTAGGTTTTGATTTTATCTGGTAAAATTAATTTTCACCCCTAGTTTTCTACCCAGTTACGTCCATGGCGTACTGATGATAATATGTACCTACTATAATAATCGACGAACGGCACACGTTACTATTTTCCACGCATAAATCCTCTTGTGGCATTTTTTTGTTTAAGTCCTGTAGAAACGTCAAAACATTGTTTGAACTATAGGTATTACAATGTTTGACCTTCGGTCCATCTCTGGGGAAACATTTTTCAGTCCTTCAGTACAAACAATTCCACAAGTCCTGGCGTTCTACGTATCAATGTCGAACCAATTTTTCAAATTCCAAACAATATAATGTACGTACAAATCGTCAGGAATTCCAAACTCCAAAATGGGGGGAGGGGGTCAGTGTGAAATAACGTGCCTTAGAAAAAGCTTAAAAACATAATATTGTAGTCCATATGTATAAAAAAAAATTTAGTCGTTATACTTATTTCATTTTATAGGTAATAGTGTTATTTCACATAATTTATAATATAAATTAGCGAGGATTAGCGGCAATATTACCTACAAATTTAGTACAAGAACTGCGGCATTGCATAAAAATACCTTTTTTTCCTAATTTCCCCCCCTCTCCGATTATTTTACAAACGACTACTGGGATTTTCAATTTTGACATCCTCATAAACACCAACAGCTATATTCAATTTGGTATCAAAAACTACACTCAAAGACGTAGATTGAAGCATTTCTTCAGCTATAAACGTGTACGCTAGTACACACAAAAAAACTCATCATTGTAAACTCAATACATTCATTGCTCCGCTCAGATTCTAAAATTGAAATGAGTATTACGTGCCAAATGTAATGTGTAGCATTCAATAACATTAGATGTACCGCAGGTTGGCCATACCCGGGTTAAATTTTAAACTTTAGTAGGTGTCTGCTATAATACCTACTTTTAGAATCTGAGTGAACTGCGAAGCTATGCATATATTGGTTTACAGGTTTCTACAGTATTGGCATTGTTGGGTATTACTTTTCAAAAGTAATGAAATTACGTTACTCGTTTACTTTCAAACATTTTTATTTTAATTACATTTGCGTTACCTAAAGTTATTTTTATCACGTAGTTACATTACTTTTTCATTAAAAGTAGTCCGTACAATAACGTTACTTTGTTTTATCATTTTTTTAACCATATTCAATTCATATGATTCAATAATTATTATGTACATATTTTACAATCATAGACCTAGTGATAATAGATCTATTCTAGTATTATGTACAAATGGTACAATTACCTCACCTATAATATGGCTATATAGTCATAAGTCATAAATCATAATTAATTTTTATTAAATTTTATTTTTAAATCGAACTCTTTTAGTCTTTTCTTTCTACTAATAAAGTGATAACATTTATTCCTGGAATGTTTAGTAATATTGTTAACCATTATCAGAATCAAAATAATATAATTGATTTTAATTTTTTCTGGGATATCCTATGCATGTAATACATTCAAAACTATTGTTTTAATAACGTGGAAAATAACGCGTTAGTGCGTTACTTCATAGAAATTACTTTTCAAAAGTAATTTTGTTACAATTGGGTTACTTTAAGTAAAATTTAATGAAATGACTGCTGCGTACTTGAAAAAGTAATTGCGTTACAGTAATTTATAATTTGCGTTATTTACTACCCAACACTGAGTATTGGATCAACTTATCAAGTATGTATATAGTACCTTGTTACTTATGTATAAACATTTATCACTAAACCATCATATTAAAAAAAGTAAAATTGTATATAATATCCGTACGTATACATAGATGATAACCTATAGCTAGGGATATCTTATTTTTTCATCATATATAAAAAAAAACAATGGTGGCATTCTTCAATATTGAACATACTATAAAAGCAGAGCTAGAAGTAAGTGATACATATTAAATATATAGAAGAAATTTCATGAGATGACCAAGGGACGATCAATATTTTTAAAACCTCGGGGTGTAGTGGAATTATTTTAAAGGTCCATTGTCATTTTATACGCCTATTAACTACATTAGGAATGTTTTGAGAGGAGTGTGCTGAAACTAATGGGTTTAAGTGCTGGTGCCTGGTGAGCTTTTGTACGGTATTTTAAACATACATGTTTAGCGGTTAATTTAAAGGTTGACATTTTAAGATCTCTAAGTGTATTGTTGCTTATAATAGGTATAGTCTTACATTCGAGACATACAGTAAAGCTTTTAGTAGTTTCCTTTGAATTGTTGCTGTATATTTTAATTTAATTTAATTAGTATTTAACTAGTATTCTTAGTAATACTAAAAATCAGAATTTGAATAAATAAAAAAACTTTGTTTTATATTTTTGAGATTTGTTGGTTACAGAATAACCTACTTACGTGGAAAGTGGAATCTTGTTTTAAATTTTCAATCCTTCGCTATAAAAAATGAACATTTTATAAATGTTTAACTACAGAATCATTTTAGATTCTGAGTGTAACGATGAATGTATTGATTTTACAATGATGTGTGTTTTTTTTTTAATTTTAATTTTTGTGTCTGTCATCACGGTTAGGGGCAGTAAAACTGCTTCGATTTTCTTCACCAGTATCTTGTTCGATGGGAAAGTGAATCTAGTTGGTGCATTCAGGGGGTCAAATTTTAAAATTCCCAATAGTTTTCACAAGTGCCGGGAAAAACAACATAAAAATTAAGGAAAAACTTAAATTTTTACGCAAAATCGATTTTGCTTTTTGTTATTACTTTAAATAAATTAACGTATATCATAAATTTTCACTGGTTGTTTATATTTGCATTTTCTATACACGATTTCAAAATATTATGATTTGTTTTGAACTGCTTAAGAACATTTTCATTTTCCTTATTTTCTTAGTTTTTTTTTTTTAAATATCAATAAAATTTTATTTGTTGGTTAAAAAAGCTTGAAAATTTAATAGAAGGCTCCTACTTTATTGTTACAATGACATTTGAAAAATATTAAAAATCCTTGGTCACAGTTTTTTTTTATAAGCATATAAAGTTCAAACATTGACAAAATGTGGAAAAATCAGTTAAGAATTTGTAAAAATGTTTCTTTTTAAATCTAAGATTTTAAAATGTAATACACGATTATTCATAAGTTTGTCTACTTTTATCAAAAAAAAATGTCTATAAAAAAGTCAAATTAATTTTTATGAGCGTTTGAAATTCAAATTTTTACAACATTGGATATTCACTCGATTTTTCATGTAGTGATTTTCTTATTTTGTTGTAATTCAAAAACGAATAACTGTAGATACATGAAAATTTCACTGAATGTTTATTTTATCAATTCTTATACTTAATAAAATTTTAAAAATATTTTTACTTGTTTTGAGCTACTTACGGACAATTTCATATTTATATTTTTTTATTTTTTTTTCTATGTATATCTGTTGGGCCAAAAAGTATAAAAATATAATACAAGGCTTCAGATATATTGTTACAATAGCAGTTGATAAATATTAAAAATTTTCCATTTTTTTTTAGTTTTTTTTTCTAAATATATCAATTAAATTTTATTTAATAGAAGGCTCCTAGTATATTGTTTCAAAGGCAGATTAAAAATATTAAAATACATAGGCACAATTTTTTTTTATAAACATTTAAAGATCGAATTTCGACAAAATTTATAAAATTTAAAATTGAATAATTATTTCGTAGTTAAAAATGTATAAAGTGTTCAACTTGTATACCTAAAGATTGAAAATGTAAAACAAGATTCCATGTAAGTAGTTAATTCTGTTACCAAAAATCTAAAAAATACATAAGCATAGTTTGTTTTTATAGTAATTTTAAATTACAATTTATGGGAAATGCTAAAATAAATACTTGAGTTAAACCAAAAAAATAAAACAATTTTTTAAAAAATTATCACCTTTTTACTTTTTTTTTGATTTTACTTGATTTTTGAAACTACTTGGAATTTTCAATTGTGACCTCCCAAAAGTACCAACTAAATTCACTTGTTTATCATCAGAAAGATGCTGACCTCGAAAATCGGAGTGCCTTTACTATCCAAAATGTTGAATTCATAATTGTGGGGCGACAATCCAAAACGTACCTACTATTTCCATTTTACACTTTTTTGAGAAATCACGATTTTGACGCACCCACACGACACCTAATAATGTACAGCAGAGCGGTACCTACTTGCCCACATTTTATTAGGAGTTTTTTTATTTCACTTATAACAACTTTTGAAGAACCCTGCAAACATTATTTTTGACCGAGAAAAAAATGTTTATCGACAATTTAAAAAAAAAAGTCAAAATATTTTAGATATTATACTATGTTGGTAAAGAAAATGTTAATGACTAACCGTAATATGTATTAGCGTTTGGTGAAAATGTCAAGTATCAACGGTTTATTCATTTTTGAATTACAATAAAGTAAGAAAACGGATTTTGTCAAAAACTGGTTTTGCGTAAAAACCCTCGATTACTAACATTTTTTTTCTTGTTTTTCTCAATTATTATTTATTATTACAAAAAAAAAACTAGGGATTTTGACTTTTGACCCCCCAAAGTATACCAACTAAATTCATTTTTCTACCAGAAATGATATTGATGTTGAATTTAAAATAATTTATTTTATATTTAAAAAGTTTCTTCAGCCAAAAAAAAAATCAAACACACATCATTGTAAAATCAATACATTCATCGCTCTGTGCAGAATCTAAAATACGTAAGCACATTTTTTTTTTAAACATTTCTAGTTGAAATTACGACGAAATTGAATATATACAGGGTGATTTTTTTATCGAAGAACACTCATTTTTTCAAAAAGTATTAATGTTTAAGAAAATATTTTTTTACATAGTTTCAAGTTGTTAAAAAACAATATTTTTTATTAAAAAATTATATTTTTAAATATTTTTTATCCTTTTAATTTTTAAGTTTTTTACTTTTTTGAATGACAACATCTAATTTTAATTTGATATTCAAAAACAGAATATTTTTCTGATTATTTAATACATAAAAATTGAATTTAGGGCAAGTAGTTTATGAGTTATAAGTATTAAAGTTTAGATGAGCGGAGTAGAGGACAAACATTCGCGCGGGTAACCCCGTACCACTCTACTCCGCTCATCTAACTTTAAATACTTATAACTCATAAACTAATTGCCCTAAATTCAATTTTATGTATCGAAATACTCAGAAAAATATTCTGTTTTTGAATATCAAATTAAAATTAGATGTTGTCATTCAAAAAAGTAAAAAAATTAAAAAATTAAAAGGATAAAAAATATTTAAAAATATAATTTTTTAATAAAAATATTGTTTTTTACAACTTGAAACTATGTAAAAAAATATTAATACTTTTTGAAATAATGAGTGTTCTTCGATAAAAAAATCACCCTGTATATATATTTAAATATTTCTGGGAACTTGACATTTTTATGTACATAGATTTTCAAAATATTTATGTTCATCTTAAGCTATTGCGTTTCGTAGACTATATTACAAACAATATGGAGATACGTGGTACACTGGTATACCGTACGGTATACGTATATACAAAATCTATATTCTACACCGATCTACTACGACTTCGGTAAATAGGTTTTGACTCAAAAATTAATAACAATAACATTGTTTATTTTAAATTCCCACAGGTACCTAATGTTCTTATACTTTTGTTTTTATAATATTTTAATTTAGTCAAATTCACTCTAATAATATGAAAGATAACAACCAAATTCGTCTTGCTGAAAGCGAATTTAGTATGTTGTATATAAATAAGCAGGTACCTACAAATACATTACTACGTTCATAAGACGGTGGCAAGTGACAACTGACAACACATCGTGGTGGCGCGGTGTAGCTTCCTCTTAACGACAAAAAATAATTTAAACAAGTATCAATAAGAATATTTTATTTTATTTTTTTTTTATTCATTAACCCTCCGCAACTTAGGCTATTGGATGGTTTTTAACTGTGGGGAGGGTACTGTAGGTTTAAACACGTGGTGTTTGTTAGTTTAGCAGAATTTTCTAGTGGGCACCCGCTCGGAGGTATCTGCCATGCCCGGGTGGGGGAGGGTGGCCTCTCTCTCCAGACACCGTGACTGCCAGAAAATAAGTGCCGCCCGTGGCCGGATTTCGAACCGGCGAAGGTCCGCGTCGCAACCGACGCCTTAGTAGTCCGCTCGGCCACTCCGTCCCCCAAAGAATATATTTTGTTTAATCTTTTAATACTCAATAATTGTTTTTCTATACTAAAATAACAATCTGTTTTGTAGTTTCTGGTTTCTAAACACCAGTTGCTGCTACTTGCTAATAATCAAGGCATCAAATAGCAATCAGGCCTAATAACCTATACTATAGCTAAGTTATTCAATGCGGCCAGACATCATAATTCGTAATATTATAATATATTTTATAATGTCAACAATATTCTGATGGTATCATCTTTTTAAATATTTGAAAATGGTCACTAAGTTTTTAAGTCTATAAGTGTTTTTCCCCTATAGATAAAGTGTGCACTACACTTATATATTATATGACCCATTCGTCCCACTCCAAAAATGAATTCTATATTATAGTTACACCACTGTATAGTGTAGATACTTATCAGTTATCATCATTTAACAGGATTTATATAATATCCTATACCACTTACTAAGTCCCACTGCCTAAGACCTAAAGGTATTATACTAGATACCTACTTACTTATTATATTTTTTCTGTTAATAAAAGTCAATTTTACCCAAGTACCAATTCTAAATAATCGTATGTCTACGAGTCTACGACGTTCAGCGCATCGACTTAATTTTGAATTCTTTTAAAATGATATTATTCGAGTACATGACATTATATATTGACATCTATCATCATAATACTTACCTACCTATACCATACCTTGTATTATTTTTGTTATCCGTTTATAATATCGGCCTTCAAACGAATTCTATACTTATGCAAAATGTAATAACTTTATTAATAGTAAGTAGGACATATAGGTAATCGATATTCAATAATAAGTAATATAACGCACTAACAGTCAGCAGTTGTGGATCAAGGATTCAATTTCGGGGGAGGGGGGGTTGGTTCTAAAAACAATACTGCCTACTGGATAAAAAACCCCAAGGTAGTTAAAAAAGTAGGCGAAAAAGTGCACAACACTTTTGTACATGTTGTATAATATAGTCAATACTATAACATATTAACATAATAAATTACTCTGGTTAACATAATGTTAATAAATAACACACATAGGTAGAGGGTTATATGCCGTATGAGTTTTAATAATTATTTATATATTGAGATATTTTATGTAGGTAATATATTGCCAGTCTTGGTAGAGGAGGGAGGAAAATTAATATAGGTAAATTATAGGTAATCATAAATCACGTTTTATTATTTATATAAAAATATTATAGGTACTATAGTATGCTCAATGCTGCTTTGGTACACCTTATTAAAAGATAGGTATTTCTACAAAATTGATTTGGCTATTCAAGCTCAGAACTCTGGTACTTACATTCCATTGACATTACTAAGATTTACACACAAGCATTCCTATAAACTGTCCGAATCACCTATAATATGTTTATAATCATCCCAAAAATATAATATAATACTGTGCGAATGGTAGTAAAATTGAAAAAGTTAAAAGGTATATGGAAAAAATCATTTGACACATACCATATTAATACAGTGTATAATCACTATAATCAAATAGGTTTATCGTATATTTAGGTTGATAATTATTTATTTATTCAAATATTGTAAGTGTATATAGGTACACCAGAAGAGTAAATTATTTTTTTCTGTCACTTGGAGATTAGTATAGGTATATTGCAAAAAGTATAACGCAACAAAATTGGCTTACATATCTCTAATAATAATTTATCTCGGTCATTAAACATCAATCATCTATAACATGCATTAAAATGGACCTTGTCAATAAAATGTACCTATAATCAAAACATTCTTAATAAACTTTATTACTTAAATAATTATGAAATTCGTTTATATCAAACAATGAAAAAAAAAACTTATTGAAAACGTAAGTCTATATTATAGTGTTCTGTATGTTACTCTTCGAATGGATTCTTATATCCACAATACCCACACACCTAATTTTATTTAAAAACATCGCATGTACCTTCAGGGCAGGATCTAGAGTGAGGATTCATCCCCAGGCGTAATATATTATTCTAAGAATAATATTATTTTGGGCTTAAATCATATACATCGGTGAAGGTATTTTCCTTTTATAGTTTTATACATCAGCGATCAGCCAAAAATTGGCAATGTAGAAAAGTAGAAAACCAAATAAAATTATGTTCTGTAATTGAAAACAAAATAAGTGAATTGAAGAAATGAGTTACCTACAACACATATAGATTTTAAATTAAAACGCTACATACATCAATACATTTTTTTTTGACATTTTCCGATATAGTTAGAACATGACGCACTGACGCATTTGAAGAATCCGTTAGTTGTTCGATATTGGCTGTAGTGATGGGCAAATACCCGGTAGACATAATTTCAGTTAAATACTCGGTAAATTGGGTAAATTTATTTTTTACGCTAAAACCAATCCATGGATATCACAATACTTTTTTATAATTGTTTCCTGAATTTTCCAATAAAATAATAAAAAAGATTATGTTTGACAATAACTATAGTTATTCATTGCAATAAACTAAATGATTTAAAGTTTCATTAAAATTTAACTAAAATTTAAAAGAAATTCTGAAAATTTAACTAAATATTTACCCAAATTTTTGGTAGGTAAATATTTTAGTGGGTAAATACCCAGTAAATACCCAAAATATTTACCTACCCTTCGAGGATTTACCCATGGCACATCACTAATTGGCTGCACCTATAAAGTATCAATACTTAGTGGATATGAAAATATAAATTGTAACTGCTAACGAACTATGCTAAATATCTCATTATTTAAGCAAGGTGTCCAATAATTTAGGTACTTAATGAAAAATAATAGACTAAAATGGTTACCTACATGGCTACATCTTGCATACCTAGATATTTCAATAAAAATGAACATAATAGAGATTATTCTTATCCCCGGGTGTGTTGACACTTGACATTCTTAGATCCAGCCACGCATACAGCATATCTACCTGTTCTTATTTACTGAGTTAATAAGTTACCGAATGTACATTTGATTGCACAGTATATTTAAATCATAATAAAGAAATTTAAACATTTATAGTAATAACGCTAATAAAGTAATAACTAATTACTAATTAGTATAATTACCAAATATGATCTGTAACTTGCGAATATGGTCATTACTATTATCATATATAATAATACCATATTGTACATAGGTAATATTATGTATATATAATATTTATTAATTGATTTGGCTTATAAAACCATACGTGGGAAGAGGAGGTCCCATCAAGGGGAATAATATATGGTTCTATATCACTCCCAACGGTTTACCAATTAGGTGCTTTGTTCATAAATTATATTTTAACTCTAAATTCTCTGTATGGATGTATCACGTACGACGACGTGCGTACAGTGACGTCCACAGGGGAATCACGAATGGACATTTGTCGGCTTCACTCTGTCCCTAGTCATCCCTGCCACCCTGCCAACACACTATTTTCCGGATATTTGGGTGTATCTACTATCTATACGCTACATAGTAGGTATATTATATACTATTACATAATAATAATAATATAATACCGCACATTTTAAATAAAACGTTTTCGGCACTATAATATAACAGTAAAACATATATAATATTTCCTCTGCCACTCCCCCCAATCGATGATAACTTTTGCGGTGGCGCACCTAATGACCTGATCGAAAATCGAAATTATACGCCCCCGCAGACTGCAAGTCGTAATCAAAACTTGACAACGGTCACGATATTATTGTACGTTTTACTACGATATCGTTTACGTCGAGACGACCATTACCTATAATATTATAATACGATTGATATAAACGTCGCGACGACCATAATACGTAGGTATTATTGTTATTATCACGCGGTGACGACCGTAATAATATTATAATATTATAGTACATTAATACGCAGGTGTTATTATTGTCACGCCGTGTCGATGAGATCAGCCATTCGGCTGCAGCACGGCGGCGGCGGCGGATGCGCGCGACGTTATTTCGGTCCCGTTTCCATCGCGATAACGCCGAAACGGTGACGTCTGTCGCGCGGCGCTGACGTCCGGAAAACCGAAAACGAATATGAACGGCGGACGTGGACGTGACGACAACAGGCGACGCAGCGCGCACTACGCAGACGCCTGACGCCGCGGTCGCACTCGCACAGACGCCGTCACTACGTCAGAGTGACAGTGTATCAGACACGCCGTACACGGGCGCGGGACGGAAGTGGCGTGACGGCGGTGCTTCTTTTCGTCGTTAACCGCACGCCGCGCCGGGTCGACCGCGGTCCGCGGTTACGCGGACTCGTGTAGACCGTGCTTACAAGCAGTGCTCGAATTGGGGGGGAGGTGCGCAAGGGCGGCCGAGCTCCTCTACTGTTTTTATTTTTTCTTTGCGTACCCCAAATGTTTTTTTTTTTGTTACTCGGACGGGGAGACGGTACAAACTACGCCCAAAATAATTTTTATTAAAATTTGGAGTGGATCTAAATTGTTGTCAAAGATAATATATGCAAACCTAATGAATTTCACATTTTTTAATATAAAAATATTTTTCATCACGACTCGTGTGCACTTTGTAGGCCACGAAAGAAAAAATACTTTAGCTGCTAGTTTTGCGTAATTTACCGTGCATAAGTGTGCCCAAAACATTTCCAAAAAAGTTTCAATAATCTTTTTTTAAGTTTGGTACCACAAGTAAGCTCAATTTATTGATTATCTATGTCTGTAGACATTTTAACTGTCATTATATCTATTGTAAAATATGGTTCTTCAATTCATTCATAATTTATAATAATTATACAATTATTGTATACATTTATTTATTTTTTTAACAAAAAAGACCAGTCACGACCCATTTTTATAGGTTACGCGACCCAAGATTTGGTAGCGACCCACCGATTGAGTACCACTGGTTTAGACTTCCTAATACCTTGGTAATTTTTTTATTATAGTTTGTTTGTATTATATCAACCTTGTTTTTTTCCCAGTTTAGTAGTTCCCAGATATTATGTATACCTACAGGCTACAATAAGCTTTTGCATTATCAAATATCTGTGGACTAGTTGAGACACAATTGACATAGGTATGCTTCTGAAGCACAAATTATAATTAATATTTATTAAGATATTATCACTGATAATTATAATTTTTTTATTTCCCACCGTAATATGTAAGTATTATTTCTATCAATAAAAATTTCAAAAAATAAGATGAATATCAAATATGAATCGATATTCACTTACACACATATAGTTAAATATATTACATTTGGAAATTTGGAATAGAATAAAGTTAAAATTTTGTAACCAAGGTGAGATGTTGGATTGAAAAATGAAGAATTGGTGAAGGGGGTTGAGGGGGGCTTGCCCCCCAAGGGTTTGCATTGAGTAATTTTGCACTGGGAACTCGGATTATCAATTGCTAGATTGAGCTCCTCTACTTAATAATTCCCAATTCGAGCACTGCTTACACGTACGCTACACACATCTATCTCCGTCTTACAAATCTAAAACATACCAAAACTGATTTGCACCGGAAAGAACCGAGAAGGCTACAGTCATAACTCATACCTAAGAAACGAAATTTCACCACATAAAAAGTAGAACTTTGGCTGTGAAATATCGTTTTTATTTTTTTAATATCGTTTTTTAATAACTACACAAAAAGTTATTCAAGTTTGAAAACCAAAAAAAAAAAATGGATTTTGAAACAAAAAATACTTTTTTCATAAAAGCGATATCAAAAAAATTAGAAGCGATATTTCACAGATGACAGATAATGTTCTTAACTATATTGTATGTATATCAATTTGGAAAAAGAAGAAGAAATATTACATTTTCAAGCTTTTTTACGCAACGAATATAATTGTATTGACTTTCATAATAAAAAAAAAACTAAAAAAATTGGATAATGAAATCGCAATTTTTTCACACTGCCCTGGACCAGCTGTTTGTAGTTTGTGTGGTGCTATTTCGATAATTTTTTTTTTTTTGAAAGATAAAAACTTCTTACAGGGCTTATTGGTCTTGGATTTTCAAAATTCTAATTCTAAACCATATAATACGATTTTGAATATGACCAATTTTCACAAGACTTTGTTGTTTTTATTATGATTGTTTTAAGCAACGAAATTAAAAATCGAAGCCCAACGCGCACTGTAAACAATTATCCTCTTTCTAACGAAAAAAAAAAATCAAATCAGACCACTCTACGATGAGTAAAGTTTTTCCTGTAAAGCGTGTTTTGACCAAAAAATCAAGCATTTTAATTTTTGGTTGGCGGTCACATTAACACATATAGACTTATATTATAAGCATAGGCGCAATTTGGGATAAATTTATGGGGGTGCTAGATTTATGTCGACTAAAGTGGTGACTGGTGTGTGGAACTTTGCCCCCCACACCCTCCTCAATTCATACACCTTTGCATTAATCTTAATACAAACAATTATTTATAAAATAATACATTATGATCTATAATGATCTATAATTATATATTATTATGAAAATGAAAATGATAAGGCCTTAGAAATAATTGTATCCAAATAGCTATGGGCTATGGCATAATTTTATGGTCACTAAAAATTCGATGATGCTATCAAAAATTTGGGGGTGCTCAATTCTCATATAAATTTTGGCGGTGCTAAGCACCCCCCAAATTACACCTATGTTTGTATATTGTATCGTCTACGGAAAAACAATATCAATTGGTTGCACTTTGATTAGAATTTCCATAATGTATTAGTTGTTGCCAGTTGGTTTAACTTAAGCATTTTTGTCACTTACAAATAAAAAACCTCAAATAATAATGACTAATGTTATAGACTAATAATTATAAACTCTTAATTTAATAACGTGATTTATTTAAACAAAGTTTGATTTCTAATTCATTGGGAACTGTTAATTTTACAAATAACTTTTTTATACATACTTATGCGAACCAATAAGTATTTATAATAGATTGATTACATTTTAATATTTTATCATTAATTATAGGTAGGTAGGTAGATAACTTTATCTCGATGAATTAAATGCTTAAAAAAAAATTGTGCCTATGTATTTTTAATATTTTTCACCTGCCTTTGAAATAATATACTAGGAGCCTTCTATTAAATTTTCAAGCTATTTTAACCAACAAATAAAATTGTATTGATATTTTTAGAAAAAAAACTAAAAAAAAATGGAAATTGAAAATGTCCCTTAACAGTTCAAAATAAATCATAATATTTTGAAAATTTTATCATGTATAGGAAATGCAAATATAAACAACCAGTGCAAATTTCATGTATATACGTTAATTTGTTTTAGAGTTACGCCAAAAACCAAAATCGATTTTTTGGAAAACCGATTTTGAGTAAAATTCCCGTTTTTCCTTAACTTTTATGTTGTTTTTTTCCCGGCGCTTGTGAAAACTATTGGGAATTTTAAATGTTGACCTCCCCAACGCACCAACGATATTCACTTTCCCATTGAAAAAGATACTGAAGTTGAAAATCGAAGCATTATTTCGACTACTTATCGTGTACACAGACATAAAAAAGGTGGGCAAGTGGGTGTCGCTCTGCTGTACAGTAGGTTACAAGTGGGTCACTGTATAATGGATGATATTAAATTTGAATTCAACGATATAATATCATTGTATAAGAAAAACGATTCTGAGCGCAGACGGTATGTCAGTCTATGTATAAGACATATTATATACATATCTATGGTATTAAACAAAAAATTGACCTATAATGGGTACCTATAATAAATTCCAAATTAATCATATCAAAATATCCATTAGGTACTTATAACGCGTTATACATCAACAAAAACCGTGATACTATCATAGATATATAAAAGTACACTTTAGAAGTTTCAAGTATCCACGAATAATATTATTCAATCACAACAAAATAACTAAAATAGTTATTCTAGGTTTTTTAATATGAAATTTCGTCCAAATTTGAATTTAAAATGTCTGTAAAAATAACTGTGTTCATATATTTTTTAGATTTTTTGGTTACAGTATGAACTATTTACGAGAACCTTTGTGTTGAATTTGCAATCCTTAGCTATAAAAACTGAACATTTTATAATTTATTAATTACAATGATTGATAATTTTCGAGATTTTGATAAATTTTGTCAAAATTTGATCTTTAAATGCTTATAAAAAAAAACTGTGCCTATGTATTTTTAATATTTTTCAACTGATATTATAACAATATATCAGGAGCCTTGTATTAAATTTTTACACTTTTTGGCCCAACAGATAAAACTTTATTGATATTTATGGAAAAAAAAACTAAAAAAAATTGAAAGCTGTAAATGTCCATAAACAGCTCAAAAAGAGTCAAAATATTTTCAAAATTGTATGGTGTATAGAAATGCTAATTTAAACATTCAGTGAAATTTTCATGTATCTACAGTTATTGGTTTTGAATTACAACAAAATAAGGAAATCGCTACATGGGAAATCGAGTGAATATTCAATGTTGTAAAAATTTGAATTTCAAACGCTCATAAAAATTTAATTTGACTTTCTTATAAACATTTTTCTTTTGATAAGGTAGACAAACTTATAAGGAATCTTGTGTTTAATTTTCAAATCTTAGATTTAAAAAGAAAAATTTTTACGAATTCTTAACTCAAAATAATTTGCTAATTTTCGTGATTTTCCCATATTTTGTCAATTTTTGAACTTTAAATGCTTATAAAAAAAAATTGTGACTAAGGATTTTTAATATTTTTCATCTGCCTTTGAAGCAATATATTAGGAGCCTTCTATTAAATTTTCAAGCTTTCGCAACCAACAAATAAAATTTTATTGATATTTTTAGAAAAAAAACTAAAAAAAAATGGAAAATGAAAATGTCCCTAAACAGTTCAAAATAAATCAAAATATTTTGAAAATGTTATCGTGTATAGAAAATGCAAATATAAACAACCAGTGAAAATTTCATGTATATACGTTCATTTGTTTCAGAGTTACACCAAAAACCAAAATCGATTTTTTGGAAAACCAATTTTGCGTAAAAATTCCCGTTTTTCCTTAATTTTTATGTTGTTTTTCCCGGCGCTTGTGAAAACTACTGGGAAATTTATACTTTTGACCCCCCAAAGTACCAACTAGATTCACTTTCCTATCAGAAAAGCTACTGATGAAGAAAATCCAAGCACTTTTACTGTCCTAAAACGTGATGACAGACACAAAAATAAAAAAATAAAAAAAAAAATAAAAAAAAAATAAAAAAAAAAATAAAAAAAAATAAAAAAAAAATAAAAAAACACACATCATTGTAAAATCAATACATTCATCGTTTCACTCAGAATCTAAAATAAACAAACATACATCATTGTAAAATCAATACATTCATCGTTTCACTCAGAATTTAAAACCATCAGTTTTTAACAATTTATCTGAGCTGTTTAATGGATTATAACCTTTTACTATAAGCCCTAAATATGGCCCATGTTTTCATTGTTATTCTTTCGTGTTTCTAAGAGAAATTGTTGAAAAAATGTAAATAGATTACTGATTAGGTTAACCGCAAAATAATAGAATATTTATGTATTAATTACTCTGTGAAGTGTTACAGTTAAGTGAATAGGTAGGTTCAGATTAAGAACATACCAGGTGGCCATGGTGAAAATCGGTTTGGCTACGTAAAGGTGGTTTGATCTTATTCTGAATAGACTATAGGCTATGTTTAATATTAGATTGTTAGTAAAATCATTTACATTGTATGATGTATTGATGGTAAGATACTGATTTTACCTCTGTTAATATACTATGTATACGAATGGTGTGATAATATCTGTGTAATGCGTTTCAATAATAATAAACAATAATAGTGCAGAATATTGTAGTCACACAGCGTTTTGAATAGGCATTTCGGGTACACCACTGTCGTGAGACCATTTTTCGATGTATCATTGTTATTAATTACGTTTAATTTATAGAAGTAATTAGTAAGTACTTACAATACAACTAAGCGGTTTGGTTATAACTTAAAATACATTGAAGTTCGAAATGATCTAGTATAAGCCTATACAATTGAGGTGTAGTTTTAGCTAATGCATAGAATATAATACGGGCTACACTATTATTCTAAATATATCCATATACTTATATACACAGGATATATAATACAAAGTGATTCATCAATTTTTCTTCATCAATAATATGGTTATTTACTGCGTTGTTTACTTTAATCCAGTGGCAACATTTTTGACCGGCCCGTAATAAAATTGAAAAAAAAAAATCGCTCTCTTACAATAATAAATTGACTTACTTTAATAGCAATCACATCATAAAATAAATACTTAGTAAAATATGCTCAGATGATATTATATAATATTATTATCTATAAATAAGGCTGACAGGCTGCCTTCGTTATTTGTATGCAATAATTTTAAATCATTAAATTTCAATTTAACACATACATTATAGTGACCCACACAACACTCATGTACAGCAGAGCGGTACCCACTTGAACTTTCCTACCTTTTTAGTATTGCCTTAAACATGTATACATAGATACAATACTTCATTTAAACTAAATACATTTACTTAAATAAAACTGAGTCTTAATTTTTTTTAAATAATTAAATTAAAATTTAGCCATCACTATTTACAATTATACAAATATTTTGGTTAAAATCATTATAAAATTAGGTTACAAATTGACAATTAAAAGTCAAAGTTGTAACATTTATAAGGAAATAAATTTGATTGTTAAATTCTATTTTATTTTTAAAATTTAATAATAATTCTATGAATTGATGAATCATTAGTAAAATTATTTATAAGAACTGTAAATATAGAAAAAAACATTACAACAAATATTATTCAGTACACAATAAGTATTCTTAATCAATATTTATGTTTGTGCTTCCGTGATGTTTGTGACAATGGTGTTGGAGGTGTCCGTACATGATGCCGATGAGGTGATCGTGAATGTGATCTTTTGCGTCGATAGTTATGCCTTTCATCGCGTTCACGGTCCCTTCTTTTTGATATTGAACGAGGAGAATCGATTGGTGATATTCTTGTTTTTTTATTAGTACATTGTGGTGAATTTAGTCTTTTTCTTGAAGGACTTAAACTATCACTTCTGGAAAAATACAAGGTATACTTAAAGTATAGAAAATAGAATAAACAATTTGTTAAAAAATTTACCTTATGCTATGAGATGACCGTTTACTATAGGCAGGACTATTTGAAGGACTCCTAGATCGTTTCTTTTTCTTACCATCACGATAGTCTTCATCAGGGCTTAATCTTTTAAAGATTTTGTGTTTATCTTTTTCTTTTTCTAATTTCAATTCCTTTTCCTAAAAAAAAAACATTATTCCAGTTATCCTAACATTAAAATGATATATATTGGGACTTATTCCATTCAACATTTTCAAGGTAAAATATGATATAAATAAAAAAAATGTTTGGCAAAAATACAAGTAAAATAATTGTGTCAGATTTTACCACGCGGCTTTAATACAGCGTTTCATGCGAAACAGCCCATAGTAAGCTCATACCATTGTATGACTTAATTACCACAAATATAAATGTAAGAACAGTGCTTAAATTGGGAAAAATTAAGTAAAGGAGCTCAATCCAACGATTTAAAAACTGTGTTCCAAAGGTGCAATTGCTTAACATAGACCCGTGGGGGGCCTTGCCTCCCACATGCCCCACGCTCCTGCCGTACATACATTTTGAATTCCAAATAGGTATAATATATTTTGATAACAATATCTACATCTTGAATTGTTACAGCAGAAAAAAAAATTAATAATAATCTACCTATTTATTCAATAAACTAAATAGATAACAAAATTAATAATTATTGTTTTTGATTCAAAAGAGACCACATAGTTTAAAAAAATTTAAAAATTTAAAATCACCGATAAATGATAGCCATAACTGAAACTGATAACATTTCATTCTGAACACAATTTAAGATAGTACTAGCACACATCAGTATCTGTACCTTAGATAATATACTTGTATATGATCAGCTGCAAACTACTAACTATATAGGCAAATCACAGGGTGAAGTTATACATAATCCACATTTTAATAACATTTCGGACATTAATTTGTTCCACCCCCCCGTAAAAAAAAAATAGTAGATGGTAGGGGAGCTCTGTCCCCTTGCGCACTCCCCCCCCCCCAGAGCACTGTGTAACAAGTAAATTATAAAAATATTCTAACTAAAATGGTTCATCAGTTACTCTAATCAGACCAAAAATCATCCATTTATACTAATATTCTGTTAAAATAAAACAAATTACCAGAAATTGATAAACTTACCGGAGACTTTTGTACTTTTTTAAGTAGCTTACGTCTATAATGTTCCACCTGTTGATATAAATTCCATCCACTTTTTAATACTCTTTTGCCAGATTCTAATTCATCTTGATATTGCATAACTTTTACTTCTACTTCTCTTAATTTAGCTCTTCGATCATCAGCATTTTCTCTATAAGTAAAATATAAAAAATACATACAATTCTTTGATATGCCTTCGAAACGGTTTAAGATTTGACCGTGTACCAAAGAATTAAAAACAAAAATATTAGCAATAAATGTTTCCACATTTTTCATAGATGTAAAAATTCACATCCATTTTTAAAAAAATACGAAATTTTTGGCAACTCATTTTATTAAAGTTGAGATGGTTTTTTTTTTGCTTGCTCTTCAATTAGGTACCAAGTTGAAATTAAATATAATTAAATAATCAATGTTTTAGTATATAATACAGTTTATTGTATATTATTTATATATATATACATACAGCTGTATGTTAATTAAAAAAATTGATTTATTACTAATTTTAATAAGAAGGTGTGCTAATTTTTGATTATTTGTATAACTATATTATAAAAGCATAATATATAATATCACACATAAAATATATGTACGTAATTTCTGTTATAATTATTGTAACTATATTTATTACAAAATTGTTAATTGTACAGTTAATGAACCTCTGATCACAATAATCTATAATAGGTAATAATGATTTTAAAATACCTTGTTTCTTTAAAGTCATCTGGCAAATCTTGATTGACGGACTCACTATTATAACTTTTATTTTCTCTTTCAAACATCTCCCATTTGCTAGTGGTCATTGCTTGTTCTTCAGCTTCATGAGGGTCTACAGTTTCCCATTTAGATGGAACAAATGCAGCTGCTTTGATGTTTTTTCCTACTGCCTCTCCTGTTAATGGCACACCTCCAATATCATCATCTAATACCATACAAAATTGATATTTTTATGTTTATAAAATATTTTGTAATTAACCAAATATAATAATAAAAAACCTAACAGTTAGTAAAAATATGACTTTAAATATTATCTTTGAAATGCGTTTATTTTAAAAATCTTCCTTGATGTCTATCTCTGGTTTATTTACGAAAAAATCATTTTTTTATTTAGATCCTTTGCATTTTTATATACAAATCTCATCATTACATTTATTTAAAATTTGGTTTTTTAATGTTGTAATCATTGACCAAACTTGCATAAGTTAAGTGACTTAGTTGAGAGTGGTGTACATACAGAAAATATATCTAAAATTAGTGAATCAATAAAAACATTTGACAATTTTTCAAATAAAATGTTACATGCATATTTGTAACCATGCGTGTATTGTATTACTTATGGCTATATGTATGTTCAATCTAATAGACAACTTACATGGTATACCATCAATGTCTGTATCCTTCATAGGTGTGTCATCATATGCGTGTTTTAACAATGTAGCACCGTCTAAAGGTATACCATCTAAATCCTCATTATCTAGATTTTCAGGATCTGATAAAGGTGCTCCATCTATATTATCAGACTCGTCAATAGATTTTGAATTTGTATTATATTGCAATTCTTCACGAGAATCAATTAGTTCTAGAGGTATCTAGAAATTTAAAATAATAATATATTATGGTTACAACCAACGTATATAAAGACTTACATAATTTATTGAAAGTCCAAGAAAAGTATTTTGGCATCTAAACAAGAATTCTTTTGGATAAATATCCCAGTCTTCCCAAGCACGGAAAATCTGCATTATACGATGTTTAAAACCATTCGCTTGACTTTGAGAATCTAAACTCTTATAAGTCTTAAAGGCTTCTTCCATTATAGGAATCAATCTCGTTTCAAATCTATTGTAAAAGTAATGTAATTTATACTTTGAAATATGTACAAAAAAAAAAAAAAAAACAACTTTACCCTCTTCTAAATTGTGTTGCATTTATAACCTTTAAACTACAATTATGTAGAACATCTGATATCAAATAAAGCCGTGCAATCTAAATTTAAAAGAATATTTATTTAAATATACTTTATATAATATATAAGTAGTATATTATATTATAACTTAATAATTTAATATTTTTACTTTTTTATGTAATGCAGTTGTAGCATTAGATAATGATTCTTGAATGCAATCACATATTTCTTCTACAGCATCACTATGTTCTACACAAAATACCATGACTTCAGCTACTTTTAATCGCTCTGGAGTTATATTTCTAATGAGATCTTCAAATCGCTCCCTTTGAGATACGCTTAAAGTTCCCTTAGTCCTCGTTATCAAATCTTCATCGGGAATGAGTTCTTCTGGCATGCCAACAGTATATGGATTCATTGGTGGTGGTCTCCAAATTGATCCATTCGTAAACATGCGAAACTCATTAATGCGCCACTCTTTAGTAGAATCACCTTGTAATATAGAAAATAGCTTCCATCTGTAGTATATATGAGTTGGTGAACAATTGTCAAACAAAAATCTGATAACAATAAAATCAAGCAGTATTAACTATTAAGTAGTAATTATTATAATATATAAAATTTTATTCATAATGAAAATAATCTAAATAAAATACTCACTGAAACATTGGATTATTCAATTCTTTATTCATTATCATAGCTTCAAATAATGGTCCTTCCCGTATTACAAATTCGATCATGTGATGTATGAGCATCAGCATATTTCTGAAAAATTTTTTTTAATTTTAAAAAACAAATAAATGTTGTTTATATATTTTTTCTTTTTTAGTCTTTCACTTTGCTGACGTCAGTCTGGACATTGATAACATTGGGACCATCTTCAGATAATTTGTAAATCTTTTTTATACCTTAAGATTATTAATTAATTTACATCAGAGAAATGAAAATGTTACCTTTCTGTGGGTATAACCACTTTAATGATAGTCTGCGGTAAAATCTGTCAGAAAAAAGCAAATTGGTTTAAGACAAAGTTGTTGATGTATCATTTAGGTAAATTAAAATAAATACATGTTTTATTTATATATTTTTTTTATATATTAATTATTATCTATTTTCAATAATTGTACATTTTAATCACAATATCTCAATCCGACAACGTTACATATTAATTAATTTTTGCCTGCCAGCTGCAATGCTCCATATTTGGACAGTATTTAAGAAAGTGGGATCGAGTAAATTATAAAAGAAAAATAAAAAAATCTTTTAAAAAAGTAAAATACCTTTTCAACTGGTTGGCCTCTATCAAAATACCCTGCATCTTGTCGTGCACATCCATGATTCTACAGTAAAAAAAATATGCAAGTATACTTTTTAATTTTTAGTGTTTTATTTTAATTACAACCAGGTCTGGCTCAAGCGAAAATAGTGAACTAGGCAAAATCAAATTGCCACCCTCTTACTAAAGTGCCGCCTTTGGTGTGAGTCTATGTCTCCTACCCCTTGAGCCGGGCCTGATTACAACTTTACAATACATATACAAATTGATTCACCAAGCATATTTACATGTTTTTTTCAATAACAGTTATTCAAAATATGATTTTTGGAAATTTTAAACATACTTTAAGATTATATTTTAAAATTTACAAATTTTGTTGTTCAACTTAAGTTATGTAGTATGGTGATACAAACGTCTGTTTTGTAAATGAGAACCTGCTTTCTTTCTACTATAAAATATTTATTTTTATTAAATATATATTATTTTCTTCTGAAAATGTTGACAAATCAAAATCAAAATGTTTAGTTTTTGAATTATTTAACTTTGTGTCTTTAGAATAGGTCCATGGTATTGGGTTTGGATTTTGGATGATAAGGGGGCTATGGTGATTTGAATTTTTAACATTTTAGTAATTAATAATCTATCAACATTTATAATTTGTAAATATGGTCCGAGACCAAAGTATAATTAATACTAGATCCAGTATTAAATCTATTTTTATAATATGTAAAACCATTCTTAAGGACTATAATCCTAAGTTGTTTTAATTTCAAATTAGGTACATCAACATTTTCAAAAAGATAATCTTCTAATTAATCAACAGTGAAAAAGTGGTTCTCATTTGAAAAACAGAAATTTTTATCGTTACATGACACACCTTAAGTAGTATAAAAAATCTCAAGAATTTTAAAATAAGGTCTTTAGAGTATATTTTTAGATCCAAAAATTAAAATTGGAATTAATTAATTATTAAAGGAAAATATGGGGGTAAGCATACTTGGTGATTCACCCAATATGAGGATATTTTTAAAATATCAACATTTAATAAATAATAAGTCATTATTGCAAAAAAAAATTTTTTAGTTTAATAAGCAGTTTTGTTTATTGTATCCAGTGCTATAAATAGTTTTTAATTATACATTTAATTTGCAAAAAGCTAATGTTACCTTTTTATCTTTTTGTGGCAAAATAGGTTGAGCATTGAAAGGTAACCCAGAAAGAGGAGGAGGCAATGTTATAGCTAATAAAGCTGGCGGAATAAAAATTGGGTGAGGTGGTATGGGTACACTTTTACCCCAACCCATTTTCATCTCATACGACATAACATCTTTTCCTGAAAATTGTAAAATATTTTTTTATTTATGTATAATAATTAAAAATAACGTCATACCATTTAAATTCTTTAGTGCTCTTTCTCCATCTTTACGACTCATATAAGCTACAAAACCACAGTTTCGCCCTCTTGTCTTTTCTTCATCAGACCTAGGCCACATTATTTTAATACTTGCCAAAGGACCATATTTTCCAAAAACTTCCTTTAACTGAGCTTCAGTAATCTATAAATAATAAATATATAATAATAACATTTAGTTCGACTTATAATTAAATATATTCTATACATTACTTTAGGGTTAAGGTTTCCTAAGTATAGATTTGTAGTATTTGGATCGCCTGAATCAAATGAACCTTTAATTTCATCAGGTTCAACCATAGTTAAATCTAAACATATATTTAAAAATATTATTTAATTCCTTAACATATTTAGATATATTATGTACTACTCTTAATTTCAGGATCTTCAATTGTTTTTTGTAGAACTCCTTTGAATTTATGTCTTTCTTCTCTTTCTTCTTGAATGCTAATAATTCCCAAAAAAAAGAATTAATTGTTTGTTAAAAATGTATATGGTTATTCAGAAAATGAATACAAAAATATAATAATGATGTGTTTTATTATAGTTACATTTTTAGTTCTTCTTTGAATAATTCTAGATTACTTTTTTTCTTATCACCTTCTTTTTTTTTCTTTGTAAGCATTCTTTCACTTTTACGTTCACCCATAAAACGAGAAAGATCATCCGCTTTATCTGAGTTTGTATTTCCCCTGGCTTGAGGCTTGTATAATTTACCTTTTTCTCGAGTATCCTCCTCTAATATGTGATAAAAGTAATTAGTATCTGCCAGCTAAAGTTTAATATGTATTAAATCTTACGTCTCTTTCCAGCATCATATGTACCAGCTTTAACCCAAACTTTACTAGTTTTTTTCCCTTCATTTTGAAAAGTTTCTACAAACTCTTCAAAAACCTACAAAATTAAATTATATTAAAATTATCACTTTTTTTACTGAAAATTCAAACATCTAAATATTATCATTAAATTAGGTATTTATTACTTGAGCAGCAGCATATTCTTCTTCCTTTTTTTTTTGGTCATTTAATTCTTTTTTTGATGGTTGAGTTTTTCCCATTGCTCCAATAGCAAATGCTTTGAGCTTTTGTTCTGCTATGTACTATAAGAAAATAGATAAGTCTATATTTTTTAAAAGTTTATTGGGAAGCAGAATATGAATATATTTATTGGATATTTTATAAAATTGTTATGACTTATGAATTTGTATCAAATGATACCAAAATATATTATCTAACTTGTTCCCAAGCTTTCAACTAAAATTGTACATGAAAAAAATGTTACTTTTGTTATAAATTGTATGCTTCATCAATATTGCCATCTAGTATAAATAGATAAATAGATAAAAAAAAATATCAGATTGATTTTCCATAATACTGAACATTTTAAAATGTGAACAGAGTATTAAAACATTTTATACCTTCTACATTACCTAATAATTAATTTACCAACATTTTTTAAAATTAATTATCAAATTATATTTTGATTTTTTTCTATCTGTAATTTTAGGCATAATTATTTATCGAATAATTTTAGACCTAATATTCCAATACATATTCAATAATAACATTTTTTTAATTGTACACAAATTATGTATTGTACTTATTAGTCGCGATATCTATGATCTAGGTATGTGTCAGTTTAATTTAGCATGTTTGCTTGGTTTGTGATGTACCCTAATTGTTTTTAGGGCTATGAGAGTTATTTGTATTACACATAATTGAAATGAATTATTATGCCTTCAATAGAGAACTTTTCTCTAGATAGTTTAAGTGTGTAGTAACTTCATAATATAAGATTAGATAGAAAATGTATAAAAATGTTGGTAATTTGCTCTCAGTATGCTTAATTCAAAATCTAGGAAAGATTTTTGTAGCAACTATATACACAAAGAAGAAAATATTTTAAACAATAATAGCCTATGTATAAAAAATGTGTACCGCCTAATTTGCTGAATAAATTATAAATGCAAATATCTGTGAATTGTTATTTTTTTTAAACTTTTATCTTTTTGTGATAATATAAGAGTTGTATATTATTTTTATTCAATGGTCAAATTGATAATTAAATGTTCTTTTTTATTATTTTAAATAGGTACATACTTTAAACAAAATTAGTATCATTATTCATTACAGAATACAGATTTTATCTTACCTTTTTAAATTGTCCTGAATCAGCCATAATTAAATTATTTAAATCTATAGACCAGACATTAGATAGTTGTAGACTTGTAGTATAATATTAATATGATCTATCAGATCATATTCTATCGACCATAGTCGGTAAGATAAAGAATGCCAGAAAATATAATGAATAGAATAAATAATAATATTACAGAATGTAAACTGATAAGAACGTATATCAGTGGCACGAATTAACATAAAATGACTGGAAACGAAGTGGTTGGAGGATGTGTGAGGTAAATCCTCCCCAATGTATACAATGAGCGGGGAACGGGGGCTTCGAGTTCTTGTCACGAACTGAGATAGTTCGTCATGGTTCTTGTCAACACTTGCGCTATCTAGGTACCCAAAACTAGAAATTAATAAATCGGTACCACATTCATGGGAGCTTAATTTCCCGCCTTTTTTATGTTTCGTAAAATATATTATAATATTGTTATACGTCATTATCATAGGCGTGTCTACTGTCCACGGTGGCAGCCTGGGTGCCTGGGCTGCCCCTACAATTTTTGAAAGGTGCCGGATCATCAGAAGGGTCACAGCATTTATTTTTATTTAAAAACTTGATATTTTCGTGTTTATCGTATGTTCAACAAAATTAGGCAGATAATATTATCTTTATTTAATATGTATTGTCAAATTGATTTTCTTACTTCGGAAATCGGAAAAACCTGCTATCAAGACTTGAGACAGATGACGATGGTACGGTACGCATCTAGGTATTATTGATATTATTGTTGTATTGTGTTTGATTTGTAACTAGGTGGTGTAATCCAAGGCTGTAGATGAATACTATTTCTGAAGTTACCGTAGATTATTATTGTAAATAGATAATTTAGACTTTTTTTAAATTGTATAAATATTTCATTGTGGAGGAGGGGGGCTTGAAAAATACGGCATTGGGTGTATAGGGCATTTTTCGGTCCACTAATAAGGTAGAGCCGTTGATTCTCTATTCTTAGATCTGAAGGAATCAAAGTGCCAAAAGATGTTTGAACTTAAAGTTCAAAAAGAGTTAATATATATTTTAGAATATCTTGTAAGGATAATTCTCATAAAAATAAATGTATAATATAAAAATTAATGTAATATGTGTGTCCATATTACCTACCATGGCAACCACATATATATTATTTTGAGATTTCCGATTTAATGTTTTGTATATAAATGGTTGCCATGGTGATTATGTAAAAGATATTATTCATATATAGAACTGGCAATTTTAATGGGCGATGAAGTACACGGGATCAGATATTTTTATATATATATAGATAGATTAGACCTCTGTGCAGAAGATAGGCTAATTTAAAAAGGGAGAGGACCAACCATGGGATGAGGTGCTCAAACCGGGATTTTGAGATTTCCGGTGGAAATTTTTGTTTATAAATGGTTGCCGTGGGTTCAAAGCTATAATAATAATAATTATTGGTTGCCATTGGTTTAAAATTGTTGTTATGGTAACCGTTATATTATAAAAAAACATATTATTCATATAGAGTTGGCATTTTTAATGGGCAACGAAGTGATCCCGTATCAGCTATAGTATTATATAAAAATGTTGTTAAAATATAAAGTTTTTATGGTTATTAATTTTTGGGCTACAACAGAAAAACATAATTGATTTTGTCGATAACTGGTTTTGTGTAAAAATTACTTTTATTTGTTATTTTTTTTTTGTTTTTTACGACGCTTTGGAAAACTACTGGATATTTTTTTACTTTTGAGTTTTGACCCAACAAAGTACCAACTAGATTCACTTTCCTATCAGAAAAGATGGTAGAAATTTTAACCATTTTTACTGTAGGTATAAAACAAAATAAAAATGAAATATAAAAGCTCAAATCGTTATAAAATAAATTCATTCGTGTGTGCCGGGGGGCCATCAACCACGCTATTTCAGTTAATACTTAATATTCAGGTTAGGTTAGGTGTGGTAACGTAAGAAATAGCCAATAACTAATTAATAATTAAATTATTAGTGTTACCATTAATAAATAAATTCTAGTATTTAAAATCAATCGTATTGTGTAAAAAGTCAAAAACCTCTGATAATACAGTAAGTGCATTTAATATTTCGTCGGTGCACAAGAATAGTGACATAACTCAAAAAAGTAGATTTTCCAGTACAGCGGTTTAAAGATTCCCCGTTTCTTGTATAGCTCATCACGGTTAATAACGACACTACAGGCATCTTGCGGCGATTTTTGGAAACATCAAAAATGTCGTTCTTGCACATAAATATATGGGTATTTTGCAATGCATTTTTATAATAATCTCGAAAATACCAATTTTTGAGTTGTGTCATTATTCTTGTGCACCGACGATTTGTATTTTACAAGTGATAAAACAATTATAGTAGGTATCAACTATGTGTTCACACTGCATGCTTTACGTCACACCAAGAAGTCATTTTTCTTATACTTGTATAATTGTACAATATATTGTTATACTTAGGATTACGATTACTCGGCAATTCTAGGGGGTACACTCAAAAACACGCAATCAATTTCATCAAAAAGAGTCCGGCCAGGGGTTGGCAATTAAACTCAATGGCGGCCCAGATAGTTTGAAAAAAAAATTCAGGAGCCAGAAAAAAGTAATATACCTATAGTTAATATACCTTATGTATTTATTTGTACGTTAAAAATACAGCTTAAGCTATTTAAAGAAAATTAATCAATATAATATAATATTGACCAGTTTTTTTTAAAATTTGATACTCTCGGAGAACAACTAATGCGCGGAGTGTTTTCAAGGTTGAGTTAATCTTGAACGATGTTTATTCTTTACAAAATTAATTTTGGAGAACGGATTTCTCATACTTTGAACGTTTCCCCAAGTCACATGCGCTGTATACTGACTTTAGTTACCGTTGAAATTGCACCGTCCGCGTCATTCCCAACGTCTGCCCTCCGCTTCTATGTTTAAGTAAATAAATAATTATACCGATCAATTATAAATTATGGCTATTATACTGCAGTATATGTATAAACGAGGATAACCTATATTATGTAAGTTTACACGAATAAATGTTTTTGTTTTGTTCTATATTTGGTATTTATTTGATATTATTATTAATAAACGCGTCAACACGCTGGTGTAAAATTAACTTGTGGATATGTTGTCTATATTGTACAGGTATACCTACTTTCGGTTTTTCTTTAATAGTGTATAAATCTCACTAGGAATCTTGTATTAAATTCTCAAGCTTTTTGCCAAAAATAATAAAACAAAATAATATTATCAACAACACTATAAAAAGGTACATCGGAAAAAACCAAAAACACTACGATATGTCATACGAAGTATATCACTATATCTCCGTGGATTTGGATTTCACCAAATTGCTTAATAATTTTATATTTTTCTATAGCTTGTTCTATTTTAGAATATGGTTTTGTCGATTCTAAATTAGAATCCTGGTCAATCTCGCTCAGTGATGCTCAATCAGCTTGTACTGTTATTAATATTATTATTATATACATTCTATAATAATATTACCTAACTAATAAATATATTATGTTGTAAGAACTGGTATGCTAAGTCCACTATAATAGGACGTCATATACCTATTATCAATAAAATAAAATATCTGTACCTATTTATTTATTGAATCATCATTTACCACAACATTATTAATTAGTACTTACAAAGTAGGTATATAAATTGAAAATACAAAGTATAAAGTATGGGTATTCAAAGTATAAAAACTTTCATAATGTTATCCCACAAAGCGAGTTCGTGATAGGGGAGTTAAAAGTACAATTTACCTGGTTCAATACGAGTATACCCATACCCGATGTATAATAATATTATGGCAATTAGATATTAAATATTAGTTTTAAGGGGGCTGGAGCTTGATTAATTTTCGGTCGAAAACATCGCTCAAGACTTCAATCACTACTCCCAATATAATGTTCTGATATTAATTTTGAATTCGTCACTAAATTATCTATGCTTTGACAATTTCATTTTTTTATTTTTATTTTTTTTTATTAGAAATTTACTAACAAAAAGAGTAAAAATAGATCATCTTCATAGTTAAAATTTAAATACATTGATATAGAATATGAAAAATGTACGACAGTCAAAGCATAGTAAATTTAGAGGAGAATTCAAATCTGTTTTCAAAATTTAAATCTGAGCGTAGTGATTGAAGTCACTGGCAGTATTTTTTGAAATAAAATGTTTCTAATTTTATAAAGTAATATGTGGTGACATGTGCATGTGCGTAGGTCAAATGACAGACGTATTATGATGCCCCTAACAAAGTGATTGGTACTACGAATTACACACCCGAATGTTCATATACGTTCAACACATACACAAGATCCATATGAACTAAAATATAAAATGCCTAGTTTTTACTCCTTGGAATCATAATAATATCATAAAATATACCTACTTAGTATATTATAGGCTGGCAGAAAATCAAATGATTCGCTCAGAATCGTTTTTCGCATACAATATTTGAATATTACAATGATTTTATGTCATTGAATTAAAATTTAACACACTCATTACGCATTTGGGTACCAACTTTTTACTTTTCTAGATTATTGTAAAAAGCAATGAACAATTGTTTGCTTTTGATCCCCCTCACCCAAATGTTATGAACTATATCTTTTTTTTTTTTTTTTTATTAGCCTTTAGTCATAAACTATTATGGCTCAACAATTAAAATATACCTAGTATGACATATAAAATCTTATTTTCTGTTAACGAACCATCCTCAAAGACATTTGATCATCCTACGCCTATGATTATATTATATCAAGTAGATAATAATAATATGTCGGCTGTAATGCTAAGTATACGATGATGTAGCAGTTCATGGATTAGTCGTCTATACACGAAATCAATTGAGGCGAACAACCAGAGGGCGCTGTGCTTATGTGAATGTGAGTCGGCAAGTCAAGTCCAATCACTGAACTAAATTTAGTTCAGTGAGTCCAAGCAGTCATCGGGCACTTGTCCTGGTATAATGCTAATATTATGCCATATGGTATTTAATTATTTACTATATGTTATACTGATATAGAAATAAAAATAAAAATAAACAGGCTTAAAAAATCTCATGAATATTAATTATTGTACCTACCTATATCGATCTCTATTAGGTAAAACTGCGTAAACGACATACAGGAACTAAAAAAAACACTTTTAAAATCGAAAATCTGATGGATTTTCATAAAAATCAGATGTGTAGTTATAAAAAAATTATTTCAAAAATACAATTACAGAATAAAAATGATATTTTTAATATTGTGTAACTTATGTGGCTTACAATAAAATAAATGTTCGAATATAGCTCAATGGTGCTTACAATTTTCACTTTCTGCCCTTACAACAAACATTTTGTCGTGTTGATTAGTGCATGGCGCTTACACTAGTCTTACACTACTCCATGCAACAAAGTTGCTTACGTATTTTTTTCGAAATTAATGTGACTTACGATCAATTTTAAAGTTATTTAAACGACATATTGCTTTTGCCCAATCACTAAATGGCAAAATGACATGCTTAGTTTTATATTGTCGCTTAGCCATTTTACAGTTCGATGCGTCAGAGTTTTAGAAAAATGTTAATACCAATATCTCATTTTCGCCAAAATTGTCGCTTATGCCCTTTTTTCCTAATAGGGCTCGATATTATTACAATAAAAAAATTAGCGATACCTAACACGCTTTTTTAATAATTGACAATTGTAGTATATTTTAAGGAATAAAAGTACTATTTCATAATGCATTTAATACATTGTAAAACTGTAAAAGTATACTAAATATGTCTTGGTGTTCAGTGAAGGGGTGTTCCAGACGTTCCAGTGGAAGTAAATGTAAGGAATTAAAAGGTGTCACATTCGTTTCCATTGCTTCCCGCTCGATATACAATAGATATCAAAAACAACGGTTATAAATCAATAATCATGCGTTTATTTTCTTACCACTGTGGTAAGAGTAAACGATTTACGACCTGGTTGCAATGTTGCATGTCAATTCTACAGTTTACGCTTAGATCGTATACGCAGGGGCGAACCTAGTGGGGGGTAGGGTGGTCATAATACCCCCCCAATAATTGGTTTCTTAACTTTTGAGTTGGCCATTTTACATTTATGAAAAACTCAATAACTGTACATAATGGCCAACTAATAATTTGTATACGATTGACGATTGTGATTTGTGAATTGTGATGGTGATATTGACTAGAATCAAGGTTATTAGAATAATATAGTGAATATACTAATATTATTATACTGTCTGAACTAGAAAAATATCTATTGTCTATTATCGGAAAAATAAGCAGTAAATACTAAATTGTTATCAGTGCGTCAGTAATAATAAGAGGAATAGGTGCAATGGTGAGGGAGTTTGAAAATCCCAATGTTAATGATACCAGATACTATAAATAGCCAACTGAACGTGGTTAACTTGATGTTTTCAGTCTATGGCATCTAATTTGATAGCCTTACAATAATTATTATACGTCACGTTATGTTTATCTGTAATATTATGTAAAAATTTCCTAGTAGTATTCACAAGCGCCGGGAAAAACAACATAAAAATTAAGGAAAAACGGGAATTTTTACGCAAAATCAGTTTTCCAAAAAATCGATTTTGGTTTTTGGTGTAACTTTAAAACAAATTAACGTATATACATGAAATTTTCACTGGTTGTTTATATTTGCATTTTCTATACACGATAACATTTTCAAAATATTTTGATTTATTTTGAACTGGTTAGGGACATTTTCATTTTCCATTTGTTTTTAGTTTTTTTTCTAAAAATATCAATAAAATTTTATTCGTTGGTTGCGAAAGCTTAAAAATTTAATAGAAGGCTCCTAGTATATTGTTTCATAGGCAGATGAAAAATATTAAAAATCCTTAGTCACAATTTTTTTTATAAGCATTTAAAGTTCAAAAATTGACAAAATATGGAAAAATCACGAAAATTAGCAAATTATTTTGAGTTAAGAATTCGTAAAAATTTTTCTTTCAGAATCGTTTTCTTATACAATGATATAATATCATTGAATTCAAATGTAATACAATCCATTATACAGTGACCCTCTTGAACCTACTGTACAGCAGAGCGACACCCACTTGCCCACATTTTTATTATTTACTTTGTTTTTTTTTTTTTTAACATTATTTATTATTTTATTGCAAATGTGATACTTACCTAATATAATAATTGTAATGGATATCTTTATATATTATAAACAATTTTCATAATCTATTAGTATAATAGCTTGAATTTTTAATTTACTTAAATAATTAAAACATTTTAACTGTTTAACGATGAAATGGCTACGGCAAAATAACAAAAACAAGTTGTCCCGGATCAATTTTTAGAGTTGGCCAAACTACTAACTTTGGCCCCCCAATAAAAACCTCCTCGGTACGCCCCTGCGTATACGGTATTAATTATTACTAATTATTATTAATCTATTTTAGTCTTTTCTATGGTAGGTATGTATCTACCATAATACAATACGTGAGCAATATCGTCCGATAAACCACTTTGCAATATTATATTTTAATATAGGTATAGGCAAGTTTAATCTAATGAAATATATTATAACTTATAAAATATAAGATATAATCATAATGTATACATAATTTAATAGAATGTAACTAATTGACTTATTGTGTAAATGTTAGTTTGAAACTTGAATATATTGTTTAATTGCGTGCAGATAAAACTTTTTTTTAATCTTATATTCTTATTAATTATTTATTTCAATATTTACTTACTTATTAATTTGATTTAAAATGAAAATTAAATTGAACAAAATAATTATTCATGTGTTTTTTAATATTTGCATGAAAAACATGTCGAGTACCTAGGTAGTATTAAACGAATACATTTGCTATCTTATATCTCAAGACCACAAGACCGCAGACAGTCTATCTGTAACTTTTCGGTACTTACCTAGAGATACTGCATAATGCATATTACCTTATGAATTGTTAGGTACCTGAAAATGCAGATATTATAATAAATTTGTTTCCATATTTTTTTTTAACTAATTAAGCCTGGCGACTATGGCTATTAGCTGTTGTATGGGTTATGAATTGTGGTTGGTACGGTAAGGTGTTGTTAAGTTTGTTACGGTAGGTAAGCAAACACGTGTATGTGTGGCAAGGTTTTACTACTACGAACCCGGGTGGTCACCCATCCGGGAACTAGTAGCATCTGACGTTACTTACTCTCACTTCTCAGTCACCACAACACATACTATTATTAAACTTAGTAGCAACGTTTCTTTCTGTATTAGGTACTCTATAAACCGAGTTTTTAGAATAATATTGAGATCAATTATAAAATGTTGAAGTGTATTAAAATCGTTCATTATATACTTTATTGCTTTAATATTTAGAAATTTTTTGATCTGTATTATATAATATAATATTTTTTATTCCTAATTTACAGATAGATATCTACACAGATAAATTGATACTATTTTTTGACTTTCTATATATATTGCCTAATTATATATAGTTAAATAAATATATAATACACGCTGACACCATAAAATATTAGCAGGTTAACCTGCCTGTTGGCCGTAGGCTATTATATTACCTATTTATTTACTTATTACAGTTATATGGACTTAGTCAATTGATTTGTAGTGGATAATAGATACCACTGATGAAAGGTACCTGATGTGGCTGTTGCCATATACTTTGGTAATTTAATTATACAGTCGTAAAGAGTTATATATAATTTATATTTTTTTAGGAATTTTGAAACACAACATTCAAATATTAGAAGATTATATTTATAAGAGAAATAATTGTGCTAATTTCGTTTTGGTACTTATTGGTTAGCAGCACAAGGAACACTTATGGTAAGACTCTAGTATTTAAGTACCTATTTATTTACACGTATCTAATATATTTTTTTAATTAAAAAAAAATAATCAATCTGTAACAATACTTATTTACCTACAACAATTCAAATCAATATGTCAATATTTTTTCTATCAATTCTATCGATATATTGATATTAACTACAATAATAATTAATAATAATATTTGTTCTATAATCTATAGACACTATTAGACAGTGGTGGTTGAGTGGCGTATTTATATATTTGTTACATTACTTCAAAAAAATCATCCATTACCACAGTACCTGCCCAAAAATTAAGAATGAAAAAATATTAAATTTAATATTTACTCTAATACGCTATAATTATGAGAATAAAAAAGACAAGATACCTTGTAGTACTTTTATGTTTATATAATAGGTACCTATTCACAACATATTAGACAATTCTCATTATTTATTTTTATTTTATAAAATACAGTACCTAATGGCATTATGGCAATGAATATAATTGCTAGTTAAAATATAATCCAAATAGGAACAATAGTTCTAGGGGAGTTACAAAAACATGGACATCCATTATATTTTTTAAAACCTGGTGCCTATGCGTCTGTATTTTATTATTGTATATTTAAATATTATTTAGGTAAGTACCTATACCTATTATAATTTATAGGTACATACTATCTTATAACACCTTTTTAATAATTTGTATACTTTCTAGTTTCTAATGATATTTACATAGGTAGGTATACCAAATGTCTAATGATCTTGACTGTCGACATTAAGATGTCCAATTATTAATTGTTTTTACGTTTTTGTCGCTTTGACCATAATAGTCGAACTATTTTATGGATTATCGCATCACTTTATTACTGTCTGTTAGAGTAATTTTATTCCAGCTCAAAATACTATTCAATATTTAAATATAAAAATATATATAGGTACTTATTGGTTTCTTCATTTTTTGTTATACCTAGCGTTGATCCATACGACCATAATATTATAGTGGGTACGTATCGGTCAAATGTCGGTTAATAATAAAAACAATATAATATATAAGTAGGTAATAATAAATAAATAATATTTTAATAACAAATAATAATATAAATCATAATCTTGACTTATACTATACTATAATAATATGAATAAAAAAATATTTGCACTTGTGATTTGCTGCAATCTTATCGTAATATATTATATACGTTCTTACACCGTACATTTTATAATCAATTTCATCTGTCCAAAGTCTCGGCCAATGATTATTATTATTACTTAACCATAATATAATACAGGTACCTATATAATGTATTATATATATATCTATATATTATCGTAACGGGTCAATATATAGCCGACCGGAAGTCGATTACCATTAATAATAATTATTTATTATTATTTATTATACACCTAGTATGTAACGCGTAGGTAAATTATTCTTCGAGAAGTCGAAATAAAAACCGTTTTGTCGGCGGAAAACTCTTTTGGGCCTGCCGCGCTGCCGCCATCGTCGGCAAGATGTCATCATACGCTCTCGTCGATCGATACGTTTATGAATGGGATGATGCAATTGCAACGGCCGGTAACGTCACGTCTCACGCTCGAATCTAGGCCGCCGCCGCGGTGCGTATCCTCGACTATATATATATACACACACGCACGCACATATTGTATTATATTGTACGAGACCTGTACGGTAGCTACTATTTTCGTCCCGGTACGATAATAATATTGTGTTGGTTAAATGTTTAAAATATGTAAGTACTCTGTTTTTTTTATAAGCTATAACTAACTAGTCGGCGGTATTTTTTGCCGTCTCGTCGTTGGTTTACAATAGTGGAAATATGCAGTGTACGTGAGCTATGGTGTCTGTTACTTGCAGCCCGTAACTGTTCTATATTATTATATCTTATTCCATTTTGATGCAATATTTCAAAATCTATGGTGTTGACGTTTTGGTATCCCTCCTGGATTCGGAAAAAAATTAGCTATTTATTGATGAAATCTCCAATGATCTGCATCTGCATCGTAGAATTAATGAAAATTAATAGATAAATTCTCCTATGTGATACCTACAAATTACAATAAACCGTTACAAATCGCTTATGAAATAACTCCTATGTGTTAATAACTCCACCGTAGAAATATCCTCCTAATAACTCCTGTGTGGTTTTTTATTTAAAACGTTTTCTTCGTTAGGTAGGTACCTGAAAACTACACTTTTTTCACATGGAAGGTTTGTTCCCGTGAACGACGATTTGATAATTGTTGCAGATAATAATATATTAGATTATGAATTATTATTATGATTTTATACTATAAGACAAATATTATCTGGGTGATGTTGTACAAATATGTATATTTTAATATTTTAAAGCCCTCTCAGACAAAGTTTTTGTGAGAAATCCCTTTATGACATATTATAATATAATATATGACTTTATAATAAATAATAAATTTGAATGGAAAAATGTATGTTATAATATATAGTCGCTGAAAAGATGTGCCATAGTTATACAATAGCTACCTATGTCCATTTTCTGTTGAGTATTGTCTAGATTTTGTGACATTCCATTCTACATTTTTTTTTAAATTTCTAGGTTGTAATGAGGAATCATGTACTTATACAATAAAATTTCAAAGTCTGAAGTGTTTATATTTAAAATTTACTGAATTTTAAAATACAAAATAATTTGGTGATTTTTGTAATTTTGGTGAATTTTGTAAACATTTGAACTTTAAACTCTGTTAAAATAAATTGTGTCTATGTATAATGTATATTCGATATTGTAAAATGTGGCTAGAACCACTTATGAAGAACCAGCTTGTATTCAATTCTTAAGGTTTTTTAACCAAAAAGAAACAAAAATTATCTCATACTTAAATCGTAAAAAAACTAAAAAAAATGTTAAACTATTCAAGCTTTTCAGAAATTACCCTAAGATTTATCATCGGTGCTCCGTGGTAAATAACAACTGCACCCAACCATATAACGATAAAAAATTTAACTTTAAAAACGAGCTTGCTAAAATTACTATACAAATTTCTACTCAAAATATTAACAAACCAAATAAATGAACCATCACATTAAAAACATATTTTTATTCATGTAAACAGATTGTACCTAATGGATTTTAATTAGATAAATAAATAAAATATATATATTGATTAGTATACCCATTATATTATACTTTATTATTTGATTAAATGTTGGAAATATTTTATTTGGTGGTAAAAATCAGAGTTGATTAAAAACATGATTTTTTAAAAAAAATCAAAAAAACTGTTTTAATCGTTTAAAACATGTTTTTTAAAATGATTTATTCAACTGTTTTAAACATATTTAAAACATGATTTAATCGAGTTTAAAACAAAATATGTAATTTATTTAAAAAAAAATTTAATTTATATCTTAATTTTTTTATAATTTGATGTGTAATTTAAACACTGCTTTAGACTTAAAAATCGTTTTTGATAATAATTTATGATAAAGGACTGATCTGTTACCAACATCGTGATAAAGAATAATATAATATTAATATTATGAACTGGTTTGCTCCACAATATTTCGGATTTCCGACTAAGAAATATGATACAGGTAATAATATGATATCAATGAAATATAATTTTGTTATGTTATGTTATTTATTGGTATGTAATTTTAATAATTCTATTTTTATATAGATTATAGGCGTATAGCTTATGCTTTACAATTTACATTATGACTTGTTAGGTGTTAACTTTTATGACTAAACAGTAAACATTAAACAGTACATTTTAATATTTTATAATTCTGTTGTATAAGTTTGTGTTGTACCAATAATTTGTGAATGAAATAGGTATTAAAAATTAAAATTAAATAAATATATTACCTACAGAACTACAGAAGTAATAGAACCTTAGAAGTATACTCTTAGTAATTTGAATAAGTAAAATTATTTTTATAAATGTTTATAAATTTCAAATTTTATTATGAAGCAAAATATAATAATAAATAGGAGTTGCCAGTATGAACTTATAAATTATAAGTTATATGCACATAAATGATGTTTTTCTTGTTTAAACAACTCATTTTTTTATGTTGTTTAAATCATTTGTTTTAAATGTTTTAAACAAAACCACGTTTGATTAATTTAGATGTTTAAAACATATTTTAAACATCTCAACTCTGGTAACAATGTTAATGCCAGAATGCGGCTCACCTAATTGTGACCTAAAATTTTCGTCCATACCATACTCAGTAACTTGAATTTTCCACCAAACATTTTGTACCAAATGAAAAAACACCATTTTTGGACACATTCTGGAATTAAATTGTGTATTGCATTAGGTAATTGCTGCTTCTATGTTTTTTACTACTTATATAGAGTTTTTGGTATGCATACTTGATATTTTATTAGATTTAGAATTATTATTTATTTTTGATCTAGAGCTCCAATTTGTTGTACTATTAGTATGATGACCAGACGTACTTATTTTATAAGGACTACAGTACTGTTTTTTGGTAACATGTCCTACTGTCCTAAATAAATGGTCGAAGTACACTTAAATGTACTTATTTTTAATAATTTACTAATTCCAAATGGAAATAAATTACCTAAATTCAAATTTAAGGGATTTAAAAAATGTCTGTTATCAAAAATCAATTATGCAGGTTTATACTAACTTTGATGAATCGTGTTATGAAATGTTTAATATGTTGAAAATGGATCAAAAAATACTAAAAGAAATTCATGGATCTCAAAAATATTTAAAATAGTGATATTTCAATATTTGTTCCTTTTTTAATTTAGTTCCTTGTAAATGTAGGTATTAAATTTTGTTTCCTATTAAGTTAAATGTTTGAGTTAAAATATGTTAAAAGTTCTAAAGTTGTTTTTTTATTAAGTATTTATTATTATAAGTTTTGTTTTTCATGAAAGTCACATGAGTTTAGTTATATAAAAACACATATTTTATTTTTCACTCTTAGTAAGATTAAAAATCTGTGATGCATATTAATTATGTTTAAAAATAAATAAATGAGTTTAAACTTTAAATTGATGTTACATTGTTAGGTATTTATATTGATACATATATACACATAATATATTAGCCTATATTATTATGTACTGTTTTTTCTTTTTTAATATCTGGTCACCATAACTATTAGATGTACATTGTATTTTAGGAGACCGAAGCATATACCTATTCCTCTTTTATTGTCTTGGAAAATAATATGCTTAATTTAATATTATATTTGTCATAAAACTAAAATTCTACTATATTCGTAATTCGATTATCAAAGTTAAATTTTTAATAAATTATCACATATTTTATTAAATAGATATACCTATGTTCTATATATAATATCATAAAAAAAACTATAACAGATAAAACTAAAAAATTACATTCAATACATTATATTAACAATTATTGTAAAATATAAATACCTAAGCTTAAAAGACAATCTAAAATGAAATATATGAAATATCTATAATTCATATTATATATATATACCAAATTAGTAGATAATAATGTGTAGAAATTATTATCATTATAAATCAATTATTAGGTATATAAATATGTTGTGTATATTATTATTCAGTGAAGATCAATTTATTAAATCATAATTATATTTTAATTTGCAATTAAAAATAAAACATTTGATTAAACCTGACCTTTGATTGAACAATTTCAATGTCGTTATATAAAAATTATTATATAGTTTTACGGCATACTTTAATAAATTGATTTACCAATTGAGACATTTTAGTTGGTAATCGACAATATTGCATTATACGTACATAAAATATGTACCCACCCTTCGGCCTTCTTATTATAAGTAAGAACCTAACTATAATATTTATGAATCAAAACGAGTAATTAAATTTAAAACTAACCATAACTACAGTAGGTAACTAGTAGTTAATAACTACTTCTATTTCATTATTACGTCAAAAGTCAAAACACTATCCATAACGAGCAATGAATATAATAGGTACTATATACACTATAATCCAACACATTTATTTTGTAGGCAGTATTGATACTTGTTAAAATATGATTAATCTTATAAACTATAGGTAGGTACCGTTTATAACTATGGTATTATAGAAATATTTCGTAGCCACCAGACACGTGTTTGGCATACTAAATTATCATAGCAGGTTAATGATCGTGTAGTTCGAAACATTTATGCATTTTTATATAATTATATATACATAGTATGTATATTATACATTATACAAGCTCAACTACGTCATCTAGTTGAAATATTTACCTTTCAGTGTTTCCGGCGACAGTGAAAACAAATTCATCTTTCGGAAGAGGATAGGATAATGGTGTGGAGATTCTGAGTATTTTTTAATGAACTACCTATTCAAACATTTTATTTTAGAACCGATATATTATTGTGTATACTTACTTACTAAAAGTTACGAGTTTTTTCTTGTAATTTTGATTTTCTAGTAAAAACCAAATCGTAGTCATATTTTTTAATTTTTATTACTATATAATATTCATAATATTTTGTTAATATTTAAATTATGGTTTTTTTTTTAACTAAACGTGTCATATATCATATTACAAACAACTTGGTGAAGACCTGGCCGCTCCTTCTTCCTCCGGCAACCATTTCGATTACATTAAAATTATTTATAGCCTTATAGGTATATAATGATACGATGATATAGCGTTTCGATTTTGGTCCTTAATCCTGTTAATTATATGCAACGGAGGTAATATGTTATACCCAATCCGGAAATATAGTTATACTGAACGATTAATAGCTTGCAATGTCCAGGATGGCACGACTAATTACACGTTGATGTTTCTATAATCGCGAATTCGGGAAGGTCATACTTAACAACAAAACAAATGTCTATTGTCTCTTCGTCCATTACACGACTCGCATCAGTGGAAAACAGCGTGGGTCGTCAAGTGTCTAAATACATATTATACTATTACATAGGTATATTTTAGAAATCACGGATGTGGCTAAAAAATAAATAAAAATCGACCTACAACATAATGTAATTTTCGGGTGTGTGTAGCTAGAAAAAACGAACAATAATTATTCACCAACGCATAAAACGTTTTTGGTGTAGTGTAAATAACGATGATAGCTGCGCGGTGATATTTTCACATCGAATAACCCACGAAAAAAGTGATTTAAATGTATTGATTTAGACGAGATTGCAGGTTGAACAATGGGGTTTTTTTTTTTTATAAATTTTAATCGATTTTTTCGGTGTTTGTCGTTCACGCACCATTTGATGAAAATATAATATTTTAAAAAATTGGTTGGTCGCGTTTGCACATCGCACGTTTTAACAATATTTCAACAGGTAGGACGGTAACACCATCAGATACGATGTACAATATATATGAATTATGAGTGTATAAGATTCAAAAAGAATTATATTTAAAAATTATTAGGTATATTGTGAACGATTAAATGATTTTTTTTTTATTAGATAAAAATAGAGTATTTACTATCTGTAATATTTATATACAATACAATAAGTAAATTTGATAGCTAATATAAGGTACATAAATGGAGTGAGGAGGAAGGTCTACCAGTGTGGATAGTGACTGGATACTCTCTAACTTGGATTTAATGATTTAAATTTTTTTTTATGAATGTAAGCTATGGACAAATTTACGAATCTAGGCATCTAGCAGACCAAAAAAAATAACATTTTATTTTAGATAATAATTGTTCAATATTTATTTTTCAACAATGGCGATGTACAAACGTTATACGCCCATTTTTTTACCGTGGAAAAAAAAAAAGTCCGTATAAATAACTTCGTTTTAATTGAGCTCCTAGAATTATTTTTAAATGCAAGTATATTATGAGAGGTACAACTATACCTACCCGAATATGTCACTTCATCAGCAGTGAGTCACCGTTATTTCTGGTTATAAAGTGATATTATTGTACGCTATATTAATATTGCATTATCACATTATCTCATTTGGTTTTTTGTACTAACCGATTGATAATATAGGGTCAGAATTATTCGCCGTCAACGGGAATAATTTTGTTTCTTCGATATTTTGGGACATTATAGTTATGGTTTATAACACTTATCTATACTATATGATCTAAAATAGAATAATGCTATAATAATGTTATGATATATAGCAGGGGTCACCAACTAATTTCTACGGGGGTCCGTTTTGAAACTTACCAAACTTCCCACGGTCCAAGACACATTTAAATACCCGATGACTTTTTTCACGCATTTACACAATCATACTAAATCGTAATAAATTCTTAGGTATAATTTTTTTAACATACGATAACGCAGCGGAGTGAGAGTCTAACTACGTTACCAACGTACCTATCAGTCAACTTATCGGTATTATTTTTTGCACCTATGGGCTTTCAACTTAACGCCCGGTGAAGGAGATCCGTATATAATATTTATGTATACCATACTCGCAATATTAGAAAATATTTTTATTCGTAATTTTATTATATAGGTTCACGCAGGATTTCTTTACAATACAATTAAAAGGCAGAATTGAATTACATGTTTATTTGGGTCAATATACCTTTAATAATAAAATAAATATTTTGAATCAATAGGATGAAGATAATATTCTTTTAATTTAAAGTTTAACACCTACTTAGTCCTGTAATAATATTTTTACAAACATAATTTCATTAAAAACTGCTATACTTTCCATTTCCATTTCCCCTTCATTATTTTCATTAATTTTTTTTTCATTCGATAATTCAGACGTATTAGTAAGGAATTTATCAAAGGCACCTCGTGGATTTATAATTTCTTATTTTTTATCTTGTTTTAATATTTTTTCGATAAGCAGTGGGTGACTACGAAAAATTATCGACGCGTTGACACGACGATCGGAAATAATGAATCTGATGAAATAAATAAATTGAAATAACCTTTCAATAATCATTTATATTGTATAACTTAAAAATAATATAAAAAAAACCCAATGTTCAATGCTAATAACAAATGCAAACAAACGGAAACTGCACCAATGTAAACTTTAAGGAAACTCAATTATAAATTTAAAAAAAGAAATAATTATGCTATAAAAAAATGGTATGATAATAATATCATTTACCTAACGTCTTAACCAATAACATATATTATGAATAGTTACCTACACTTTATAATATGTATAAATTATAATATCACTTTACAATTCTATGTTGTGATATTTAAGAATTATGATAGGTACATATGGTAGGTAACTAAAAAGATCATAATATGATACTCTTTCCCCTAGTTTTACGTTAAGGGTGTTGGATTTAATTTATTCTTATTTAAAATAAGAAGAGTGCTTATTGCAGGTCAGATCAAACCCTGAATTTAAAAATTATTATTATAGTAGCTAAAATGAGCATTTGAATAATGTACAATATTTGTTATTTTTCATACTTAAATTTCTAGAACTATTTAAAGAAAATGAAAATTCGGACTTTGATTCGAGCTGAAAAATGTTCTCTTCTTATTTTAAATAAAAATAAACTAAATCCAACTATATTCTACAGGACGTGAGAGTTTTTTCTGTAAGACATGTTTTTTGTTTTATAAACGCACTGGCTCCGACACCCTTTTATCTTTCTTTTTATCGATTTTATATTTTATTGTTGTTTGACTTACTGTTCGACTTTCAAAATAAACAACAACATTTTGTAAATTTAAATTATTGTTTTGAGACAATATTAATACAAACGATAAGTTATTCCCTCAAACATATTATTCATATTAATCTTTTTTTGTAATGGGTGATTTTACTCCAAGATTACTTAAAAACATAGAAAAAATGATTCTGCGTAAATGCGTTTCGTCTATGTTGCGCGTGGGCCAGAGTGAGAAAACAAATAGTGACATCCTCTTAACATTCTTTACATTTTCAAGGTATACATACAACTAGTAAAATGTAAATGTATCGAAAATCGTATGTTTAGTTTGATTTTTCATATATATTATGTGTTTCAGTGTTTGTACACCTACGACCTACATTGTTCCGTGTAGTACCTACCTATGTCAGATGTCTTATTATGTGCATGACTCGTGATCCAAATATTTATTAGACTTTTTTATTATATTTACACACATAATATATTATATTGCCGTGTAATATACTAACCCACTTGATTGGGGCTCTACCCTTTATAGTCATAACTCGTAAGTTCGTAACAGTCAAGTACAATAAATCGGTAAAACTTTGAGCTGCAGTTGTACGCCATGTTTACTCATAACGTAAAAATACTAATATAATATTATGTGTCGTACATACTACATATGTGTGAATAGACCAAATTACCAAACTGCATACCTATTCTACACCAACACCAATCGACAGCCGTCGCATACAAAATAAAATAAACAATATTATCAGAGTTCGTAATGTATATGCACTGTATATATTAAAATGCAATTATTGCATAACAATTATTATTACCTATTATGATAATATATGTATAATGTATGTTAACATTTGAATTTTGAACTCTTGATGAAACGTACATGCGGGCAAATAGATTTGAAAAATGTCCGTTGGCGCGGCGCACTTACATTTCCTCGTTAAACATTCGATTGATTAACGAAGAACGATTCCTATATAAATACCATTGGAGTGTACAGTAACTAATATTTTAAATATATTGTTCTTCCAATAGCTATAATAATAGTCGACAGAATATGATATTATGATGTTCGTACACATACGGTTACCTATATGGCTATATAATATCATAATCAGTGGCGTATTTTCAATTTTTTTCTGGGGGTGGTCCAATAATTCCAACATAATATATATAGGTACTGATATATAGAAATAGTTTTTAATAGATTATAAGAATAAAAAATTGTTGTTTTATTATATTTTATAATTTTCAAGTACAAATTCCAAGTGTCTTTTTTTTACAAAGTTTTTTTTTTTATTTGAAGACATATTTATTCCAATTACAATTTCCAAACAATAAATACATACAAATAATTTATAAATTATACAACTATAAAAAAAATAAAAAAATAAATTTGATACCATTTATTAAATAATTATGAAATGTTAGGTTTTGTCAAATCTGTATTTACACCTATCACAAATGACAGACAATAATTATTCTCAGTACACGTTGACAATTAATATTATTTCCATAGCAGTTTGATAATATTATGTTGTCAACTTCGTGTTAACACGTAAAAATAATGAAAGGTTTAAATTGTAGAAATATGACTTATGACGACAGTCGTCCATATCACTCTGTAATCTCTGAACAGAAAATAAATACTAAGTAGTAAGTAGGTAAACATGGTTCCAAATGAATACTAATTGTCGGCCAGTTGACTCCAAAAATTACATTAATGTTTTATGTTATTATAAAAAATAATAAATTCTTTACTGCTCACATCGGATCAATGAGCTATTATTATTATCTACTACCTAATTTACTAGGTATATATTTAATTTGTACTTACATAAGTAATAGATCTAATATATTTTATTGAAGAAATAATATTCAAATACATGCACTCGTAGCCGATGCCGTCGTTCGGTAACAAAATACAAACATGAAGTAATTAGTAATTAGTAAATGATTCTACGACTATTGCCGTGTTTACAAAGCAAAAATTTAAATAGATAAATAATAGCTACCAGCTATACTGTCCTATAGAAATAGTTTATTGGAGGATGATGTGCGTCGTCAATTTCTTGCGATAAGAATGTTTTGACTTTTTTGAGAATTAGGTATTGATGTTTATCTAATATGGGTATTTTATAAAGTGTAATACTACAATAATTATACAAGGATAAGTTTAGTTACACGGGTTTTTGAACGTTCGGTCGTTGGCTAATTTTAAACTATATTTCATATAAATATTTTGTTCACGGGAAAAAACCTTGTCTGCGTGTGCTTACATAAATATCGGGGTCTGCAAATATGTAATAATTTTTTTTTTTTTTTGAGAGATTCTTGGGGGGTCCAGTACCCCTGGACCACCCCCGTAAATACGCCACTGATCATAATAATACTGCATTGTATGCATATGGCACGACGCAGTAGCAGAGCAGCAGGCTTACTGTTTTTTCCTCGTCCGTAATATCCCTAATATTATACATTATATTATATTATTATAATACTAGATTCCAGTGTTTGTCATCCCGCCTACGGCGGAAAGACTGTGTGGGCGGTGGTGCATCTTTGTCAGCGATGCTGGGTTTTTTGATCCAGCCTGCGTCGGGAAGGGGGGGTCGTCGGGTATTGTGTTTTGTCGTGTTGGCAGCACTGGTTAAGCGGTAATTTTTGAACTCGGAAGAGTGTCTAGTCGTAAGTCACGCGATTCAAGTCGATCGTAAGACACAGCCAGCCAGGTAGGCAATCCGACTACGTCGGATCGCAGACCATGCACCGGGCGTGTATGTCCGGTTCTCGTATGTGTGTTGAAATCGGAAATTCGGGTTCTCTGAGTTTGAGTGTCTAGCTATCAGTCATCTCGATTCCCGAGTGTCGGTTGCAGTGGGGGTGTAAGTCGCTCGTATGCAAGTAGCTAGTCAGGTAGGCAATCCGACTACGTCGGATCGCAGACCATGCACCGGGCGTGTATGTCCGGTTCTGGTGTGTGTGTGTTGAAATCGGAAATTCGGATTCTGAGTTTGAGTGTCTAGTTATCAGTCATCTCGGGTGAAATCCGATTCCCGAACGGACAATCCGCCTACAGCGAAAAGTGCTCGAAACGGCCGTTCAAATATGAAAAAGTATACAGGAGGTAATAAAATTGTATTTGTTGATAATTATAGAGAACAGTTATCAGGTGTTTTATGTTAGGCTTCACTGTAATTTATTTAATCATTGTTATGTTTTCGCGGTTATAACAAATAAGTCGACAAAATCTAATTTTCTGATTGGATATTTTCTAAAATATACCTAGGTACCTTGTATATTTATTTAATTATGAGAATTAAGTCAAATTAACAAATAGATAATTATATTGGTGAATAACAAATTTTATTGAAATGTAATACTATCCTATTAAACGTAGGTATCTATAAATGAATACACTATACATACTCTCGTTTCCGACACACTACTCCACCCCGGGACTCGAATTTTCGAAAAAAACGGCAAATGAAGCAGTCATATTACAGTCGTACTATTTTTTAATATAGTATTTATAATCTGTAGCAGTATTTAACCAAATCGGAATCACGTAAAAACTGTAATATATCAAGTAGGTACTACACGTAGGTTAGTCATATTATAATGTATTATTAAAAGAAACATGTAGGTGCGTCGGTAAATGTTAATTATAATAATTTTTTTGCCCAATAAATATCGTCAAACGAATAATAATAATATATATAATATAATAATGCAAATTAAAAAAAAAAATTAACACTTTCGTTAAAAATGATAAATGTGACGAAAAAAAAAACGCAAAAAAAAGGAATTCGATTTAACACGGCCCCGCCGACGTTCGAAACCACGACCGTCGAATCACCCGTTTTAACGCCTAACCTACCTAGCCACCTACCGAGATGAAATTAGGAGCCAAATCTATGACTCTTAAGGGCGTTTGAGCGGACCACCATGTCCGCCACCTTCGGACGTTCAAGACGCGAGATTTGCGAAAAAAATCGAACCTCGAGGCGCATGTATATATGCCTGTATATAGCGATACCTACACGGTACCTACTCTCGTTTCTGACACACTACTCCACCCCGGGACTCGAATTTTCGAAAAAAACGGCAAATATAGTCGTACTATTTTTTAATATAGTATTTATAATCTGTAGCAGTATTTAACCAAATCGGAATCACGTAAAAACTGTAATATATCAAGTAGGTACTACACGTAGGTTAGTTATACGTTATTATAATGTGTTAATAAAAGAAACATGTAGGTGCGTCGGTAAAATCAAGTATTAATTAAATGTTAATTTTAATTATTTTTTTGCCCAATAAATATCGTCAAACGAATAATAATAATATATATAATATAATAATGCAAATTTAAAAAAAACATGTAGGTGCGTCGGTAAATGTTAATTATAATAATTTTTTTGCCCAATAAATATCGTCAAACGAATAATAATAATATAATGCAAATTTAAAAACAAAATTAACACTTTCGTTAAAAATGATAAATGTGACGAAAAAAAAAAAACGCAAAAATAAGAAATTCGAATTAGTACGGCCGCCGCAAATAACCGAAAATCCCGGAAGGCGGTTTCGAACCCACGACCCTCGAGTCACCTATCCTAACGCCTAACCAACCTAGCCACCTACTCAGATGAAATTTCGAGGAAAATGTATGACTCTTAAGCCGCGTCGCCGTGCTCGCGGCGATAAAATAAAATTCTTATCACTTTCCTTATCAATAAAAACAATATTTAAGAAAATCCCAATAAATCCTATCAAAAACTCAAAACCCCGAGTTTCCCCTTGGCGAGGTGGGTGTTAGTACTCTCCCGGACCAAAATCCATCAATAAAGCAAAATCCAAAAAGGGGGGGAGGAGGTGCCCCCGTTCCCTAAAGCGGAAAACGGTAGTATTCATAAAAAGAATGGGTTCCCCCTTGGTCCGAGGTCTTTAACTTGAATTCCGGCCGAGTTATACTCAACTCAAAATGTGGGGGGGGTGGGGGCTTTGGTTCCCTAATGTTGAAAATTCATCTGGGGCCTAAAAAATTGAGATGCCCATTGGTACGGGGTCTCTAAGTCGAATACCGGCTAAGTTATACTTCGTCAAAAATAATTACTTGTTTAATGGGTCCCCCCACTCCGCCCGACGGTCGCGGGGTAATCGATTTATAAGACGTTATTATTATCACGTCAAAAAATTGAAAAACACGGGTTTTTTTTTAATAATAATAATAATGTTCGAAAATATTCGTCGATAAGGAAATGGGAGATAAGCGAGCGGAATTTATAGCGAACGCGCGGGAAGTATTGTGATTGGTCGTCATGGAAGAAACGCGGAGTGCCGTCAGCGCTCCCCGCGGATCTTATACTCGTTATTAGCGTTTTATTATATTTCCGACACACTACTCCACCCCGGGACTCGAATTTTCGAAAAAAACGGCAAATGAAGCAGTCATATTACAGTCGTACTATTTTTTAATATAGTATTTATAATCTGTAGCAGTATTTAAACAAATCGGAATCACGTAAAATCTGTAATATATCAAGTAGGTACTACACGTAGGTTAGTTATATTATAATGTATTATTAAAAGAAACATGTAGGTGCGTCGGTAAATATTAATTATAATTATTTTTTTGCCCAATAAATATCGTCAAACGAATAATAATAATATATATAATATAATAATGCAAATTTAAAAAAAAAATTAACACTTTCGTTAAAAATGATAAATGTGACGAAAAAAAAAACGCAAAAAAAAGAAATTCGATTTAACACGGCCCCGCCGGCGTTCGAAACCACGACCGTCGAATCACCCGTTTTAACGCCTAACCTACCTAGCCACCTACCGAGATGAAATTAGGAGTCAAATCTATGACTCTTAAGGGCGTTTGAGCGGACCACCGTGTCCGCCACTTTCGGACGTTCAAAACGCGAGATTTGCGAAAAAAATCGAACCTCGAGGCGCATGTATATACATGCGTATATATGCCTGTATATAGCGATACCTACACGGTACCTACTCTCGTTTCTGACACACTACTCCACCCCGGGACTCGTCTGTGGCTATAAATATAGCAGGGAACGCGAATAAGTAGTCGACGGGGAGGGTGATATGACCGAAAGGGGCTAAAACTATAATTTTCAAAAAAAACGGCAAAAAGAGCAGTCATATAGTCGTACTATTTAACTGCCAGAGTTTAATCAGTTCTATTAGATCTATTAGTTTATTAATACCGTATTAAACAGTATTTAACCTAAAAACTGTAATATATCAAGTAGGTACTACATGTAGGTTAGTTATATTATATTGTATTTATATAAGAAACATATAGGTGCGTTGGTCACGGTAAAATCAAGTATTATTATTATTATTTATAAAATAGTACAGTATCATTATACAATTTAGTTACAATTTAAAATATCTACTTTAATATATATTAATATTTTTTTGCCAAAAAAAAAAAAAATGTGACGAAAAAAAAAACTCGAAAAAAAAAAAAATTCAAAATACCACGGATGGCGCAAATTATCGTACATCCCAGAGGCCGGGTTCGAACCCACGACCCTCGAGTCCCTTATCCTAACGCCTAACCAACCTAGCCACCTACTCAGATGAAGTCCCGAGGCAAATGTATGACTCTTAAGCCGCGTCGCCGTGCTCGCAGCGATAAAATAAAATTCTTATCACTTTCCTTATCAATAAAAACAATATTTAAGAAAATCCCAATAAATCCTATCAAAAACTCAAAACCCCGAGTTTCCCCTTGGCGAGGTGGGTGTTAGTACTCTCCCGGACCAAAATCCATCAAAAAAGCAAAATCCAAAAAGGGGGGGAGGAGGTGCCCCCGTTCCCTAAAGCGGAAAACGGTAGTATTCATAAAAAGAATTGGTTCCCCCTTGGTCCGAGGTGTTTAACTTGAATTCCGGCCGAGTTATACTCAACTCAAAATGTGGGGGGGTGGGGGCTTTGGTTCCCTAATGTTGAAAATTCATCTGGGGCCTAAAAAATTGAGATGCCCATTGGTACGGGGTCTCTAAGTCGAATACCGGCTAAATTATACTTCGTCAAAAATAATTACTCGTTTAATGGGTCCCACCACTCCGCCCGACGGTCGCGGGGTAATCGATTTATAAGACGTTATTATCACGTCAAAAAATTGAAAAACACGGGTTTTTTTTTAATAATAATAATAATGTTCGAAAATATTCGTCGATAAGGAAATGGGAGATAAGCGAGCGGAATTTATAGCGAACGCGCGGGAAGTATTGTGATTGGTCGTCATGGAAGAAACGCGGAGTGCCGTGAGCGCTCCCCGCGGATCTTATACGCGTTATTAGCGTTTTATTATATAAGATTATTATACTTTATATTATTATGTTGCAATACATTTAATATGTTAATGTGTGACATATTTGTGTGTGTGTGTAATTTGCATTTGCATATCTCTACTTGAAAATGTTTTTTTTGTGTTTTTTTTCGTATTCAATCATCTTAACATTTTCATCAAATAGGTATCTGTGTATATTGTATATAATATAATACCATGGTTAATGTCTTTTTATACGTATTGGTACGTATATATATATATGACGTACATGGTATTCCCACCTTCTAAACACTGCAGCTTCATTTACTTTTTTGGCTCTTGACGTAGATACCCAGCAATTGACTATAGAGTAGTTCAACCGAGTTTAATAAATATAACTACTATTCATTGTTATTGGAATTATTAAACCATAATTTTGTATTTTTGTATTATCTCATTTTGAAATAAATACATTTTTACTCATACTGGCAACTATCAAATTATTTAGTCAAGTAGAATGAAAAGATTTCTGATATGATCAACAATAGATTCTGTTATCTAAAACATATTGTATTATAAACTTTAGATTAGGCTCCTGGGTCCACGCACGAGAGTCTCAGTGGGACCCAGTAACTAATAATAATTATTTTCCTCGTCCTTTATAGTAGGTAAGACAGTAGTATTTTATATTCTTGTCATTTGACAGAATCAACACAAACAGGAAAATTATTAACAATCCAACGCACGGGGACCAATAAAATAATAATATATGGCGTGTGCAAATCGTATATTATTAATTATGCTTAATATATACAATATACGTGGGAGCCGCTTTGTGCCTAATAAATAAATAAGAGGTGTCTGACAATTTTTTTGTATTTACCATTTAGGTACCGTTGGTTTGTTCCAAAGTGTATTTTCGTGTTATTCATCGACGCCGATCGGCATCAAACCAATCCGATTATTTTGCAGGTGTATATTCAACCCTTTGAATAATTATCATACAACTGCGCAGTCCTGCAAGCGCCGCACAGTAAGAAACTTGGAAGGAAAAAAAGCACACGTGCGACACAAGCCAATGTACAATGTTCAATGACTATAATAATGTACTATAATATTATTCTATTGCATCACGACCGCCTCAAGTAGGTATAAGCGCTTTATTTCTCAATTTATAAATTAAAAAATAAATCGCCTCGACAACAAAATATGGCGCGTAGTACACGCCATGAGTTGGTATATTCTTTTGATGCATTTTTATTTTTAATCCCGCATCGTTCCCACGTATTCTAGTTTGGTCTATTATTAATGCAATCGCAGCGCAACTTGTGGATCAGACGGTGCATGTAGCAGTGTGTGTGTGTGTGTTTTTTGTACAGCGATATATAGACAGTCCGTAATATACCGGTAGGTAATGTACTCTCTCGTGTGTCCAAGTGTATTACGGTATAATAATAATATATAAAAATAAAACTAGTAATAATAAGGAACGTCTTGGAGATTTTACGCCATTGTAGAGGTAGAGAATATTGACGTATCGTTTAAACATCACTATTTTTATATTCTGATAACTTATAAAACGAGATTTATTCGTTTAGTGTGGGTATAGAATAATATACTACCTACGCGATGCGTACATCGCAGTATTTGCACTGAAAATAATAATTGTGCTCTAGATAATGTGCATAATATAGTACGAAATATGACCCTTGCGCGACGCGTAATATGGTATTAATATATTTTAAATTTAATGGTATTATATTATATAAAACTATATTGGGGTTATACATTTTATATCCAAGTTGATATATAATATTATGTTGGCCATCGTCGTCTCATGTCAAGTCTATCGTCATCGCGGGACACTGATATATATGATATATATATAATAACATATAAGTATATAACAATATTATTATGTATAGGTACACGCGGTAATGCGGTATTAACCATGTGCGGATCGAATTGCACACAGCAGGCGGTTGGCGACAGACTGCCGTCGGTGTATAATATATGGATTAGGTGCATTTGCTGCATTTGTTCCGTTTGTGGTATATTATATTATTGTAGTGCGTCGTAGAAAATATAAATACGAAACAGTACGTCTGAATAATATTACAATATTACAATGTTGTGCCTATATAATAATATTGTATATTAATTTGTACGCGATTTGGCGATGGATTTCACTAACATATTTTTAAGCGGCTACGCGCCATACGATATTTGAACACATTTTACCATAGGTGATAGGTAGGTATAATGCATATAATTATTATAAAAGGTATAGCTACGAGCTACCTACTATTTTTTTTATATATATAGGTACCTAGTTACTATACCTATAGTTTTTATGATTATTATTTTTTTTCATACAGTGCACTTCATAGCTAAAACGTTTACGTAGATAGTTGGAATATATTCACAAATATGACAGCGAAAAAATAATACGAATTAAATAGTGTTTTGGAATCATGTTTGTATTATCGTGTTTATAGCATATGGTGGATTATGTTATTTATGCATAATATAATATTATTATAATTATAATAAGTGTATACTAATTATACGTTTTAATTACGAATATTATATGTTGTATTACTTTTTAGTTTTTATAACCAATCTGTAATTAATAATAGGGTATTACAATAATAAAAATGAAAAAAAAATATATATATATTTAATAAATATTGGTAAATGTTGGTAAACTGTATTACCACCATTTATTTAATAAATTTTATTAAATCGAATTTTTATTTTTAAGTTTGGTAAAATCTTGTATAAAATATTCGGATAACGAAATTAAAGAGGACGCCACACCCGCATATTTTATTATGTCCGTAGTCTATAGGTGCATAACATGGAAAATTTACGCTCAGCTGTTCACGTTTAGCTTCGTTAGTTTAAAAATTTGAGTGAATCGACGTATTATGAAACATAATGGTAATAACATTATTCGTGTTCGCATGAAGGTTTTTACGACAGTTCAATTTTTAGTGAGTTTTGTCTATGTACGTTGTCTGTGCGCAGCTTAAAAAAATATGCTCATAAATCGATTTAAAATTTGTAAAAAAACGATATACGAACATGGATAATGTTCTTACCATTAAGTTTCATAATAGGTTAATACACTTTAAGCTGACGAAGCTAAACGATGAACTGCTGAGGCCTGAGACTGCTGAGAATGATTTTGCATATATGAAAACAACAAATGCAGGTTATTCCTCAGGTGTCCTCTAACCTTCTTAATAAAATAAAAATTGATGAAATTGACATCTGCATAATTTTAAAACATCAGGTTTTTTTAATGTTATGAAAAGATATATAGTTTAGGTACATTTTAGATTCTGAGTGAAACGATGAATGTATTGATTTTACAATGATGTGTGTTTTTTTTTTATTTTTTTTTTTATTTTTTTAGATTCTGAGCGGAGCGATGAATGTATTGGTTTTACAATGATGTATGTTTTTATATTTTTATATTTTTATTTATATTTTTGTGTCTGTCATCACGTTTTAGGACAGTAAAAGTGCTTGGATTTTCTTCATCAGTAGCTTTTCTGATAGGAAAGTGAATCTAGTTGGTACTTTGGGGGGTCAAAAGTAAACATTTTCCAGTAGTTTTCACAAGCGCCGGGAAAAACAACATAAAAATTAAGGAAAAACGGGAATTTTTACGCAAAATCGATTTTCCAAAAAATCGAATTTGGTTATTGGTGTAACTTTAAAACAAATGACCGTAGATACATGAAATTTTCACTGGTTGTTTATATTTGCATTTTCTATACACGATAACATTTTCAAAATATTTTGATTTATTTTGAACTGTTTAGGGACATTTTCATTTTTCATTTTTTTTTATTTTTTTTTCCAGAAATATCAATAAAATTTTATTTGTTGGTTGCGAAAGCTTGAAAATTTAATAGAAGGCTCCTAATATGTTGTTTCAAAGGCAGATGAAAAATATTAAAAATCCTTAGTCACAATTTTTTTTTATAAGCATTTAAAGTTCAAAAATTGACAAAATATGGAAAAATCACGAAAATTAGCAAATTATTTTGAGTTAAGAATTCGTAAAAATTTTTCTTTTTAAATCTAAGATTTGAAAATGAAACACAAGATTCCTTATAAGCTTATCTACCTTTATCAATAAAAAAATCTCTACCGGACAGTCAAGTTAAATTTTTATGAGCGTTTGAAATTCAAATTTTTACAACATTGGATATTCACTCGATTACTCATGTAGCGATTCCTTTATTTTGTTGCAATTCAAAAACGAACAACTGTAGATACATGAAAATTTCACTGAATGTTTAAATTAGCATTTTCTATACACCATACAATTTTGAAAATATTTTGACTCTTTTTGAGCTGTTTATGGACATTTACAGCTTTCAATTTTTTTATTTTTTTTTTCTATAAATATCAATAAAGTTTTATCTGTTGGGCCAAAAAGTGTAAAAATTTAATACAAGGCTCCTGATATATTGTTACAATATCAGTTGAAAAATATTAAAAATACATAGGCACGATTTTTTTTTATAAGCATTTAAAGTTGGAATTTTGACAAAATTTATCAAAATCTCGAAAATTATCAATCGTTGGAATTAAAAAATTATAAAATGTTCAGTTTTTATAACTAAGAGTTGAAAATTTAAAACAAAGATTCTCTTAAATAATTCATACTGTAACCAAAAAATCTAAAAAATATATAAACACACTTATTTTTTACAGACATTTTAATTTCAAATTTAGACAAAATTTCATATTTAAACCAAGAATTACGATTTTAGTTATTTTGTTGTGATTGAATAATATTATTCGTGGGTACTTGAAACTTCTAAAGTGTACTATTATATATCTATGACAGTATCACGGTTTTTGTTGATGTATAACGCCTTATAACTGTTATAAGTATCTAATGGATATTGTGATATGATTAATTTGGAATTTATTATAGGTCATTTTTTTGTTTAATACCATAGATAATATGTATATAATATGTCTTATACATAGACTGACATACCGTCACCGCTCAGAATCGTTTTTCTTATACAATGATATTATATCATTGAATTCAAATTTAATACCATCCATTATACAGTGACCCACTTGTAACCTACAGTACAGCAGAGCGACACCCACTTGCCCACCTTTTTTTTTATTTTTTTTTTTATTTTTGTGTCTGTCATCACGTTTTAGGACAGTAAAAGTGCTTGGATTTTCTTCATCAGTAGCTTTTCTGATAGGAAAGTGAATCTAGTTGGTACTTTGGGGGGTCAAAAGTATAAATTTCCCAGTAGTTTTCACAAGCGCCGGGAAAAACAACATAAAAATTAAGGAAAAACGGGAATTTTTACGCAAAATTGGTTTTCCAAAAAATCGATTTTGGTTTTTGGTGTAACTCTAAAACAAATGAACGTATATACATGAAATTTTCACTGGTTGTTTATATTTGCATTTTCTATACACGATAACATTTTCAAAATATTTTGATTTATTTTGAACTGTTTAGGGACATTTTCATTTTTCATTTTTTTTTAGTTTTTTTTCTAGAAATATCAATAAAATTTTATTTGTTGGTTGCGAAAGCTTGAAAATTTAATAGAAGGCTCCTAATATGTTGTTTCAAAGGCAGATGAAAAATATTAAAAATCCTTAGTCACAATTTTTTTTTATAAGCACTTAAAGTTCAAAAATTGACAAAATATGGAAAAATCACGAAAATTAGCAAATTATTTTGAGTTAAGAATTCGTAAAAATTTTTCTTTTTAAATCTAAGATTTGAAAATTTAACACAAGATTCCTTATAAGATTATCTACCTTTATCAAAAAAAAAAATGTCTATAAGAAAGTCAAATTAAATTTTTATGAGCGTTTGAAATTCAAATTTTTACAACATTGAATATTCACTCGATTTCCCATGTAGCGATTTCCTTAGTTTGTTGTAATTCAAAAACAAATAACTGTAGATACATGAAAATTTCACTGAATGTTTAAATTAGCATTTTCTATACACCATACAATTTTGAAAATATTTTGACTCTTTTTGAGCTGTTTATGGACATTTACAGCTTTCAATTTTTTTTAGTTTTTTTTTCTATAAATATCAATAAAGTTTTATCTGTTGGGCCAAAAAGTGTAAAAATTTAATACAAGGCTCCTGATATACTGTTACAATAGCAGTTGAAAAATATTAAAAATACATAGGCACAGTTTTTTTTTATAAGCATTTAAAGATCAAATTTTGACAAAATTTATCAAAATCTCGAAAATTATCAATCATTGAAATTAATAAATTATAAAATGTTCAGTTTTTATAGCTAAGGATTGCAAATTTAAAACAAAAGTTCTCATAAATAGTTCATACTGTAACCAAAAAATCTAAAAAATATATGAACACAGTTATTTTTTACAGACATTTTAAATTCAAATTTGGACGAAATTACATATTAAAAAACCTAGAATAACTATTTTAGTTATTTTGTTGTGATTGAATAATATTATTCGTGGGTACTTGAAACTTCTAAAGTGTACTATTATATATCTATGATAGTATCACGGTTTTGTTGATGTATAACGCGTTATAAGTACCTAATGGACATTGTGATATGATTAATTTGGAATTTATTATAGGTACCTATTATAGGTCAATTTTTTGTTTAATACCATAGATATGTATATAATATGTCTTAAACATAGACTGACATACCGTCTCCGCTCAGAATCGTTTTTCTTATACAATGATATTATATCGTTGAATTCAAATTTAATATCATCCATTATACAGTGACCCACTTGTAACCTACTGTACAGCAGAGCGACACCCACTTGCCCACCTTTTTTTGATTGAAAACTATGATATGTTATTTTCTTTTTTTACAGGAGGTACACATATCCTAGGACCCTGGTACCTGCCTAATTATAATATATCGAAATAATTTGTTTATTTCTTATTTATAAATATCCAATGTGTATAAAACTATCTGAGAAATTAAAATACTCAAATTAAATTAACTTATTGTGACATAGTAAAAATAGGTACCTTGAAATCAGATTCAAAGGTTGAATAAAAATATTTTGATTAAAGTCAATGATATCATATTTGATGAGAGACCCTCTGTACCATTTGACTAATAGTAAAATGAGGCCAATTTAAATCAATTTGTAAGCGTATAAGCTACATTATCTAAATATAAATTAATTTAAGCCTCTCATAAATATGACCAGATTTATAAGTACCTAGTTATTAAACTGTAGTTTTATTGTGATTAAAATATAATTTCCTAATGTATATTTCTATATGATTATATCCAATTGATTAATGTAGGTATCGTATAAATAAATTGTAATCTATAAGACTTATAACTATGTAATTCTGTATATAGTTTTAATTCACGAATTGCAGAGGCAAAAATTACTGCCTAAACTGATATTCACTAGATTAATTTTTTAGTCAATAGTACATTAATAGGATTTATATTTTTATCGAAAATTACCAGTTTGTACTTTGTATAGAATACGGTTTCGCGTGTTTCTTGTCTCTTCATTAGGTATAGTAAAGTTAATTGGATTTCATTGAAACAAAGAATACATAGCCACATATTTACCAGGTCGAAGTGTATTTAATACTTTACTGCATTTTCACACGATTCAGATATGTCCAAAAACCACAATATAGGTGAAATCCGTTGTTGGCCGATATAGGCGACGGATACTCCAGCAATAATCACCTGGCATCTGCAATATATAGCCGTATAGATACCAGACAAAAAATAACTTGAATAGCTGAATAGATAATAATAGTAAGTCAAAATATCTTGAAGAAAGTGACAATAACTTGCGGTTGTCCATCTACCTAGTTCGAATTATTTCACAAAACTAGGTACACCGACGTTCGACGCCGATTTGCCCGTGAACTGAGGTACATTAAAACTGAGTTAAAGGTCTGGTTTGGCTGTTGCGACCGACTGGCGACTGCAAGCCTGGTCTGAGCACCAGTAGTCTGCAGTCGACTGCACCGGTATTTTGTATGACTGCTGCAGTCGGTCGCAACAGCCAAACCAGACCTTTACACTCGAACCGAGATACACCTATAGACACAGCGTACACTGTATATTGTACAATATCGGATTTTCCTCCATCGTTAAGATAGGCGTGGGAGGAGGGGTCAAAGCCCTCATTTAAAATACACCTCTATAGCGCCCAGGTAAGACAATATTATGTACTATGTTCACCTATATATATATATATATTATATATATTATTCAGATGTTCCTTAATTCCTTTAAGAAATCAACGGCTTCACACATCTCCACAATATAGTTATTAAGATTTTATTTGTATTTATTAATTACAATTAAAGTTTGTAAGATTCAGATTCGTAAAATCCGAAAAAAATCTTGGTAAAATGTCGTGTATTACGTATTTACGTGACATAATATTAAATTACAATTTTTAGTATAATACTCAGCAATCGTTATAATATATAGGTACTAGTATACTGCTAACCGAAAAAAGGGTACCTCCACTCAACATGATTGTTGTGAAACAGCAAATAACGTTTTTAACAGTAAATCAAGCCAAAACACGGTAACTCCATTATTTTTCATGTGATATACCGAGTTTTTGCCCAGTATTTGGATTTACCATGTTTTCGCTTACAAAACTTCAAATATATATTGGACTTACCGCATATTTTCTTATTTAAAATTTCATTTTTACCTAGTTTTTAGTAGGAAATATGCTATGTTTACATCAAAAATCGGTGTAAAACCACTAATTTTACCTCTAGGAACAAAAAAAATAATTTTTACGAAAAATTTAGTTACCCCTGTTTTCTCTAATCATAACAGTATTAACATGATGGGTGGTACCTATATATTTGTTTATATTATCACCCCGCCACTTAAAATTAATTTTTAAGTTATTTCCAGCAATGCCATGGTGTTATTAAATATTTACAGTTGTGCCGCTAAGACTTTAAACAAATAAAAATGTCTACATTTGTTGGCACGTAATTTAAATTTTGTTTGACTAGGGCAACCACTTACAGATTGGCTGAAAAAAATTTGTTTTAAAGTTTTTCCCAGACTTTATTAGAAGTTAGAACGTAATCTTTATTTGGTTACATTTATTAGCTGAATAGCAGAAGGAAGTAAAAGTTTACTACATTGATGCACAATAAACTATGACTATCTTTTATTCAGATACCATGGGAATTAAAGTTGATGTAAGTCTCTGCAGGGTTGATATTTGAATATTTCATCAAGATATTCTATTGCCATCATGCTAGATTTTTTATTACTTTTTAGTGTATTGAGAACCTTGCGGATTTCCTTAAAATGAATATTATCGCCGGCAGTCACACGATATGTATCATGGGTACGCTAAGTATATTTTTCAGTGTCATTCCGAATATTTGTATATACCTACTATTGTATTTGAAAAAAAATTAAAAATGTATTACATAAGAAAATTGTAACCCCCTCTTTTTAGTACATTATTGCAGCCCCATGGAAAAGTAAATAATATAAAACCATAAACATTTACGAATTACGGTCGCCGGCGGTCATGTGTCGTGGACCGTGGTTAGGGAATATGATCAACTATGGGCGCCGGCGGTCAAAAACGTATACAATTTTAGAATTACTGATGACCAGCCACACGGCAGTCACTGTGAAAGAATAATAAAAAAAAAAAACTCATGGTGGAGTTAATTAAATCCATCCCCTTCGCTTTCATACACTACCTAGGAAAAGGCATAAGCGACAAAACTAATTGGTTCGTACAAAAGCGCCAGATACCTGTGTGCATCATTCCAGACATTGAATTTAGAACTATATTATATCAGTAGTATGAATAAGTATAATTTTCGAGGTATTGGTGAGAAATTGGTGGGTCCATCTCACATTCTCACTCCAATATAATTAACACTTGGAAATAAAAAATTCTATAACTATTTAAAGACGGTGTGATAATTATACATATTGAGTATACAAGCGACTGGAAACGTACTGACTGGCTATAGTGACATTTGTAGGATGGCTATCGATTTTCGATATATTTTAGTGGTGGTAACATTTTCAAGAATGGCAATATTGTACCTAATATCCATCAAGAAAAATATCTACTAACTGATTAATGATTACACAACAGAGCGTCAGACTTAGTGTGTTATGCTTATGACTTCATAGTATTGTAAGTACCTACTTACTATTCAGCCGAATCAGGCAATCTATAGATATACCTACTGCAGTAGTGTAAAGTTAATTTAATAGGAAGCAAAATTAATTTTACAAAAACATGCATTACGAACAAAAATATAGTTTTCGACGATTCTTTGTCGTTTTAGTGGTGGTAACATTTTCAAAAATGACAATACTGTACCTAATCCCCATCAAAAAATATCTACTACCTGATTAATGATTACACAACATAGCGTCAGACTTAGTGTGTTATGACTTCATAGTATTGTAAGTACCTACTTACTATTACTCCGAATAAGGCAATCTATAGGTATACCTACTGCAGTAGTGTGTAAAGTTAATTTAATAGGAAGCAAAATTAATTTTACAAAAACATGCATTACGAACAAAAATATAGTTTTCGATGATTCTTTGTTGTTTTGGATTATGGGTTGGTGATATCGAACGTCTTGAAACATTACCTAGGTATATAAACGTAAATTACGTAGGTACCTACCTATATTTCTTTTTGATATCTCTGACGCTTATGAGCGATGTCACAATGTCATATATTGATGTATCATGATTTATGATGATATTATTAGGTTTACGCCGTATGTGATATCAAATTGGCGCTCGACGTGTCCAACGATAGTAATTTTGGCGCAAATCATAACATCAAGTATTTTGTATATTCTCTTTGGCCCTACCCATTATGTCACACGGCCGAAAAAGCGAATATGGCGCGCGCACGTGCGAGGGTTCGGCGAACACGTGGCCGGCGATTTCCGTGGAAAATCGATGGGGTTTTCGCCGGCGACCGCGACGGTGGTGGAATTTTCATTTCGCGAACCCGTCAAAACACCCGCGGGGAGCAGCACCGCTGCGCGCGCACCGTACGCAATACAATTGATACATACGTTGTATACACACAAAACCAGGGTTCCAAAGTGCGTGAAACGGCCGCCGCCGCCACAGTTTCTATTTCCAGCGTTGGTTATGTTATATTATCGTGCATGCATGTGAATCGTTTCACATTCGAACGTGTGCCGGCGTCTCGTCACGGTCGGCCTGCGATCGCGTTCGCCCACGATATTATAATATAGTATTATTATTATTATTATTATAATAATTATTATTTTTGTTTTTCCGTAATATCGATTTTCGTTTTGACAGTCGTATCGCAGATACATTAATATCACAGTAAAAGTATAATCGATTCGTCAAATATCGGCGTTCGGATAATAGTATCATTTCACAAGCCAGTGATATTGTTAAATTTTATTTTTTCACTCTTAACAATATCTCACGTCGATTGTGACGTACTTACGTCATCGGCTCTCGTATAGACGGTATATTATGATAACATTTCGTATTAAACACTACGCGATTGACAGTATAAAAAAAAATATTCAACTGGGATTGAGAAAAAATCCTGCGAAGAAACGAAAAAACTGCGTTCAGGTATTATAGATTATATTATTATTTATATTATAATATCCGTGATTATCGATTTAATTTTTTTTTTTATTAACGTTCATTATTAAATCGCGGGTAAAATGTATTTCTTCTGTCACCATATTATAATAATAATAATCGGAATGTTCCGGCGAATAGTTGTAGGGTGTGTGAGTGTGTGTGTAAAACGTCCACGTGGGTCCCCATTCAACGCGTCAATACTCAGTCCCTACTATATTATAACGCGACGGCATAACGCTGACTCCAATTTATTTTTCTTAATCTGGTGGGAAAACTATATGATATTATTTTTAATGTGAACACGTCGTTCGTTTAATTTTTATTCAAACGATGGAGTATACCAATTACCAGGTGACCATGGTTGTCGGCTAATATAAAAATATATTTGTGTTGGGTACTTGCGGGTCGTTACATAATGGGTATTGGGTATATTTAATATTATAATATTATTATGTTTAAATTATTGTAAAATCAATAACTGTACCTAGCATAATGCTCGTGGTAATTTCGTGTTTTTTAATAAGTAAACACTTTTTCATATTTATTATTTTAAAATCACAATTATACTAGGTACCATATTGTCATCATACAAATGCCCGGTACATTTTTATATAACCATCAGGTTTAAAATAATAATCATCATCTTTTATCGTATAATATAAATGTTGGTACTTATGCTCACCAAATGTATAAATTATTTTAATTTTTTCTACCTATGTAAGTTAGTAACTGGGCGCAATCAAAATTTAGATAAATACAATTCTACCATGTGACAAGTTGAATTTAAATCAAATTCATTTTTGGTACGTATCAATTGTATTAGACCTTCATATAAATCGATAATACATCATTTTTGTAAAATATACAGTCAACCCGTCGTCATCGTACAATTCTTTGCACCAGTATTTCAAAGAAAATATCCGCCTACTTTTCCTACGTTTTAACGGTTCCATTCATCAGCCTTTTTTACACCTGCCGATACATAGTTAGGTTCATAATATGTGGTGTGGTTATGAATGTACGAAGATTGTGTTTTTTTACGTATGTACTATAGTTATAATATATTTTTCCTTACATTTTAATATATTTAATGTGTATTTGGATGATTACTTGTCAAATAAAATATCATCAAGTTTTATTTTTCGTCTAAACGTAGATGAGCATTTCAACATACTCGTAACATTAACTTTTTGGTTATTTAGGGTTTAAAATTTTAAAATAATATAATATAATATATCTATATTAAATATATGTACCTAAAGACTAATCTTATATTATTGTACTATGTTCTATATTACCTACTGGTTATACAACCTACATATTATTATTATAGATATTTTGTATATTACTTCAAACACTCACTGTTATTAATCAGTTTACGCTCAATCACTTATGTGATTTAAAAAAATAAATATTTAAATTCTCTGAACTTATTAAACTTAATAACATATTAATTTTTAAATTATTTTTCATTATTTTTCATTATGTGTATTGTTACGAATGACAGCACACAGTCACGTGCTAAACTGTGTATAGTCTGCGTCATCGATGTAATTATTTTAGGTAGGTTACTAATATTATATATTTTTTAAATAATCGATAAAATATTTTAATGAATTTAAATTATTGTTTTAATTTTTATTTCGTTCATCCTACATTAACCAATAACATACACTACAGCTGTATATACGTGTTTAGAAGTATCAGTTTACTGTTGTAAGTGTGGTTTACGCGCGTACATGAGAAATATATTTTCCCTTACAATATAAATCGCGTGGCAACATTTAAACTGCTGCGTGTATAATAGGTACGTAACAACTAGAGGGTATCCTTCGTATGCAAAAAACAGGTTTTGCTTTTTTATAGGTACTTTTTTTTTGCTGTTGGCACCAAGCGCATAATGTACTGTATATTATAATGCACGTCTGCAGACATACTATTGTACATCGACAGCATCGTACACCGGTCTGAGTCGGTCAAATCCTAGGGGTTTAGTACCGTGTACCGAGTATAGGTACACTGTACTCGTATGCGTTTGGACTGAACAAAATATAATGACGACGACGGCTGTGAACTCGAAACAAACCCCCTTCGCCGGCAGTCTTTCGACCCTCGACACAGCAACGACCCTAAATTCGGAGCTAACGTAATTTTTTCCTCATCTTACCCACTACCTATTCACTTACTGCGGTAAAATAATAATAAGAATGACGCAACATCGATTTATTATATCACGTGATATTGTGGTCTGCCCAACTTTTAATTTTACGATTTATTTTGCGTTTTGTATTTACCAACACTCCTCGTATACGCATAGGAAGTCTTAATACACGTGCATCATACATAAATACATAATGTGGTTAATGATTATTATCAGCATTGAGTGTTCGAAGCCAAACATCGTACGATAATAATAATAGGTAGGTGCAGGTAATAATATTATTATATTTCCGGAAGTAGCGGGGAAAATAATAAAATACAAACGTTATCAAAGAAAAAAAAGCTATAATTAAAAATTATTAAATTATGGAATAACCACAACATAATATAAAATATATTGAATAGTATTATATTATAATATTTCTTATCGACATGGTATAACGATATCGTCGATATCGGTGTGACTTCGAACTGTTTTAACTAAATTTTAATTACCAAATGTAATAATGGAATTTCATAAGACATAAGTCATAACATTTATGACCATCTGAAACCACTGTGTAGTATTTGAGAATTAATAAATTGTGTGTCGTAAACCATCTTTAGCAAAGTGTACAATAATGGGGAACTTTCTCGATGGATTATAGGTGGTTTCGCACCGACAATGACTATAGGTACATAATTATACAATAATATAATATTATATCTAATATAATTGCTTTTGTAACCACGTGTTACAATTAACACAAATTCGAAACAAATTTGAAATTTGCCTGGGGAATAAATTTTCATATTACACATTGTTAAATGTTAAGTCTAAAAGTCAAGGCTTTCTAATCAACAGTATAGTTTAAATATTGATACAATTTTTTATGGGTTCGTATATAATATATTTTTCAATAAAAAAATTCAAAGTAGTATAATATTGTCGAGATTAATTTTTATTGTATTATTATCTGAATAAATAAAACAGCATAATCCTTAAAAATGCATTTAAAAAATGTATATGATTATATTGTTAGTTATAAGTTATAACAAATATATGGGATATATCAATTACATTTTGCTTTTGCGTCGATAATACGTCTTATTACTTAATACTTATTAGTAATTTCTTATTATACTCATAATTTTATTGTTGTAGTCTTGTCGCTTCTTTTCTGGGTAATTATGTAAGATAGTAGATAGGTAAACACTCCCGAATTATAATTATTACGCATTTACATATAGGCATTTGTCATAATAATAATTTTAATAACTACAATAACCATATCGTTTAGTTTATGATTTTATTTGGTAGGTACTTATACAAAATTATTTTAACCATCATTACTCATTAGTCATTATGCTATAAACTAATGTAATGGTGACAATAGTGTTGGCGTGTTACATTATTTATAACTCAATACCCAACTGTAATATTTTTAGTAAAGTTTACTTGGGAAATAAGTCTTTGTGTAAATGTCTAACATCTTTGCTTACATTATTTACCTAATTACATTAATTTTTAGAATGTGACATATTCACATATACATTAATAACTAATAACCTGGATTTATTATTGCACTATAGAGTACTAGACAATTTAAAAACAGATACTTAATAATTTTTATAAATTTATATTTCTTGTCTGATTTATTCATAATGTTTATGTTATGTTATTTGTATGGTCATTTTTAATAACTTGGTGATGAGAAATTTGAAAACAATTTTATGTTTAAAATCTTAAAAAATATATCTGCGTATATAAATTTATTTTAAGTTTGCAATATTGCATCATCATCATAATTTATTTGTACTTAATTAATACATTTTTTGTTTACGGCCTTTTAGACCACACATCCAAACATATCTGCCTCCATCCTTCACGATTTTGCTCTAGCATATGCCAATCTTCCTCCGGGTAGACAACTGTTACATCTTTTACTTAATTTATAGGTACTTTAATAAAAAAAATATTCTTAAGATCTTGATTAAAATGTAATTTAGGTAATATAACGGTTTGTTAATAAGTTTAATTTATAAATAATAAACAATTAATAGATCATTTATATAATATTTATATTTTCTGTTTCGTTTGCGATTGTTAAAATATTATTAAAAAAATTATGATAATTGCTTGAACTGAATTCCAAAAGATTGCGAAAATACAATTTTATGGTAAAACGACTATAACCTACACAACATCTTTTATTATTTTTAATTTGAATTAAACTATTAAAAAAACTACGTCAGCTGCATTTTAATTTCAGTTTATCTTTAATTAAAATTTGATGTGTCGAAATATGTAACGATAATATAGGTAATTTATAATCATATTTTTTTGTAGTAAGTACAAACACGTTTTAAATTTTAAATACAATTTTTATATCATCTACCAAACTATTAATAATTGTATATTGTGTCTTGTAATATTTCATTGAGCTCGTTTATTTTTTTCTGGATGCTAATGAAATTAGCTAATATCTTATTGCTATATAGATAGTGATAAAAGTTTTAATTATTTGGTCTAAACTTTTCCAAATTAATTTGTTTGTAGTGCTTACATTCATTATTATCTATTTTTGCCTCAAATGTGGATTATATTAATATCATGACGATTTTATATAGTTTAATATTTCACGGACACAAAACTACGTCGTTTGTTTTGGCTCTAGTTAATAGTAATAGTATTGCTTAGTATTTATTTGACCTTTATGGCTTTCTACAAATACGCGGGAACTTCACTCAAATCACATAATATAAATTTATAGTTCGCTTACTCATCATTTTTTGGTCCATGTCTAATGATGTTTATACTTCGAGTAATGTTGAAATTTTTTTATATTCATTAATGATTTATATAGTATTTTCTTTCTGTACACAACAGTCAATAATTCATAATAATTCAATCTTTCAAAAGTAACTACAGGTAGTTATAATTTATGCCAAAGAAAGTAATATAATTAAAGATGTTGATTATTCGTTTTTTAAATTACTGTTGCTAAATTAATTATTTAAAGACGATTTCTTTGATCAATATAATATTCTATACAATAATTAGGTTCATATTCATTTTTGAAAAATAGTCGTGCCAAGTGTTAAGTAAAAAGTACTTCTTGGTAAAACCGACTACATTAGGTACAATATAATTCTTGTCAAAATGTATGTACTTTTTATTTAAATATGTCAATAATTTATCTTGAAATTCTTAGGTTGCCAAAAATACCTAATACATTAGTAATAGTATTCATGATATTACTATATTATCATGCCTTGATCAATTAATTTTTATTTATTAATCCGCACGATGGCTTACAGCAATGTTAAAGTTAATATAGTAGAGCTTTTAATTTAGAAAATTTCGATGATTAAAACTTATGTTACAAATCTTACTACAAAGTTGCTAAAATAATATATAATTTTAATTCTGATATAACAATAAATGTATAGGCAGGATGTATGATAAAACACGTTTATTGGAAAAACAAAATTGTCTTTTATGTAGTTGAATAATGATAATTATATTAACACAGTCACACAGACCAACTACTACCTATTGTTATTAATAGGCTAATCCAACAATCAGATAATGGTATACCTACATCTATGTTAAGATTTTTGAATCAAATATTTTTCATATTTCATATTTTTCATTAAATATATAAATGTACCGAAGTAGTGTTTTCAAAGATTGATTTCTTTGCTGTTTTATTGTTTCTTTGTGGGTATTCTAGTTTTTATTGTAACGCTCGGGATGTATGTCAAAAGTAGGAGCGATTTTCTTCAAAGTTCAAGTGAACACCATGAGTAGATACTAGAGTAGATGCGGATATGATTTACTACAGCAATAGAACGAAGTATGATGTTTCAATAAAGATTTCTATGATTAACGTCATAACTCGTAGGTATACATATAATTAATACTTTAATACATTGGTTTTTTTTATGTGTTAATGGTTTACAGCAGGTACCTAAATACTATACAGTTTATAGGACTCAACTACTTAAAAAAAAAACCTATTATATTTATAAATTATAATAGACTCGCTATAATTACTACCTATTGAGTAATAAATGAATGCATTGTATTAGGATACACACGTGTACTGTAAGTCTGTAAACCAAATATTTGTAAATATCTACCCATCCCGGGCAAGTATACAATTATTATTTTCTTTATTCACTGCACGCGGCCAATTTTTGCTTTCTATAGGTACCGTACCTATAATTTAAACAAATTGGAATAAAAATAAAATATATAACTGATACATATTATAATGATATGATTACAGACAAACATAGTAGTATTCACGATGTCTGCCCGCGTTTACCTAGTATACTTTTACTCTCTTTACTTCTCTATATAATTGACATTTGGCCAAATTGAGAACCGTCTAGGTACTAGGTGTTGGCGGACGTCATTTGACCTTACACAGCTTACACTAGAGTTTATATTCTCACACTGTCACAATGCGCAGATCATTAACATACCTTAGGATTTTGTTTTTTTTTGTGTCCTGTCCGTTTCTCAAACAAACGCCATATGCTTAGAAATGAATAATTATTACTTACGGAAACGGTATATTATTATATTAGAAGTATAAAGACACTATATACTTATATTATAATACTACAGTCGTATGCTGCCGGAGAAAACAAGTGCGCAACATAACATTATACCTACGAATGTAGTCGAGAAACTGGTTCTTATAGTTTTTAACCTGCATTTTTGGGTAGCAAAAGAGAAACAAAGTGGTGATTTTGATCCTGCCACTAGGTTTTATATAATTTATAGGTCCTATAATACATAGAGATTTGTGTCAACCGTGTATTATTTACGTTTGACCGATAACTGATGACGACATGCGACTAAGAATTATTATGTTCGTAGAATTTTATCTGTTGAATATTTCGAAATCAACGGTTTATTTTGGAGGAAAAATTCATGACAACTATAATTTGTGTTATTTTCAAAAAAAAAAAAAAAAAATCGAAAGTTATTATTTTTTTTTTATAAATACTACTAAAATGTATTGCTATTGCGTGTATACTATGTAAAGTGTTATGCATGATGAGTTATGTATCAATAAGTATATATATTATTATGTTCTATGAAAAATACTAGGCAAAATATATTAGTTTCAAATGTTTCAATATTTTGTCAACCCACGTAAACAAGTTATTTTTGTGGTTTTCTAGTATCATAAGATAATATAAAGTAGATATCTGAGTAAATATGAGATATTTAATTATGCAGCAAAGGTTTAAAAATATTATAATTTACCTACCTGCCTGCTATCTGTGTTGAGTACGATTTATTTTTTTTATGTCTTAAGTTCTGCTAGATATAAATCATCGTTTGACATACAATCATATTTGATTTATTATAAGTTAACAATATTTATTTCATTTATGTAACTAGTAATATGTTATTTGTTCATAATCCGGGATTAAAACTAAAAAAAAAAAAACAAAATCCATTATTGTTGTTGATACGTATATGGTATTAATATATGATACCAGTATTATACCACTTAATAAAAACGCTTAGAATTGAAAACGATTGGATTAAAAGAAGAAATCACAGTTTTTTTTCACATACCTAGGCAGGTATGTAATATCGTGGTTTATGTGATGAATGCTTGTATATTACTGCACTTCATATTATATACCTTTTTTTATATCTTTGTGAATTTTATCTTTTGTTAATGATGATACACATAATTATTACCTATTTACAAATTGATGAAATAATACCAATTATTATGTATAATAAAATATCGAATAAAAACTAATAATTTTTTATCTATTACCTAAGTGTTATTCTCGTATTATACATGAAATGATAACAAACCTACATGTGTAATATATTATACTCTTAAAAATTAATACTTTAATATTTTTAAGTGTTGAAATTACCAAATAATAACTAATGCTTCACTATTCAGTAGGTATTATTCCATATTATTATAATGTAGTACTGTTATAGCAATATTACTGTATTAGCCTTACAAGGTATAGGCTTAAACAAAATTAAATTTACTGTACATTTTCAATTTTCGATATTACCCATACGGAATAATAATTATTTTAAAATAGTTGTACACACGATATATTATAGAGAATTTAACATTAATTTTTTAATATTCTTTTCATGAACTATTGAGCAGCAATGCCCAGCCTGAGGCCGTTGATCAAAATCTTGAATATGGCCAGCAAAATATTTTTTAAATTTGAAGTGTTAGACAATATTTTTTTTTTCAAACAGACGTATAAAATTAAAATTTGTTCATTCATTTAAATTTTAAGTATATACACCTATGTCCTATATATATATTTTTTTTTTTAATAATAAAAAATTGCTTAAAATATGTTAGGTTATACAAACTAGAAAAAAATATGGAAATACCTATTACAAAATGTTTATGATATTTTCAGTGCGTACCTAAGTAAATTAAAAATAATATGCCGACAGTTTGAAGTTCTTACCCACAATTTCATATAGGTATACTTATTAGTCCTATTTAAATCGCAGACGGTCTGTATTATATTGTAATATTATATTTATATTTTAATATGTTCAGCCGGGCATCGACGAATAAAGATTGTAAACATCATAGAATTAGAGTTAACATTTTTTTAACAATTAAACTTTGTGCAAGATTTGTTTTAGATGTTTCAGAAAGTATATAATAATATGTGTGAGCCGTGTGTATTGCTTATGGTGATGATAAAACCGTTTAAAAAATATAGCGACTAGGCCACTAGGGTTTTAGGTATTGTATCAAATTACAGTCAAATTTGTTTTGTTTTATAAAGTTGTAGCACATAAATTTCGATTTGATGTCATACTCTATTTATTTGGTGTGGAAATAATTTATTTGGATTTTAGATACAAACAACGATGTGTCAATGTTAAACAATAATTTTAAAATGCGTAAAAAGGCTTGAAAAATATTGCGAGTAACCTACGCTGTGAACCGTGCTTATTCTTATGATAATTTTGTACTAAAACTTATGTAAATTCTAATAGTGACTGTTTCGTAACAAATAGATTTCGTTTCTATATAGTTGAGTGCTCTATACTGCACTATGATTTGTGTTTTATTCTTAAATTATTTACTAAGTACAATTAAAATTATAAATAAAAATTTTCAAATATTAAGTACCTCTTAAATGGTCCAACTGATTTATATTATATATGATTACTACTTGTTTATGCTATATTATTAATGTTTATTTGAATAAGTATATTAATTTATAATTAAACTATTAAATTCTATTTTTGGTTAAATTAAATTAAATTTAAAATTTTCAACCACCATTTAAATTGGTGAACTGAACTGAATTTAAGCATTTTAAATTTTTTATTTGTGTATTTTACAAAACGTTATTTTGTATATTATTTTTACAAAAAATACTAAGAATATTGTCTGACTATAATTATTGTTGATGGGCTTATAGTTTTAATGGAATTTATGAAAATTTTAATATAGCATATAGTCTTAAAAAACTAATCGTACATTTTTAATTTCCGTAAAAATCATGGTTTTTCTATAATTGTTTTATTTTTTTAAAGTTATTACCTAATTGCAAACATCACTTTTACAATTTTAATTTTGTTTAAACCTTCATAAACTAGAATTCAGCAAAGGTATTGTTAAAAAAAAAAATATAATTTAACTGACCACAAATGGCAATGCTGTTACCTGTCAATTGCAGTTCCCGTCATTGAATAATGATTTAGTTATTAAAGTTTATAAGCAAACATTTGTACTCACTATGCCTAAAATTGTGTGAACAATAAAAGTACCGTACATTTTTTGATTAGAGCAAAAAATGTAAATATATGTGTGTAATTTTATTTTAGTGAGTTGTAAATTATATTATCTTATATTATCGCATAAATAGTTTGAATTTTAATTTAATTTGTACGCTATACCTGTAAAAGTTTGGACATTTTAGGTGTTTAAATTATATGAAACAATAAGACTATTATCTATTGACTAAAATAAGTTGTACCGATTACATGTATATCATTTAAATTTAAATGTTGGATTACTAATTTTAAATTTACTGGATAACTTGTAGTATTTAACTAGCTCTTAATAAATAAAAAAATATGTAGCAAATAGCATTTAAAAAAAACTATTGAACAGCATCATTAAAAATAATTTTGTTGCTCTATATAATATTAATATGTATACTGCAGATACCATGTTTCCCTTCTATGTAGTACTTGACTGTTCACCTGCGAGAATTTCCACCTGGTTCAGAATTGCTGCTAGGTATACCTAAATGGTAATATAATGGTTTAGAATTAAAAATAAGTTTGAAAATATTTTTATTACTCAGGTTAAACACGGCAAACGCGTAACATAAATAAGTAACAAGTAACAACCAATTATACCTATATATACCTTATAGCATCTTACAAGCGTAATTTCCCGGAGGAATTTTTTCAATGCATTTAGTATTTAGACGATTAAATATATATATATAATATATACGTATATAGGAAATCGGTTTTGGAAATCGTCCAACCCTGCAGTAGGTACACTGCCGGAGCTGCGATTTTTTTTTTTTAATTAATTGTCCACGGACGCTATATTATAGTGTTCGGTGAGAAAATTATGTTCCGAGCATGTCTTACATATATACGATAATATTGTATTGTATTATAAAAATCAACAACTATAATATTATAGTGTGTGCAAGTGTGCAACCCACTCATCATAAGTCGCGTACTCAATACTGTATTATTATTTTGTGCGCCGGCTGTCGAAATAGATGAAAAGTATTAAAATTATAACTAGGATCATCATCGTAGTACCTATATACACAGTATATACACAGTATAAGTAAAAAATAAAACGTGCAGAAATACATACGAAAATATTATAATAACAATAAAGCGATGTGATGTATCGTAGGTACAAAAGAAACAACGGACACGTTGTCTGCGGATAATACCTATAGGTATAATATTTAAAAACAACTGGCAACTACTATAGACAATAATGTGCTTATATTATACTTTCGTATATAATACGCATCAACCTACCTGTGTAAGACCACGTGGCGTTTAATATGTATGAAAAAAATAATTCACTGCGCATAAAATTCCGTCGCCGTCCCCTGGAGAGTGTTTAATAATATAAAATATTAATTTATTTTTGATCAGCTCGCAAACAGAATAATACGCGCGTGGGTGCGAACGTCTCAGTCCTCGTGATATATGCTATGCGTGTGATATATGCCATGCGTATAAATGAAAGAAAAAAAATACTGTTTATATTTTTCCTTCGAATTCGACATTTTTTAACAAACAGCAAAACGGTAAAACACTGTAAAACATTTTTTATTATTTTGTTTTAATTGAGTACCTTTGTATGCAAAACTACAAAAATAACCAATTTTGAATTTAATAAACTTTAGATGAATTAATAATAGTCATTAAATATTTTTGATTTGTAGGTACCTATATATATTTTACATATTTTATGTAATACAACATTTTTGGATCGTTTGATTGATATGAAAAACCTATAATTATGTCGATCGTGTTACTTAATAGCACTTCATATAACGAGTAATGAAGTACCTATATAGTCACTATATAATAGTCATATAAAACGTACAAATTTAAGATCACAATATTAAAGTGTTTTTCATTAATACCTACTATTTTTTTTCCATTATTAAAAAGTTAAAACTATTTGATATAATAATTATTATAAATTATAAAAATATTGATTATCTTTTCCTCATGTATACCATATAGGTAGTATTTATTCACATATCAATTTGTACAATATAAAATAATACTATTATGCTGTTTAATTGAAAAATTATAATACTTAAATTTTGTTTTGTTGACACAAAATAATACACGAATATAATTAATGTCATTGAACTTTTAAACGTACACCAGTTGTTATTTCATAAACAAATCCGATTAGCTTAGTATATTTCTGTTTAACTATTATTTATCGTTTTACCGTGTAATATAGTTAATTAATTATTATAAAGGCATCATATATCATATTGTTTTTTATGTGCCGCACGCGCCGCGTACTCTTGTTGATGTTTTCATTTTTTTTTTTACAAAATGTAATTTACATATGTTTATGTTTTGTTTATATAATGTTAAAACGGATAGGTAATAAAGCTACAGGTAAAGCAAGTAGCGACGTTTACGACAGCCACGATAATATTATTACATCAATTATTATAGGTATTACTCACCTACATTTATATATATTATTACATGTCTGTGAGTTATTGCCCTCAATTTAAATGGTATAGATACCCTACTTAAATATAATATTATATATTGTCATTTATTACAATATAGATAGGTACGACTGCTACTATGAATTATTCCGAGGTAACGGTATTGTTTAGTGACGACAACTTTGTACTATATACGTTTTCATTGACATGCTATTGTTTTCGCACATACGTATACAACATTATATAGGTACATATTATTACGCCGTAAATTTGAATAATTTAAGTTTTTTTTGCATATAATATCACAAATCACGTGCTGACATGTATATAAATTTAAATTATTATAATCATCCGTGTGCACGTCAATTGATTGCTATCCGCGACGCGATGTTATCGTGCGTGTAAATCGCCGGATGTCCCGACAGATTAATCGTCTATAGTTCCGCAGAGATTATCACTTTTTTTTTTAAAAAAAAATACTCATATTTATTGTTTTTCCACATTGTTGTTGATGCCTGCAGGCCTCTAAATAATATGATTATCAATTCACATGCGTAATTATAAATTTTACATTTTTTTTTTTACGGTGTGGGGTTACCTATACCTGTATATTGTACATTAATTATTGTACCTATATTGTGTATTAATTGTACCTGTATTATATTATTGTACAATACCGGTGGTCAGACCGGCGTGGTGGCGCTAATAGTATTTAAAAAATGCAGATCATGCTGGCGACGGATACCATTTTGATCATATTCTGCTGCAGATGAAACGCCGTAAGTCTTATAATGTACCTATTGTATCTATATTCAATTAAAATTTTACCATTTGTATACAACATTATTATAACATGTATGTTATTTTTAACAAATTTTACCCGAATCAATGTACAAATGCTATACATAAAAGCTTCATTTTTTTCCCCGAGTGTACAAATTGAAATGCTTATATTATATTTCAATTTAATACGGTTCATTCGGTAACGTAGTTCATTCATGTTCATTAAAATATTTTTATACTATTCTGCTGCACGTTAATCTAATTTATTATTCATTATTATTTATTAGTCATGCATATTATCTATACACATTACACACAGCCTTTGAACATTCTCAATATTCAGTATCAAAAACATCGTTGTTAAATAATTATCATACATTTTCGGTTGAGGGGATAGTAATTGGTGATTTTGTCTATCCTAACACATGTGCAAAGTTATAGATACTAAGTTGTGTTCTAGTTTTTGATTTAGTGAAACGATCAAAACTCTGAAAACAGATATGAATTTATCATAAAGTCTATAATATTCGAGATATTAGGTTTTTCTACATTTTAGATTCTGAGTGAAACGATGAATGTATTGATTTTACAATGATGTGTGTTTTTTTTTTATTTTTTTTTTTATTTTTTTTTTATTTTTTTTTTATTTTTTTTTTATTTTTGTGTCTGTCATCAAAAGTATAAATTTCCCAGTAGTTTTCACAAGCGCCGGGAAAAACAACATAAAAATTAAGGAAAAACGGGAATTTTTACGCAAAATTGGTTTTCCAAAAAATCGATTTTGGTTTTTGGTGTAACTCTAAAACAAATGAACGTATATACATGAAATTTTCACTGGTTGTTTATATTTGCATTTTCTATACACGATAACATTTTCAAAATATTTTGATTTATTTTGAACTGTTTAGGGACATTTTCATTTTTCATTTTTTTTTAGTTTTTTTTCTAGAAATATCAATAAAATTTTATTTGTTGGTTGCGAAAGCTTGAAAATTTAATAGAAGGCTCCTAATATGTTGTTTCAAAGGCAGATGAAAAATATTAAAAATCCTTAGTCACAATTTTTTTTTATAAGCACTTAAAGTTCAAAAATTGACAAAATATGGAAAAATCACGAAAATTAGCAAATTATTTTGAGTTAAGAATTCGTAAAAATTTTTCTTTTTAAATCTAAGATTTGAAAATTTAACACAAGATTCCTTATAAGATTATCTACCTTTATCAAAAAAAAAAATGTCTATAAGAAAGTCAAATTAAATTTTTATGAGCGTTTGAAATTCAAATTTTTACAACATTGAATATTCACTCGATTTCCCATGTAGCGATTTCCTTAGTTTGTTGTAATTCAAAAACAAATAACTGTAGATACATGAAAATTTCACTGAATGTTTAAATTAGCATTTTCTATACACCATACAATTTTGAAAATATTTTGACTCTTTTTGAGCTGTTTATGGACATTTACAGCTTTCAATTTTTTTTAGTTTTTTTTTCTATAAATATCAATAAAGTTTTATCTGTTGGGCCAAAAAGTGTAAAAATTTAATACAAGGCTCCTGATATACTGTTACAATAGCAGTTGAAAAATATTAAAAATACATAGGCACAGTTTTTTTTTATAAGCATTTAAAGATCAAATTTTGACAAAATTTATCAAAATCTCGAAAATTATCAATCATTGAAATTAATAAATTATAAAATGTTCAGTTTTTATAGCTAAGGATTGCAAATTTAAAACAAAAGTTCTCATAAATAGTTCATACTGTAACCAAAAAATCTAAAAAATATATGAACACAGTTATTTTTTACAGACATTTTAAATTCAAATTTGGACGAAATTACATATTAAAAAACCTAGAATAACTATTTTAGTTATTTTGTTGTGATTGAATAATATTATTCGTGGGTACTTGAAACTTCTAAAGTGTACTATTATATATCTATGATAGTATCACGGTTTTGTTGATGTATAACGCGTTATAAGTACCTAATGGACATTGTGATATGATTAATTTGGAATTTATTATAGGTACCTATTATAGGTCAATTTTTTGTTTAATACCATAGATATGTATATAATATGTCTTAAACATAGACTGACATACCGTCTCCGCTCAGAATCGTTTTTCTTATACAATGATATTATATCGTTGAATTCAAATTTAATATCATCCATTATACAGTGACCCACTTGTAACCTACTGTACAGCAGAGCGACACCCACTTGCCCACCTTTTTGATTTTAGCTTCTCCGCAAAAATTGAAATGTGACAATTTTTTAATTTCTATTTTTCAACTTATTTTTTTTTAGTGGGGGTGGGGGATAAAATCAAAATCTAGAAAAAGGGTTTCTTAAGTAAATCTAGAAAAAGGGTTTCTTAAGTAAATCTGACAACAATTTCAAAGCTATTTTCAAAATTGTCATCTCTTCACTGCGCGTTGGAAATGCTTATAAGCCTTCTAAATTCTTATGATGCGCATGTATAAAAATAAAAGAAAATCACCGTTTACAATTACTCTCTGATACCAATAAACGTTCAAATTCCTAAATTTAACCATAATATATTTTTAAATGGGTATTACTCCTATTACTGTACTGTTAAATATGATTTGAAAAAATTAACTCATCGTACCTATGTTAACCGAATCCGAAATTGAACGTTCAAAACGATACTACAGGTTTGTAATAATAAGTATGACTGTTTGAATCACACTTAAGTTAATTCCTGCAGGAATTCAATATAATTTTCTACTTGGTCGATTCAGAGTTTTAGTATGCTGCGTACGTTTTCTCTTGTAAAACGTACTTAGAACTTTGTGCGATAGCATTTCCACGCTGTAATCTACAATTCCTATGAAATTTCTGGCCAGGTTTTTTTGTCAAACCAGATAATAATATTTCGTTTAAAATTTCTCATTAGTTTAAAAGGCTCTATACAAGGGCGCATTGTATTTACGTTCCTTTATATTCAATCCACTTTTATAGCACTTTAAGTATACAATAAACTACAAACTAACCATGTAGGTACCTCATGTTCCTTTATACGTTATTAAAAATCCTAAATTTCGTAATCTGAAAATCATAAAAGAGACATCAATGTTTTCCATCGTGTAAACAAAACGACGATGTTTACGATCAACTGTGCCCGCGTTATTAGTTATTAGTTTATTACTATTATTGCCTCCGCGGCTGTAGGTCAAATTGTCTGTAACGATGCAGCAATATTATGATTTTGTTCCATTCTCGTGTGGTTTCAGGGGTTTTTATGTACACTTTTATCAACCGATAATTATATATAATATATATATACAGCCATATAGGTACAAAAACATGTACGTCAACATTTATATACATACTATGTTTACACCTAATACCTAATCTGTTCTTTTTTAACACACGCGATTTATTATTTACTCATGAGATTTGATTATACTCGAATACCTATAGCTGGATCTCTAAATGCAAAAAGAACACATGTCCATAATTTTTTATAAAATCACATTTTTACAGATTTTTGTTTAGGTTCGATAAATACATCGTTCTGTGCAAACGAGGCTAATGTTTATAATATGTCATACAATTTCTATATTATGTGAATTTTTTTCTTAAATTTTTTCTAAAAATATTAAGATTTTTTTCCCTCCTGAACAATTTATGATAGGTGGACATGTGCCATTTTTACAATTAGTGCCTACTACCTACAATAATATAAATTTATTTCGAAATAAAAATCGGAATACGTTTCTGCAGTGTATTCGTGTAGTGTGTAGTACCAATATTGGTATGGGTACCTATAAATAACACTGTTATTAATGTTATAACGTATTTGTTATGCATTTTTACGTACTTAAATCGTTTTTACAACATTATAATAATTATATGCATATTATAATTAATAATATAATCAGTAGCGGATCTGAAGCTCATTTAAGGAGGGGGCGAATTGGTGTCATAGAATTTAAATATATACATATTAGTCAATAAAAAATCTATTATGTATAAAAAAAAATTAAACCGTATAAAAATTCAACAGTCTTTTATTCAATATTAAATAAACAAACTTTTTGCCCTGAGACTATTTTTCCTTGAGGCTTTTTTTTCGTTCCCCAACAGATTTATACGGCGGTGCAGCATGCTGCAGCACTGCTTGGTGGTAAAATGATTTTATCTGTCATTCTATCTATAATCTAAAACTTAAACCGTAGTTGTATATATACAGCAATTTTGGTTATAACCAAGAAAATATTCTTTTATTATCCATGGTTATAAGTGTTTTAACCAATTTTAAATTTGTTTTGAACATAATCATGTTGTTTAAATTCTATAATTTGTATTGATAATCAAATAATCATATAATTGATAAGATATTAAAAAAAAAATACCTTTTTTGTACCATTTATTAAGTTTAAAGTTATAGTTATGACTTATGAATTTCATATTCATTATATCATACGGCGCTATAATTCAAGTAAAAAAAAGCCCTAGGGGGGGTAATCGCCACATCGCCCCCCTCAAATCCGCCACTGAATATAATATATATATATATGGTCTCTCTGCGTATATCAGTTTGATGTAAGATCACGTGCTTAGAACTCTATATACGTCCGTTGAATTTTAATCAATTCGTAGTATGAGTATAATAGTATGCAAATATTTATTATATAATTATACTTGCACAATATTATATGAAGTCGTCACGTAGTTTATCAACTATAATTAGGTAGAGGGGTACTACGCCTAAAAAATAAGGAATAAAAAAAAAGACGGAGACGTCGATATATTGATTCAACATTTATGATAGCGGTCGACTGTACTTGTGTACATGTTGTGTGTGTATAATGTATGTATAGGTACTTGTCTCGTTACATTGATTAGGTTAGGTTATTTGTTTAATAAAGGTAGCGGTTGTGTAGGTATATGCGTATTGTATTGACTTCATCCAGCCATTTTCATTGCGATAACTCGTTTACTGGTCATTATAGGCAAAAATTAAATAATTCTTATAACGATCTGACAAACGTAATGACTATAATATGGTTCCCCCAAAATGAACATCACTGCTGTCCGTTATAATGAATGTTACTTGCAGGTGTGTAGCCAGAATTTTTTTACGGGGGTGTTTTAATTTTATATTTAAATACAACATGTGTGTGGGGGGGACTTTGCACACTCTCCACTATTGTAGTCATCCATATTTTATCTACATACTATAATAATATCAGATGCGAGATAGAACCATAGATGACAAAACATAATATTTTGTAGAAAATATCGGAATCATAATATTATAATACCTACATATTATATAATTTTTGCATAAATACGATTAACGGGGGATGCGTTGGGTGTTGAAAGAAACACCAACGCCACTGAGACCGTCACCTATTAATTTAAATAAAATATATTACATAACTCATAATATTAGTTATATAAGAAAATATACAATAATATTCTAAAAGTCAAAACCTCAAATATTGTGAAAACAGTTTTTGTGCATGGACGACTTATGTACAACACATTTTTACCAAACTTGATATCTTCTAGTTAAAGTAGGTAACAAACAAACTCGCATGAGAATAAATTCTGCAACTCGATGCTACCGGAGGGCCAATTTTGAATGTGCGAAAATCTAGCGGGCCAGAGAACATAGAAAGAAAAATAAACCTTATGTTAACTATACCCCTATAAATAATATATTATTTACATTTAATAGTTCAACACTAGATAAGAATTTATATCTATATTTAACAACAAACATTATATCGATTTTAATAATTTTATAAATATAATAAAATAAAATACAGACAAATCTTAACATTTTGCATTTGTATAAACTAAATTGAAATGCTGTAGCACGGACCAGTGAAAAATGGTACTCGGGCCGCCCATTCCTGGTATATACCATGGATATCAATCTATTCAACGAAACCGGTCAATTGCATATTGTGTTGCAGAGAATACGTAGGTATATAAATCACGGTAACAGGTTACAGGTATCTACCTAATGCCTATACTGATGCAGTCTATACTATCCATTGTGTATTGTTAACTGGTTTTTTATATTTATTGGTAAACCGTTACTTTTCTTTTAAAAAAACATTTAAGACAATATTACGATACAGGGGAAAACAAAAAAAACTTTTATCGTACCACGAGTGCCGACCACAAAATCAAATACATTAAACATATATATAGATGGTCGACCCGCAATATAATATACTAAACGCCATTGTAAACGTAGATCTATATTACAATGCTATATTTTAACTTGAAAAACTTACCAGATATTCATGATAATGTACCAGACATATGCTCTGATAAAAATACAATATATTATAATATATTGCAGTAATCGTCATGCTAAATGGTTAAGTGACCATTTTTAAATTTGTATAGCTCCATAGTTTTTTTCCACGTGGTCACCTTTTGTTTAAGAGCTGCATAGCAACTCGGTCAACGTTATACGTGAAAAGTGTCCAGGTCAACAAAATATGGAGTTTTACAAATTTAAATTTTAAAAAATAATAAAAATTGTCACTTGACCACTTTTTGCATAGCGAAGACGGCGCCGGTACAATATTATTATCTATATATAAAGGGAGATTTTTTTTAATACACATTCACCTAATCAGTAAATTTTTGTGATTTTGAAAAAAGTGGTTCAAAATAATCTAAAAATGTAATATTGTTAATTCATAATTGAACCAATAGTTTCTTATTTATGTGTATCTCAAGTTATAGAAGCTTAGAATGTTCTTAAAAATTGTGGTGCATCTCGGCTCCTGGTTTTAATATACTTTAAACTACCTATACACTTTTAATTTTCAATGAAGTGGGTATCCATAAAAACTCTGTGAAATCCGAAATCAGATAATGTGCGATAAAAAATTATTCTGTCAATAGTTTTTTACACGATTGACAAGAACAATTATTATTCGTCCGATATAAAAAAAATGTTGAAAATGTGCTACTAGAGTTTAGGCATTTCACAGTGTTTTTATTGGCTCAGTTTCTTTTATGTATGGAAGCCAAAAATACTTGAGCTTTTTTACGTCGCTGCTCTACTGACCGAATATAATAATCAAAACAAAATAAATGTACAAAACAATTATTTTTAATTTCCCATACACATTATTTTATTTAGAGCGTATAAAGAAATATTATTTTAATATTTCGTTTATATAATATATGCGTTTAAATAATATAAACTACAACGATGGTCGGCATCACATTCACTGATCTTTTTATATATCATTATAGTGTGCATGGTGATAAAAAATCTTTTAATCTTTGTTAAACTATTATATTATAATTGATGAGTGATGGCACAACATAAGCGATTTTTTAGAAAAACTATTTTTCTAATCTTTTTAAATATTTAGAATAATAAATACGTACATTGAAGAAATACGTGTTTTTTACCTGGTTTTAATAATGTCTATATTCAGCAAATTTAAATTAATAGAACTATAGTAAATACTTGAAAACATTATCTTTAAATTAAAGACCAGTTAAATTTAATATTATAATGTACCTATTATTTAAGTACTTGGCATATTATTATATGATAGGTACTATAAATCTTTTATTAGTTTTTAAAAATAAAGTACCTAGTCAACGCATTTACTGTTAAGGACGGCTACTTAAGATTACTAGATGTACTAGACTTGGAAGGCGGAATTTCGCCTAAATGTTGTGTAGGTTACGTCCTATTAATATGATATAATATTACATTGTATTCTTGCTGTAACTATAGTTAAAATTTAGTAAATTACTAAATTTTCTAGTAAATTATGTTACTTGAGTACAATTATATAATATCGATGGCTCAAAAAGTTTGGATATTATTTTTTTTTCTATTAAATTATCTACCGTTCTGTACGTGCGTTGTCAACTGATTATCGCTAACACACTAAATTATGTCACAGCGTTATAGTAATATAGAGATTGCCGAATATGTCACTCATCCAAATTACTCGTTTTTTTCCCTAATATATAAAAGTATTGAGGTATATTATTTTCAAAGCTATAAGTAATCAAAAAACTATTTTATGCGATGTGTATATTATCAATTACCTACTGTAGATTAGTAATTATGACAATATTACAATTTAAAATGTAATAGTTTGAAATTTTACACGTAGGTAAATTCTTATAAATATTTGCAGAATATATAATTGTCCTCGATTTTTGTTTTTATATTATTCTATCAAAAGAAAAAAAATGAATACCCAACTTGTTTTGATCACTCGAAAAATTATTTATTACCGCCTACGTATATCTAAGCTACCTGTATTTTATATTTCATCTTAAAAGACCATTGGTACCTATATTGTTTAGTGTTTTTTTATATTTAGTGGACAGTAAGTTATAATAGTATACTGGTTTGACATCAAATACATAGGTACCCTAATATGTATGTCATACTCGTGATTTGACCTAAAATAGTCTTTCCAATGATAACTAGATTATAGTTAAAATATTTTTTATTTTTCTACCTGCTATATTATAACTAATTTTTTTTTTTTTTTTATTAAGCCGCAACGACAGGTTATTGGCATTATAACTAACTATAGTTCTATGTATTCAATTTCACAATCGATCGACGACGTGTGTAGTTAGGCCTTTCGAACTCTTTAAAGTACCTATAGTAATGTAGTAGGTACTTACAATGACTTCAGTATCTAAACTATGAATTTGTATACTCGTAAAGATTTTTCTACGTAGGTACCTATTTAAACTTACAGTACATATTATTTACAACATAGGTAGGTACTAGGTAGGTTGTAGGTATATAATGTAATATATTTACACGTATGTACAAAATTTGATGTATATAATAGTTGAACTTAATTGATAATAGTTAATACTTTAATAGTCTACAGAATTTTACGAGTTATAGGTATATGTGCTAATGGCCTAGCATTTGGATGTATAATAAAAGTACCTATAGTTATTCTAGGCAAAACCGAAATGTTTGTACACATAGTCGAGGTAAAGGTATTAAAATCAGAAATCAATAATTATCGTTAATACGTTACCAAACTGTACTGAGCTGGTGTACTAATTAAATTATACTTCGATTATTATAAAATATTAAATAAATATCATTTTTTGTTTTTGAATATTATTCTTTTACGGCTTTCGCAATCAAAGATGTGCAGTTTAGGCCTTTTAAACGATTATTAAATAGAAGACATGTAGCACAATGACTTGAGTATATGTTCAACTATAACTTGTATACTCGTCTATATGTGTATAATTTTAGTATAGGTAAAATATTAATATAATATAACCAATATTGCTGAACTTAATTGTTATTATAGTTATTATCCTACAGAACAAGACAAGTTATAAGGTACCTATGGGCTATGGTCTATTATATGGATATGTCATATGTATAGTAAACGCATTCTATTGGAACTCGATTATAAAATCGATATGTTTGTAGACGTGGCCTCGGTAAAGGTATATTAAAATCAGAAATCAATAAGCTCACGTTTATCATTACATAACTGTACTCTATATATTTTTAAAATTATATACCTAATATTATAAAATATTAATTTAATACACCATTTATTTTTATTTTTTAACGTTATTATTTTTCTTTTATTCAAGACGATTGTGTTTTGAACTGTGAAATTGTGTTCATGTCGGTTAGTGACTAACCTATAATCCGGAAACATGGCTTTGGATGTTTCGATAGAAACCCTCAAAATGATTTAACTTTATCGACAGTACCTATATTATATACTTTATGCACGTCGGGTTCTATAATTATTATGTATATATTTTATTTGTATTATACCAGCTCAGCGATCGATATTATAATATTCACTCTACAGAGTCTAGAGTGCATAATGAAGCCCCAAAAACCGTACGATAGAAGGTGTAAAATACACAATATAATACTATATTGAGTTCAAACCTATATTTTAGACAAATAATATGGACGATTGGACGAATAATATAGTTGTGTAACACATATTGCGTTGTTCATTGAAATGCACATTTTTTTTACAAATATTTTTTACTATAAGACCTGCAGACTTGACCGAGATATTTGCAAGTATTAGAAGATTAGAAGTACCTGTTTTAGAGCAGTGTAACGTACTTGTTTTTAAAATGTAGCGAAACAGTGCTATATTATTTTGATTATTATTTAAAATAAAGTAGTTACATATACTGCTTTGGTGCCTATACTGTTTACATAATAATAATTTATGGACGTAATAATTATTATATATTGTTATATTAAAACATAGCTACTTTGATATATTTTTAAACTCTGTCAATGCTCCAACGTGGATAACGTAAAATAAATTATGATAACTCGAACGCTCGAATAACAATTTATCATCATATTATGGAATATTTTAATCGTCATAATTCATAAGTGTATAATATAGTGTAGATAGGTATAACGTATATAATAAGTAAAGACAATAGGTATATTCTTTGATAAACCGCTAAGAGCCTCAAGAGCGTGATATAGACGATACATAGTTTTATTATTATATATTTATATAATACAAAATATGTTTAAATTGCATGCCATTTAATTGTTTACTACTCATATAATATTGAAATATTATCATTGTTTGTTTTAAATTTGATTTACCGATCCTAGGTTAAAGTTTTTTTTATATATTTTTATTTTATTAAGTTTGTGGGTTATCGTGTATATTATTTTATATAATAAAAAATATGAACATGCCACCATCGTCGTTTTCAGTCTTATTCACTCTTATATATAAAGAGCTTATAATTCGATTAGGTCGCAGCCCGTAGGTCACCACTTACCAGACGCAATAATAATATATTATGTACATTGACACATTATTGTACCTGCAGTATGTCTTTCGTATAGTTATAATCATTTTTTTAACTATATTATAATGCGTTGTACACCGAAAGATCAGTATTACTATTATTGCAATTTGCAATTGTAATAGTATGTGCTTTTGTCTGCATAATGATAATTGGATAACAATAACAATAAGACTTTAGACTTAATAAATAGATTAATTAATGTACATTTGACATTAATAATAAGCATCATATCGACTGGAAACTTTAATATTTTAAAGATGAAAATGCAATATTACAGTACCGTTACACGCTCCAATAGGCAATAACTATAATAAACAATAAAACGATCAAACAATCTACTTTAACATATTGTTATACACTTACAAAACACTTAAAATATCTCAATACACTCAATACACTTACAAAAAAACTATCAACGTCTGTAAACGTGATGGATGTTTCAATTGCAACTCATTTTACCTGTGGTCTGTAGCGTACATGGAGAGCGTTGTTTTAAAATAAATCTGACGTGTCTTAAGGTATGTACACACGAGCGCACATTGTGTGGCGAACAAAGTGAGCACCTTCGAACACGAACAAGCTCGCATGAGCATGTGGAAGAATGTATTCTTTCGTGTGGACATCGTGCGTCGCACACACAACCCATGCGTGGTTATTCGACCAAATCCCGGATTTTTCCCTGCGCTTTTTTCAGTAGTAGACTATACGCCATGCGAGAATGTAATCGAGTTTACTTTATGTTTAAAGGTGTTTACATTTTAATTGAACTAAGTAATAACTAAGTAATACTCTACATTTTTTTAAACTGAAAAGTGGAAACGTAAATCGTGTTTTTTGTTGTTTAATCATGAGTGATCAATTACAAATTGCAAGTGCAGCGTTCATCGTAATGTGTGAGCTTGCGAAAAAGAAAGAAAAAAAAAATGTTCGTAAAAGACGATGGTGGATGTCACAAATTTATAGAGATAACGAAGATAGAGGCTCCAACATGATAAACAGTATTAAAAATGACGTAAATGTATTTCACTTTCAAAATTTCACCAGAATGTCTTCAGAAGATTTTGAAAAAATAATTTGCCTTGTTGGCCCACTTATATACAAACAAAATACTAATATGAGACCTGCTATTACAGTCCAAATACGATTAGCAGTGACGTTACGATTTCTCGCTACAGGAGATTCGTATAGTAGCTTGCAATATCTGTTTAAAATTTCTAAACAGATCATTTCTACTATAATTCCAGAAGTTTGTAGCGCACTTGTTAAAGTATTGAAGACATATGTAAAGGTAAGTTCAATAAAAAGTATAATATATTTTAACTGGAGTCAATTTTATCATTAATTTAATCAACTAATCAACATTCTTTAAAAACTGAGAAACAAACAATATTAATTATTAACAAAAAACGATTACTTTTTAAAAACATGCCTATTATAAAAAAAATAACAAAAACAACTTTTGAAATATCCTTTGGGTTAACAATTTAACAGTCATAAACTCATAATAATAAAAATAATAAATATCTATAAAAAAAATTTTTTTATACAGACAAATGTCTGAATATACATTTTTAAATCAGAAAATTACCACACTTAAATATTGTCGGTGTCATGCAAAAAATTACCAAGCAATATATCATTATAAAATTTCTTATTTTTACACAATTGTTTTTCTCGATATTTACAAGTACCCAGCAATTTATATTTTTATTTAATTCTATGTCAGATGACTACCTAGATCTAATACAGATGACGTAGACTCAGATAAAAACTCCGTTGGTGTACCAACCGAATTTGATGAAGAGTGGTTTGAAGGGTCTATATGAGTATTCAAGTTATAGGAACTTAGATTTGTTTGTGGTACTGGATTTTGAAAAAGAATATGTGGGTTTGCAGAATAGTAATCATATCTTCCCATGTCCGCGTCAAAAAGTATGTTATTAATATAGTGTTGGACGATCGATCGAGTGTGTGGTGGATAAGATCTTATTTTGTTTGCTACATGGGCACCATATGTTGTACATTCATCGGATGAATTTGACTCAAAGCTTGACGCAGACCTCTTCAGAATGTTGAACGCTTCATCAATTTTATGATCAATTGTATTGGTTGAGTTTTTCTTATTCTTTTTTCGTGGTTGATTTGGATTCCCAGGACTAATAATTTCATCAACACTATCTTTCCTGCTGGGTGGTGGCACTATTTCATTTTGCGCTGGCGACAATTGCTGTGTTGATGGCCCTTGTATTTCCGAAATGTCCAACGAAAGGTTATCATTATAATAACTGTAGCTATAGTCAGAAGAAGCTTCTTCAACTTCATTTTGTAGCTGAAAATAAAATATATTTATAATTAATACATGTAAAATGATTAACCATTAGTAAATAAAATTAATTATTAATTTTATTAATAAACAATCGAGAACTAGTAGGGTTTTAGTGTACCTCATAATTGAGTAGGTTACTGTGATAATAAAAAATACGATTCTGAGTTATAATAACCCTAAGTTATATTTATTTTTGTTTTTTTCCTAATTATTTTTAAAAATAAAAATTATCTCATCAACATTTGGGGTAGTAAAATGCTCCGATTTTTGAGATCAGCATATTATAACGTACCCGGTAGACATGCTCGACAACTACTATACAGCAGAGATGTATTTGCCTTATAAAATTTATCAAACGTTAAGACAGGAGTTACGGATTGATATTGCTTTATTTTTATAAGCTGTGAAGATGAATTAAAATATTTCATCTAAACATGATACTATTTAAAAAGCTTGTTTTAATAATTTTTCAACGACGTATTTTTTAAAAAATGTTTAAAAGTTATATTAATTTTCAATACATTTTATCTAGGTATGCAAAACTGTTTAAGTTAAATTAATAGTATAATAAATTATTTTCTTTAGATGCCTTCTACTCCAAATGAATGGCTAAGAATTGCTGAACGATTTGGAACAATGTGGAATTATCCAAATTGTATAGGAGCAATGGACGGAAAGCACGTAGTCTTACAATCTCCAATTAATAGTGGTAGTGAATTCTACAACTATAAGTCTTTTTTTAGTATTGTTCTGTTTGCATTAGTTGATGCAGATTATAATTTCCTTTTTGTCGACGTTGGATGTCAAGGAAGGATATCGGACGGAGGTGTATTCAAAAATAGTGAACTATTTAGAAAAATCGAAAGAGGGAATTTGAACTTACCACCCCCGATGCCATTGCCAGGAAAAAACATTGACTTGCCATATGTGATTCTTTCAGATGAAGCATTTGCCTTAACAACTAACGTTATGAAGCCATATTCTGGGACACATAATGTAGGATCAAAGGAAAGAGTTTTCAATTACCGTTTAAGTCGTGCTCGAAGAACTGTTGAAAACGTGTTTGGAATTTCATCTGCAGTTTTTCGAGTATTAAGGAAACCTCTTTTATTGGAACCCGAAAGAGCCCAAATTGTTGTCATGGCAATTGTTCATCTACACAACTTTTTGCGACAAAGTAAAACGTCTAAAAATATATACAATCCACCAGGGACTTTTGATAGAGAAGAAGAAGGCCAGATAATACATGGAAGTTGGAGACGAGGGGAAAATGCATCATCACTACTACCTATAAGAAATATACCTCGCCGACCTCCTCTTAATGCACAAGAAATAAGGGAACAATTTGCAGATTATTTTTTAACAGATGGAAGTTTACCGTGGCAAAATGCTTAATTTGTATATATGAGAGTATTTTTTTTGTTTGTAGGTTAGGTTAATATCTTGTAGCTTATATAAAACTAATAAAAATAAGTTAAATAAGTTAAGTTTGGAAAAAAATAATATTTATAAAAATATGTAAAATGTAATTATAACAACTAATACCTACTAAAGAACATCGTAGTTATATAAAACAGAATATTACAATATGTACTCAGACATTAATATTATTTTGGTAAGTAAGTAAAATATGCAATGATTCTAATTAACTTTATTTATTACTTATTATATATACCTATATACGAAAACTTACATTTTCTGAATTAATTGTCGGCCTTGGATCATCTCTCTCTTTTAAAAAACTCATTGCATCATAACCATACCAACTTGAACGGAATATTTCATTAGCTCCTATAAATAAAAAATAATTAAATTAAACTGTTTAATATTTCAATTTATATATTACCTATTATAAACTATTATAATATGTTTACAAAAGGTAATTGTTATAAGTCCATACATTTTTTTTTAAAAATGCTATTACATCAGGTAAGTGAATGAATATTACATGAATTCAACTTATACATTAAAAAGAAACCACATATATTTTTAAGTTAATTTCAATTATGTGACTTATAACAAGTGTGCACTAAGTCCTCGATATTATGTAAATGCAGTATATTACCTTTTCCAGTTCCAAGGCTTTTTTTCACTTTGGCTTTTTCCCGACGATACGACCCCTGAATGCTTTGAATTTTTAGTTTCACTTCTTCTATATCAGTATCAAATTGTTTTGCTAGGTGACACCACGCATCATGTTTTTTATTTTTAGAAAAATAATACTGATTTGTTGGATTCCAAAGTACTTCTTGTAGCCTAAACTCATCAATTAGTTGCAAAGAAGTTTTGGTGTCCCAGTCTCTCCTTTTGGCTTTATTCATTTTGAATAATAAAGTATGAACAACTATATAAAAATTAAATTTCAAAAATTATTAAAACACGAATAAACTAAATATTTTATTTTGAGGAAGGTAAAATTAATTCCTTAATTTAATTTACCATGCCAGCAACTGGCGGCCCGCACGTCTATTTTATACGGCTATCTATATTATTGTATTATATTCTACAAAATTTAATGAAATTTAATTGAATATCATATCAAAATAATTATATTATATAATTATAATTGTACGTTGCGTTTTTCGTACGGGTATTCTATCAGTCATATTTTAAGTCAAAATTAATTTTTATGATCATTTGAAGTTCTCATGTATAGCGATTTTCTTATTTTGTTGTAATTCAAAAAACGAATTACTGCAGATGCATGAAATTTTGACTGAGTGTTTAGTTTACGTAAGCATTTTCTACACGCCATAACATTTTTAAAATATTTTGACTTATTTTGAGCTGTTTACGGATAAGTGATTTTTTCAATAGTTTTCGAACGCGTCGTGGAAAACAAAAAAAAAAATTGGAGAAAAACGGTAATTTTTACGCAAAACCAGTTTTTGACAAAATTGATAAAATTTTTATGAACGTTTTAAATTTAAACTTTCACGAAATCACGTAAAACAACGATTTAGTCTCAAACGATTTTTGATATTTATTTTTATTCAAAAAGTATAAGAAGTAGAAATTTGAAACTTCCACCACTTGTTTAAAGTGACATTTTTTTCACACGATTTTTTTTTCAAAATATTTCGTTGATTCTTCAGCTATTTATAGGCATTTTAAATATTTGATTTTTTAAATTTTTTTTTTATAAATTTCGTTTAATTTTTTTTTGGCTGAGCCAAAATACTTAAAAATTTAATAGAAGATTCTACATAAGTTAATCTATGAGTTATTAAAAATTTTTCAAAATACATTGGCACAATTTTTTTTTATAAGCGTTTGAATTTTAATTTATATTACAATTTAAATATAGGTAATATAATAATATATATCCTAGAATGACACATCATCTCCGTTCACTATCGTTTTTCGTGTACAATGATACCCATTATTGGATTCAAATTTAACACATCCAATATAGTAACCTACTCTACGAGAATCGCGGAAAAAAAAGTCCCGGAAAAAAAAGTCCCGGTAAAAAAATCACGGTAAAAAAAGTCCCACACTAGGAAAAAAAAGTCCTGATAAATATATAAATACATAAAAAGTGTTAATTACTTACTTAAATGACATATTAAAATATAGTTTAATTTAATTTAATACTAAGTCCCGATAAAAATGAATGAAAATATATCAAAATTTAAGTATAAATAATAAATATGGTAAAATTGTATTGAAAAGTTACATAAAAAGTCATATAATAAAATAATAATTAGGTACACCTCTTCCTTATATTATGGCTTACGGCTGTTAAGAAATCTATACACCGATATTGCCTGCTTGTATTTGTATACATAAATTTTTCAGACGTTTTTCTACTGTCCGAGTTTGCCCTAGTTTTTTAAGACTTTTCGACTCCTATAGCATCTAAAGCTAATTTTGCTTCATCTACGGAAATTTCCATTTTTATTTTTCTTATTAATTTCCAAATAGTTGGATGCTTATGTCCACAAAGTTTTGAAAATCGGTTATTCCATCCTTCTGTCATATTATTTGCTCGATGCCCCCCTACTAAAGTGGCATTATATGTACATTCCACGAGGAAGGTGAAATATAGGTGAAATTTTTCGAAAATGCAAGGTAGAAGCTGAACCTACACGCCTATAGGTACCATTTACATAATAAGAATCAAAATAAGTCAAATACAAAGCACAACTTACTTTTTTTCCTAGTGTGGGACTTTTTTTACCGGGACTTTTTTTTCCGATTACCACTCTACGATCTCCTAATATACAGCAGAGCGACATCCACTTACCCGCTATTTTTTTATTTTTATGAATATCAATAAAATTTTATTTGTTGGGCCAACAAGCGTGAAAATTTAATACAAGGCTCCTAATATATTGGTACAATAGGATGTAAAAAATATTAAAAATACATAGGCACAATATTTTTTTATAAGCATTTAAAGATCGAATTTTGACGAATTAAAATAAATTTTAAAATTTTAAAAAACTTTTATAGCTAAGGATTGAAAATTTAATTTAAGGTTCCCCGTAAATATGTTATATATAAATTACTTTATTCACACTAAGATCATCAAATATACTTAGTATAGTATCATAGGTTGACTGACCGTCTTCGCTCATAATCGTTTTTATACTATTATATTATAGTATATTTTATACTTTTATATTATATCATTGAATTCAAATTTATTACAATCCATTACAGCGACACACTTGTAACCTACTATACAGCAGAGCGACACCCACTTGCCCATCTTTTTTTTTATTAACTTAAACTGGTACTTACCGCACAATGAATACTCCGATATGTATGTACGTCGATGTATGTTCTCAAGAGTAATTTATTTGTATTATATATTTAGTACATATTTAATCAGTACGTAGGATATAAAAAAAAAATCACAAAATTTAATGACACACTACACGGTATTTAAAAACATTTAAACGAGCAACTAACTTGTACACTACCGTTCTATTTCAAAAACAAAATATTACTGTTAACTGTTAAACTGTCTGCAGATATTCAATCGAAATTGAAAAACTGGTGGTGACCAACAGCTACACTAGTGGTGAGTTACGGCAATAGTGCATGGAGTACAATATAATGTTATCTTACTAAAAAAGGTATAAAATGTGGCGGACGAGGGACTAGGACATAGGCCACCCTAAATAATAATACAATAGGCAGCTGCTACAAGCCTACAGAGTACAGGGTATTTTTGTATTGTAGGTACCTACTCTTCATCATTAGTGTTAAATATCTTTATAATTTAACATTAAATAAAACTGTTGTTAAATAATATATTGAAAACGATGGTTTAACAGAACTAGTCATTTTACTAATTTTAATACAGTCTTCTGTATATCACACGATTATTTAATACATACACTATACGCAATACAAGTTAGTAATGGTTTTACACAGTTAGAAATAAAAATTTTTTTTGTGATATTCATTATTCAACACTAAGTTCGAGCAAAATATAGATTTATCATACTAACAACATCACCATCTTTAGTAATTGCCTATATTTTATTTAGCTACCTCTTTTTGAGTACCTATAATAGGTATAAGCGTAGACAAGAACCCGTAACATAGTAATGGTATATATAAAATTGTAAAGATAATCCGCATACCTGAAATTAAAACAATTCATGTATATTTTGAAGGAAATGAGATTTTACTGAAAAAATAATCACATCAATTATATTAACCATATGCCCAAAGTTAGGCACAAGCTTTTTTTGGGTGGCTGGCTGGATTTTTTTACAGACCAGCTGGGGCCTTGCCCCCGTACTTCCCAAATAATAATAAATATGGTTCCAATTTATAGAACGAATAAATGGCTCTTGATTTGTAATTTTTCATTATACTATTTGAGGGGGCAAAGCTCCACCTAGTTCCAACCTAATTGCGCCTATGCATATCATGCCATACTTTAAATCCAAAATAAATAAAAATGGGAAATATTTTGACGCACAGCAGAAAACAAAATTAACCGTCCACACGGACACACGAATGCTCGCGGTGTTCCTTTGAGCATGACCAAAATACCGACAACGATCGGCTCGCCATGTGTGCTTGCGCGGCTTATTCGCCGAACGTTTACGAATAGGCCGAATAGGCCGCACACTTCGTCCTCACGAGCGAACACACGCATGCTCGGCTTGTTCGCCGCACAGTATGCGCTCGTGTGTACGCACCTTTAGGAAGCATAATAATTTTTTTGAAAGTTATTATTCATTTCAACAAACCCACGACGATTAAACAATCGGTACCATATAATATTATTACTATGTGCGCTTTTGTATTTACGAGATTTAAAATTAAACAATAACATTATAATATGCTGCGATATAATAACAACGCTCGCTCCGTAGTAAATAATTTCGCAAATTGACTAGGTACCCATTTTATTGACAAAACGTGAAAAACGACGACGTGTACGTATTAAAACCGAATGGCGTATTGGAAAACGAAACCGTTTTATTTTTCTCTATATTTGCCCGTGGGTAGAACCTATATATAGGTGTATTAATATTATGTTAGTTAATAATAATGCGTCGACCTTTGCCGCGGCAAATAATAAATATTTACATTACTGCGTAGACCACGTGGTCCGCGCAAGACGTGTCACGCACGTGGGCCTTTGTCACATAAATATTATTTTTTCCGCACTCGTAATTAACGTAATTGTTGCCATCAATTTTAAGCAAACAGTTATATAACATTATAACAGTCGTGGGATGAAATCGATTATAATAGTATAATCACACGACGCGTTCACAATGGATTGAAACAATATATAATATCATTAAGTCAAACCTTTTTAAACTTGGATTATTCAGTGAAAACGAATTATACTATATTCGTTGTGGCGTTACGTATCGCTGTCGGAGCAGCCCGAGTACCTATACAAAATAAATGCAAAACGATTTTTTTCTGGAAAAAATTTATCGCTGTCCAAACGTGCGCGCGGGCGTCATACTTTTGCGATCTCGTAGGTATTATATTTTTCTCTGCCAAAAATTAGGTGCCCATACCTATCTCTAAAGTCCCGCGTGAAAATTGAGACGATAGAATAGTGTAACGTCGCTCGTGATAACATTGTCGGATTGACGTCTCGTTATCGTGGCTAGGAAAATGATGATTGCCCATATTATAACGTTGGAAATCTAGGCTCGGAAATAGCGTACGTGAGTTGTCCGTCGATTGATGTATCGCGCGTGCAATTTCGCTTAGAATTAGCCAATTATAAAATAATTTTATCTTATTGCGTTGCTATATAGAATAGTAAAAAAACTTCAAAATATATATATATTACGGGCTGCGAACCGATGTAGTGTCAACGACGGCGTGGGTACGTATAATATTATTTGAGATAAAACCACAAAGTCGACCTAACCACGTGCGTGCGGTATTCTATACCATATATATACTGTATATATGGTATTCTATTATACCATATATACTGTATATACCTTACCGCATACCCTACCATGATATTATTATAACTCTACACTGTGGTGGTAACTATTATATTTTATCTAATACGTCCTTGGCGACGACCCACAGTAATTAAACCGCGTACTATACAGTCCTTCAACTTGTGTCCGGACCGTCCGAAATAATAATATTATTCCGCCTACGCCAGAAGGAGCTAAGCTGAATAATACATTATAATAGCGGTTATTGTGTTCCATTATATTATTATACATGAAGATTCTATTCTGACACCGAACAGCAGTCCATCGTAGGCACGTCACATGTACGCATCAGAGTATTATAATCTATAGATTAATTTTTTGAATGCTATAGACGTTGATTTTTACAGGGCGATTCTTTTAACACCTACCGAGTTTTAAGTACTTTTAACAGCCCACCGAGTAACGAGTTATATGTTTCAAAGTAATTGAATTAAACTATATAGATTGAGGTTTTTCGATGCTTCACAGTGTGTTTATTTTAACGCAACTATCGTCGGCTGTCAAATATTATATTGTTGCCATTTCGTTTCTGTCGTTTTATAATATTGTGATTTTTCGTGCCCATATTTATTTAGATATATCTGTGGTCATACCGTGTGCGTGTGCACTGCACGGACACGACATTAACCATATATTATGATTATTAAAAAATATGTCTGGTGCAGAAAATACAAAACTGTTCGTATTTTTACTCGAGCCCACAACAAATAATCCGTTGCCCGAATAGATTATAGGTATTATGGGTACTTATTTGACTATTTATTTTCATGATATTTGATGCAATTAATATCGCAAATACTTTACATATTATTATTATAACGCGCAGCACTGCAACAGGTGTGAGAATTGGCGTTGGGAATTTTTTTTAAACGGAAAACGAGATTGTACGCTATAAATAATTAATATAATATATCTTCGTGTGTGAGCTTCACCTATATACGTGATGTGTAGCAGTCGCTCGTATAATGTGTCTTCGGATAATGATAATTATTTTAATAATATTAATATAATCGTATACATAATATATTACATGACTATGACAACGAAATTACGTTATCACGCGTGTCAAAGGCCGTTTCATAATGCATTCGTAATCGGCTTGACATCGATGACGGCCATAGGGTGGTGTGCTTAGTCTCACGCGATTTGTCGAGTCCGATTAATAATATTTACCGTGCGTTTTGTTTTACAGGTTGTGTCTTGAATACATCTCCGCAGAGACGCTGCACAGCTCCTCCAGCCGAGTTGCCGAGTGGTCGAGTGATATAAAGTCGCACCACATATTATTATTACAATATAATAACTACGAGGTCGGGGGACTCATTTCCGACACGTGAAAAGGAGCAAACCGTTTGAACCGCAATCATGATGGTGAGTTATTTTTTATTTTTTATTATTAATCATCGCCGTAACACAAGCCGAGTTATCTATGTATTTAATAATAACACGTACACGGCGTAGGCCGTAGACGACATAATATGTACAACATATCGTTACGTTTTTTTTTTAAATACTCTTTAAACGTGGATTGCAATTTGAAGTAAAGACGATCATAGCTGCTCTTCGAAACCCTAATCCAACGTGTTACTTTTTTTTTTAACCACAACCTGATCATTTTTACTCGATATTCATCTGATGTGAATTTTTTTCACGGGCTTTTGTAGACGTAGATGTAAATAGGAAATAGGTATTAAATACTGAACCGAATGTTTTTTAATTTATAAGATTATAATATAAAAAAATATAAAATGTCAATAAGAGGTGTGAAGAAATTATGGGGAATACGTAAATATGCCATCATTTCATCGACAAGGTTAGCACATTTCATCAATTTTTTAATCGGACAATTACTTTATCCTTGCAGATTATAGGTAGGTGGGTACTTATCACTTTTAGAAATCCTAATTTTTGCAAAATATCTAATGTGTTAATTTTTTAACGACAATTCAGTCATATTTACTCGATACTCTTCAGAAGTGGAATTTTGTCATGGGATTACCTATACAAATAGGTACTTATTGAATATTGAACCAAAAGTTTTTTAAATTTAAAGGATTACTCAAAAAAAATGTTCAACATATATATTAGAAAATATACAATCTTTAACTGTTGTTACAATTTAAGCAAAAACACGGGCGTAGAATAAAGAAAAAAACAATATTCCTACTATGAAAGCTTGAGGAGAGCAGCTACCCACCCAGCAGGAACACTCAGGCACGATATATAGATAAGATTATTATATAAAATGTAAATAAGAGGTGTGTGGAGCTGCAGCGTATGGGCAATCCTACGCAATTATGGTGTACTATATAATATTCAACTCATCGACAAGTATATGAGGTTGGCATATTTTATCCATTTTTTAATCATTCGGACAATTACTTGTCCTTGTCAATTGGATACGAGTCACTGTATATTATACAAAGTAGTTTTTAACACACAACACTCATTATATCGATAAATGTTCGTTTTTGAACCAAAAAAAAAAAAATTGTAATTGTACCTGTAAGCGTATTATCGTACGCTCACTATACAACTTTCACGGGATATTCACTGTCATTAAACCACTTCACTTCTCGTTTAACTAAACTTTAATTACTGATCGATAAAACTGCACTATATGCTGCAGGTTCGGTATAGCTGATATTATTTCATTTTTTTCAACGTTCATTTAAATATTTTGCTTCTGATCTGAAAATATAAAAGCATACAACAGCTGTAGGTACATCACCAATAAACATACACGTACGTTTAATTAGTGGCCTAACCAAACTATACAACCGCACTGCAGTACCTGTACAATGATAAAATCAGCAGAGATTTGTTTTATTGAACAATATAATGTTATCGGTACCTAATTTGTATAGGTACCTACCTAATTTGTACAGATTTTTTTTATGTAGGATTGGAATGTCTTGATTACAGTAATTATTATTATGAGATCAATTATTTTTTACACATCCTTTCTGAATAGGTTATCGCGAACGCTTTTTGTTTTTATACTTTAAATGTTTAATTTTACTTTAAAGATAATCAGTTTAATTTGATATAAATAGATCATTTGTAATTACGTTGCAATTACTTATTTTTTTTTATCGCTTGACCCTTGTTAATGAATTTTTTCCATATCAAGTATCAATATTTAATATACGCAATTGCGTTTTCAGTAATTCTTAAAACCTACTAAGAAAGTTAATACGTGCAGTCTATAAAATATCATGCGCCTATTGCTGAATTTTTATTCAAGTTTTATTGTGACGAAAAAATGTGTAATTGGGACACAAATAAAATTAATAGATTAGAAAACGAAATTATTCAAAAATAACATTTAGATTAAAAAGAAATTCTGGGAAAGAAGGATCAATTTTTTAATTATTCAAGTAACACAATCGGTTTGTGATAAAACAATAGTATATGTGTATATATTATATGATCGCATATAGTGTATTAATTTTAGAAATATGTTGATAATTGTTAAGACTATAACATAAAGATTTTTAAAATTGTTTTGGTTGTACAAGACTTGTACATTTTTAACAAATTTAAAGTGTAATAAATGTCATACGTAAAGTTTTAGGTACAGTTTAGTCCTTGAAATAGTTTAGGCCCATTCATTGACATTTACGGTCGTGATTGTGATTGTGCACATCCTAGCTGATAACCAAGTCCTTATTTCACCGATATTCTTCCATAATATATTAATATCTCAATATCACTGTAGTATTCCTATTATTATCTATTATTCCGTTAAGGATTTTAAGTCTGGTTGGATTTAAATGTATTGGAATATTCCTGACTCCTCTCTGGGATTCTGGGTTCAGAGTGACTCTCTGTGGGTTTTAGTGTAAAGCAGATAAGTTAATCGATCCATTCCGAAACAAGATTAATCTTAAATAATTCGTAATAAGAAGTAAATAATATGGTTTCTTATTTTCTTAGATCTAAAAAATATTTTCGTTTATTTTAAAGAAAATTATTTTTATATTAATAAGTAATAATTAATGTTTATATCACGATAGTTTGCGTTTCAACTTCCAAAATTGAAACAATACCCAAAGCTCTGCACAGTTTACCAATTCCATGTGATTTTTTTTTGTGTGAATAGGAATGAGGAGAAGTAAATAATTATATGAAAATAGTCTTGTATTATTATATTTAAAACAAAAAGAGTAGGTACATCACCAATGAATTATAAGAGTTTATTATTTTTATTCTCCCTGACTATTAATACTATAGTATTCTTTTGATATTTTTGTTTAATTACTGCCTGGTAATTAGGAAATGTCACTACTGGGTGCAGGCTTCTGATCTAGCAAGTAATCTTTTCACTGTATTTTCAATTAGAAAATATTCTTTGTGTATCAATTGGGGGGGGGGGGGCATATTCAAATTGTATACGTATATATTAAAAAAAAAGATAAAGATAATTACTTATATAATACATTAAGCATACATACCTCTATTAATATCCACTAGGTGCCTAAGCTCCCTTCCGATACGTATAATAATGTATAATAATACATAATATCAGGGTGGTCCAACCTTTTGTAGTTGGCGGACCATGTCATACGTTTATATAAGTCCGGGTTGGCAAAAGAAAAAAAGCAACTTGTTCATATCTTATTTTTTAACAAACATACTATTATTATATAATACACAAGTTATCACAGAACAGAAAAAATAAATCACTTTGAGGACCTCGAGTTGGACCACACCGATACAGACATTGAGACATTATTATACATTGTTATAACTTTATATTTTCGTAGTTAAGTATTATATAGTTCGTCGGTGCAGAGAACTAAATTATTATATTCGCTTGGCGGACAACGCTGGCCATATTTAACGATACCTATAGGTATACATAATTCCGATATGTCTATACTAATTAGGCTATCTATTTTTAGACTGCAAGTACAGTTGTCCGCAGTTGTCCGTCCGAGTCCGTGTCGCACCACGTAACGGTTTTTTTTTTATTAATCATATTAATATACATTATGATACACGTACCTAATATTATATACTTACCCGTGCCGACTACATCTTACGATAATATATTATATACCTTACTACCTTTTTTTTCATTAATCATATTTATATAAATCGTAATACGCATACCTGATATTATATACTTACCCGTGCCGACTATATCTTACGATATATTATATACCTTACTACCTTTTTTTTCATTAATCATATTTATATAAATCGTAATACACATACCTGATATTATATACTTACCCGTGCCGACTACATCTTACGATTTATACACCTTACTATCATTTACACAAAAAATATGTCATAGTTAAAAAATATCTCTCGTTATGGCCGGGCACATGCATCGTTTTTTTTTTTCATTTTCTTAAATGTTCTGCAATAATATATCATATTATAGTTAAAGATAAGGCACGTTTTCGTGCAAATATCTCTGTTGCTCGAACACATATATATAGGTACATTTCGTCGGGATTTAAGACTGACGGCGGACGAGGATCTGCGTTCAATCGCAGTCTATTCGCGGTCGTCGTCGTCGTCGTGGCAAAATCATCGAGCGACGTCGTGGACAAAACATATTATTTAAAAAACAAATTAAACAATTATTTTTTACTTCTGAGCCGCCTCGTCATTTATAATTGCCCACAATACCTTCATAGCAGCACTCTGTCGACGACCAACGGTATAGGCGAATAGACACTCTCGCGCGTTCCTCCGGCGTATATATTCCACGAAATCCTCGGTCGACGAGTCGTCCGTTATCGCATATATATAATAAACTGCACTCCAGTAAGTATAATTGCACATTGCACATTACATTATATATAGGTCAAAACTCCATTTAGGGAAGAAGTGTTTTTTTTTTTCCGTTCGTATCTCTCGCTCGTCCGGGGCCGCCGTCTGCCTCTATTTAGGTACACTCATTCAATATACAATATTATTTATATATATATATAAAAAATATATTTTAGTGTCCGTCTGGCCGCGCACAAGTGCAGTGTGTACCTACATGTACGCCTATAGAGTTTATTTTTAAATATTAACGTATTAATTTCTCGTCGGCCAAATAACTTGTCAACGATCCACCTTTTTTTTCCTCGCTCTGTCTCCGTCACTTCCTCAGTCAGGTCTCGGCGTCCCCCGAGCGTACGTATTTGCTGCAGCGGTGTATGCGGATATATAGGTGCACACGTGGAATGCAAAATATTGTCGCAATAAATAACAACAATATAACTGTGCCGCCCCAAACAATACTGCTCCGCGGTGTAAAATATTGTCGTATAATTATTGTAAAATACAAGAATAATAAATAATTGATAAATACCGTGGTCGCATTTCAGGGTTCGCAAGGCGCAGAGCCGGAACTCCAGTCGTTCCTGTTGGACGACAAGTCCAAGATGAAAGAAGTACCACCACAAACCAAGTGAGTTTTGTTGATAATTTTTTTTTATTCGCAAGTTCTTTCTTTTCATAATATGAAATGTATCAGCTAAAGTGGCGTGGAAGCTATTTTACGTAATATAGGTATAGCCGTATATGTATACCTAGAAAATAATGTAATTCGATGGTCGGTATAATTTATTAAATTGTAAATATACGATCGGAATAAAATATATAAATCGTGTTTAATTGCATAGTCACATCTCTGTATCAAATTCAATCTACTCTTTCGACGATTATTTATGTGCGACGTTTCAATGTTTATTGTCCGTGGACGATTTTTTTTAAATGTTGACTATCACATTTTATTAATTTCAAAAATTAAAATATTTATTATATTTGAAGTTTTGTCACTTTATGTTATATACAGTGTGATTCACTAATCATGTTCATCCTAATTTTTCCCTTTAATTATTATGCATTTAGTCAGATTCCGATTTTATAAATATTTAACACAATAATTAAGGACCACATTTTCTATTACTAGGATTTTTTTTTTATGACATTTAAGAAGTGTCCTGTTTTACAACTTTTTCTTTCAAATCCTAACCACCCTCATTTTGTGTGCATTGTTAAGTAGATACATTTTTTTTGAATACTTTTGTGTAGGTACTTATCCGAGTATAAATTCGAACGATAAGTTTTCGAGTTATTAAAGTTTGTGTGCAAAGAAAATAACAGTCCATGATAATTAGAAGGCATGGGGGTCATTACGATTTGATATAGTTATCGATATTAATTTTTGAACATTTTACAATTTGTAAAATTTACCGAGTATAATTGGTAATAAATAATATTATACATAATAATATATTATTAAGTAATATAATAAATTCTACATAATATTATATTTTATAATTTCCATTATTCAACGCTTTTTCATCATGGCAATAGGTACATAAAGTTTGATACTTAGTTCATAATCTAATTGGTTAGCTTTTGTTTAATAAACAACAACATTTTCAACAAAATCATCTGCCGAATAATTAACCGTACAAATGTGTAATTGTCATTTGATCATCAGAATCTTGTGAAGTTCGGGTCGTCTCTAGACACTGCTCAAAATATGGAACACAAATCTACAAACACTACAAATCCGAGTACCTATTTGAAAAAAATTACGGTCCTCTAGAGTAAACTTAAAAAATGTCATAAGTCAGGATTAGAACTATTAATTGATAAAAAAAAAAAACATTGTGTGAGCGCATGCTCAGTGAATCATTCTGTATATGATATACGGTGTATTCGTTTTTTTTTTTGTCCAGAAACGTGGCGCCCGACTAGAGACTGCGCCGTCGTCGTTAATTATTAGTTTTAAAAAGCGTGCTCACCGAACTCTGAACCGATATAAATATATAATAATTATCGAGTACGATTTCGGCGCCGGGCGGCGGTGTGCTGTGCATTGATAATTATTTCGGGTCCGTATTGTAAAAAAAAAAAGTATATAATAATATATAATGATTGATTTCTTTCGAAACCGATGATGACGATGTGTAGTATTACGTACGATTGCTGTCTGCAATTTTGCAGTCGGATATATAATTGTATTTCACGTAGACTATATACGTACGTCTATATACCACGGTAGTGGTTCGCACGCAGCGTGAAATGCGGCATATGTACCGCCGTCGACCGATTTTGGCATTCGCGGCCAAGGCGTACACATTTTGAATGTTATTTCCGCAATTCCGCGTATCGTGACAGAAACGGTTACCCATTTTGGTATACGGTCGAGTCTCGATAAAACTATCGACCCGCGACAAGTCGAATTTTGTTGGTTGAAGCATTTTTCGAGTTGTGCTTGAAGAGGTGTACAACTCGAAAAATACAAAAGTCGAATTTATTTCTGTTCTCGTTGAGTTACATAATATTATGTACTTACCTACTTCGTAACCTCAAACAGTTCAAACGCAACTTAAAAACACTCGCGGGAGAAGCAGGATAAAAATCGAGTTGAATCGGAGTTTTCTAGTTATGCATCTATATAGAACCGATGACTGTGTTTAGTACTTTTGGTAGGTACTAAAGTTTCTCCGTCGTTGTGCCGTATTCGAATAGGTTACCTAGTTGTAGGTAATCGGTAACACGCAGTTGGTTAGTATTGTAGGTAATTGGTAATACGCGCAGGGGTAAAGGTACGCGTGTCAACGGAAATCGTGTCTGTACAATAATATTTAGAGATGCTCTAAACATTTACGCGTTATTGACATCGCCGTATTAATATTATTGTTATCGTTTCTTGTTATTATACTTTCGACCCGACGACGTCGTCGTTTAAACATATAATAATATTATAATACTATGTATAATCGACGTCCTCTGAAGAATACAGACAATACAGACTCGTTATTGTCGTCGATGTGACTCATCGGGCAAACGACACGGGAAAACGGAAAAACACAACGGCCCATATTGTGCGTATATGTCTATATTATAGTCCTGCAATTATATTCACTATAATAATAATAATATGTTATCTCCACTCTGAGAACACAATAATAATATCATCGTTGTCTTACCGCCAGCCCGAGCGAACGCGTGTGATGCGTGTAGTACTCTACCACAGATTAAATTCAACTAAAATTTAATTTAAATTTGTTTAATCTGCGCGGGTACACTGCAGTATATATCGTTACCAAATCCACCGAGCTTTTTTGGTCCGAGTCTGATTCGCGGATAATTGTTTTTAAGGGACGCGTTCATCGTATACAAATATATTATATACTGTAATCGTTTTAAATCGATGTAATCGTCATCGAATCGTTGTAAGATTCCAGGTTGAGCCTCACTGATAAAATCTGGTATCTAAAATATAATATAGTATAAAACTTTTTTCAAATATCCATTAATAATATTTAATATTGGTGAATAAAATAAAATAAAAAAATAATATACACATTCAATTTTCCAAATTTGAATCAATTTTTTTTTCTTTTGACGCCAACCGCATCAAAATAGTTTATCGTATAAAAAAAATATATTTTCACAAATTCATAACCTGCATTTAGGGACATAGTTGGACATTTTAAGGTGGCTCTGGAGATTTAGTTACATAGAGTATGAGAATATATAAAAGCGGTTATAAAAGCCTTCTTAGTTAGTATACCAACTAAATCTTTAAATCTATACCTTTTAATAAAAAAATTGTTCACGAAATAGTCGATTTTCAAAAAATCCGTCAGACACAAGAGTACAAGACTTATAAACTCATCTATAATACCGTAAATTACCTATATTCACCCTTCACAGACATCGTATCTCGAAGTTAAGTAAAATATGTAAAATGTTTGTTCTTAACTTTTATAACTATATTATGCATAATAACAGCTACGGTGATGTAATCATATCATTATTTTTATTTTAGTAAATTACAAATACAAATTGTTTAAATATACTTAAAGATAGTGGGTATATTACGCGTCGCATGCAGTCTTTTGAGAAAACAAAATTGTTATTATGAAAACAACAAATTGTTCTAGGTGACATTTAATGGTAAAATTTACATTTCTTTCTATCGGTTTAACTCTAACAATTATTTCGTATCCCGATAAATAATTTTAAGTACTGCAGGCGACTGCAATCATCTAAGTGTTCTGGTTTTTTGTTATAAAAATAAACAGCCGTCATGTTCGATAATATTATAAGTCTCGTTCGACTGTTCTAAAGATAATATAACTACAAAATATATTATTATAGCCTTATAGGTAGGTACTCCAATTTTTGTCCATCGTACGGATGATTCGTAGGTAGGACATTACGAATATTTTACTAAAAAATTTGTTATTGCAAACGGCTAACCTATATAAACTTACAAAGAACCATAAGTCATAATATTATTATCTAATTTTATATTTTTATTTTCATTTGGCGTAAGTGTTATACGCTGTTATTTAAACAAGTTTTGGTACGATTATTCTAATTATTCTGATTATTCTAATAATTATTGGTTTTCAATACGTTTATTTTTAAATCAACTTTTATGTGGTTATAATTCATAACCAATTAAATCAATAAAATATGAGAATAGCGATCACGTGCACGAACGCCCGCCACGAACAATGTTATAAGAACGACTTTCATTTAAAATTAAAAATGTAATTAAAACATAATCAATTATCATGTATCTGAATAATAGTATATATGTCCATGTATTCGTTTCAGACGAAAATCTAGCAAAAACCAAGAGAAGAGCGAAGTCGTACACCTCAATGGCGACGATTACTACGATCCATTCATCGAGAGAAACTTGGAACACCCGACCACGTGAGTGTAGTGCCCAGCTATATTATGTAATGTGTCAATAGAATATTATACTGAGTACTGATATTGTATTATTGTGTAATTGAATACAATATAATATCATATTATATCATCATCATAATTATAATTATAATCATTATTCATATACCATTGACTTGACCAATATGGTTTGTACCGATTTAATTTTAACGGGGTACTCTCATGACTCTCACACTATACAGGGCGATTTTTTAAGCATGCTCATCTTGTTTGTATACTAAAATTATGCATACATTCAAAAATTCTGATTTTTAAGATTTTTAAATACCCTCGAAGTCCAAATTTTCGAATCTTTGAGATTTTTTGTATCACTTAAGGATGATCCCGTGACAATACAAACTTTTGTTTTTCGAATAGGAACCTCTTCCTTTTTCACTTTTAATTATTCAGCAGATATTCTTTTTGAGAATTTCGATGTATATAAATCAAAGTTGAGTTATGTCGCACTTATAAAACACTATTTAATTTTATAACTTTGTGCACTAAGGATAATATTTCTATGGTTATGAGTTAAGTTGGTATGGATGCTTAGATAATTTGAAAATATTGGTAGTTGTTATATTGATTTATATTTTTGTAAAACTATTTTTAAAGATTATTATCCTTAGATTAAACATTATAAATAACTCATTACTCAGAAACCGCTCGATAGAATTTTTATTTAGATACATACAAATTTTTAAGAAATTCATCCATTAAATAATTTTCATTAAAAAAGGGCGGCTCTCGTTTAAAAAATAAAAGTTTCTATCGCCACAGGACATTGTTTAAGCGTAGTACAAGAATGTCGGAAATTCGAAATAAGGTATAATTGAAAGTTGTAAAATTCAATTTGAATGAAAGAGACGATGGGAGCGATCATACTTAAAAAATCGCTCTGTACATAATATATTACACTGTACTCCATAATATATTATATTATATACTTTTAATTATCTATGTACTGCAGTACTATATTATGATATTCTTACTCGTTTTGTCGGGCTTGTACCGTATCTGTCGTACAAATAAATGGATAACAATTATTTCGATTTTTTACAGCAACGGCGAGACCCTGACTCATTTGCTTAAAGCGTCCCTGGGAACCGGGATCCTGGCCATGCCTCAAGCTTTCCAGTGTTCGGGACTTATAACCGGCATATTCGCAACGGTGTTCGTGTCGTTCGTGTGCACGTTTTGTTCGTACTCACTGGTCAGTGCACGCAATATTATAATATAATATGTACTTACTCGCATGTCCGAGATTCACGTTGATTCAATTATGAAATGCGTATAAGATAATAAATCGTTTAAGGCCGAAGTCTCCAACCTATGCGCCCCCCCCCCCCAAGCTTTCGAACCGGATCGCCGCGGCTAATATATCATGTTTGAAAATATAATATTTAATATTTTAATATTGCTGAAAAGTTGTTCTTTTATCTATGTCCGTCTTCAATTTCATTACTTCTCCATCGCTATATAAACAAAATATCGCCTAGTTATGCCTTCGGCGTATCTCAGATTTGGCCCTCCGTAAAAAAAAGGTTGGGTTAAAGGCATAATACGATGTTTTCGAAAAGGGCTCTCGAAAAAAATAATAACGTCAATAATGGCACTGTACATAATGTTATTATGGTGTTTTAATTTTATCACTGTTATAACGCCGATAAATATAAATCAATCACAAATCCATCGGAAATAGATCGTAAAGGCGTAAAGCCTCCTGTACGCCTTACGAGACTTAAAAAAGTTCCCATTGTGAGAGCGATTGTCAAACGCAGAACGTTATATGATATTATTACAAGGCATACAAGTAGAACATCGATTTACAAACTTCTAACCGAGTCAGAGATATTATTGCTTTACGCAACCACAATTTGTTAAAAACTTTAATAATTTATACTTTGCAGCAGTCCCTATATTATATAATGCTTATTGAATTAAATTTATCGAATACTTTTCCAGTTGGGGGCATATTATTTACTAACAGCATTGTAAACATTATTAAATGTTTGTTAATTTATGTATGATAACTATATGGTCTATACTATAGAAATGCGTTGGAATTAATTTCGGAAAAGTGTATATAGTTTGAGAAATTATTATTTTTTTTAATAAGTTAATTGGACAGAGCAGTCGTTTAAACTTAGCAGGCAAGCCGCTTTTTCATAGCTGGAATTTAACAAGAGTTATGTGTATAGAAATTTGGCAAAATTAAGTAACTATTATGATCCTCTGTTGCGGCACTGAGCACATAATATATTACAATCATTTTTTAAAAGATTTTATATTTTTATTTACCTAGGATCTAAAAATCGTTTTTATATAGATTTGTTTACCTATAGTGGTTTTAACACGGTACCTAGAAACTCGCGTATATCTCACACACAATAATATGATTACATATTAAATTATCCTCTCGTCTCGTCCTTACAGGTGAAATGCGCCCACACTCTCTACAGGCGGACCAGAGTGACGGCCATGGGCTACGCGGACGTGGCCGAAGTGGCGTTCGCCAACGGACCAGCTTGGTCGCGAAGGTTCTCGGCGCTCACCCGGCAGTCTGTGCTCTGGCTGCTGTTCGTCACTTACTTCGGGACTTGCAGCGTTTACACGGTGATCATCGCCTCCAACTTCGAACAGCTGTTCGCCCACCACATGGGCTACGCGCTGAACCTCCGATACTTCATCGCCATGCTGCTCTTGCCGCTCATACTGCTCAGCTACGTGCCCAACCTCAAGTACTTGGCGCCCGTGTCCATGGTCGCCAACCTGTTGATGTCCGTCGGTCTGGGCATCACGTTCTATTACACGCTCAACGGCATACCCAGCATTTCGGAAAGGCCGGCCGTGGGGTCCTTGGAAACGTTCCCGACGTTCTTCTGCCTCACCGTGTTCGCCATGGAAGCCATCGGAGTGGTACGTTGCCCACCCAGCCCATAGAGGCGCGATATATTTGTCGATTACCTAGTGAAACTGCACTCGACACTCGTCGATTTTCCATCCAAATCGTTTTGGTACATTCTGAGTACCTATTTCATACCGACCCCCCCTCACCCCCATAATTTTGGCCGGCTATTACTTCCAACATTATAATCCTGTAAGTTCGTGAAAGCACATAGTTTGCTGGCTTGCTGCGTTGAAGTTACTTTTGATTCGACGAAATCGCTTCAATATTTCTGCTATTTTACTATAGGTACCATTATATATAACATACCCTCTTATTGATTTTCCTGTTCGTCTATTATTATATTGTGTTTATTATTTTATTCACAAACGCCAAGCGCCTATATAAAGCTTTATAAGACCTACCTAGATATCATGTTTTTATAACATTTAAAAAAATTAGACTTGTATAGGTAATATTACTTTTATTATTTATGGCTGCAGGTGATGCCGTTGGAGAACAACATGAAAACGCCCAAAAAATTTTTGGGAGTTTTCGGCGTGCTGAACGTCGGCATGGGTGGCGTGACCGTCGTATACATTCTTCTCGGTTTCCTCGGTTTCCTGAAGTACGGCGATGAGACAAAACCCAGTATAACGCTAAACCTTCCCACCGAAGACACGTGAGTGTAACATATACTGTAATATAATGTAAACTGTATACAGCCTGATGTCCATATTTCTTATAACTTTTCGTTGTATCGCTCTCGACTTCCACCAAAATCCAAGATATACATTCACTCATAAATACTTCGTATGTTTTGCAAATATATTTAGTTATATAATAATAATATATAATATGAAAAAAAATATATCTATTCAGAACGATAACGTGTGCGGATTTGATATGAGGCACTCAGACAGTGGCGTAGCCAGGAATTTCGTAAGGAAGGAGGGTGGAGCTAAGTCCCACTAAAAAAATCTCCTTTAAACTTTCTTTTACTTACACTTTTTGTAAAATCATTTTTTTAATAAAATACATTATGATCAAGCTAAAATAAACACGGTAAATGGGTGTGTGGGGGTGGGGGTTATAGCCCCCTCAGCTATGCCACTGGATTCAGACTGTGCGTATAGTATCGCGTTATACGACTATTTTATTTAAAATTTTTCATTCATGCATATTTTTGGTGACCCACACCACCAGAACGATGAAGTTTATCGAGACCAACCTGGGTCACACATTTCTGTGACACCTGTTGCACTCCTGGACAATGTAAATTATTGCATTACTTTATACATGCTTTGCGACGAGCGCGCAAAAAAAAATGAACAGATTCTCTCTATTGGCTGTATATTAATGTTTGTTTGTTTATTACAGTGCCGCTCAAGTGGCCAAGATATGCATCAGCTTAGCAGTTTTCTGCACGTATGGTCTACAGTTTTTCGTTTGTTTGGAAATCGCGTGGACCAAAATCCAGGAAAACTTTGAAAAAGCTACAATCTACCACAATTACGTACTGAGAACGGTTCTGGTGACCTTGTCTGGTGAGTAACGCGATATCGTAAACGCAAATTGCGAATCGGTATTAGTCGATTATTTTTTCTTTTTACTCGTTCTCTTTCGAAAAAAAACGTGTTTTTAAATTTTAATTGACTTTAAAATTGAATTTCTCCACTTCGTGTCTTTGTTTTTTTTCTTAAGACGTCGATAAGTAGAAAGCAATTTTTTTTCAAATACAAACGAGTTCGAATCGATTTTTGAATTTTAATAAATATTTTTTAATTCTGCTAATGGAAAAAATATTTGAATGGAAATTAAAAATGTATGGGGTAATAATTTATTTATACACCTACTACGTGACCAAAACTTTTTTCGGAGGGCGAGATGAATTACGATTAAAACGAATAAGGAACTTATCAAATTTAAAGATAAGTGTATCGTCTAACAAGGCACCGCGTAGGTTTTTATTGATATTCTAATTGTAGTGTGAGTTATATTACAGCAGAGTAAAATATCACAATTTTATGAAATGCCAATAACTTAAAAAATTAATTACCTAAATTAAAATACCAATCAATAAAACGTACGGGTTGTCCGATATAATGTTATGATATTATTATTTCTTACCTTTTAATGTGGTATCGAAGGCCACTCTAAAAGAATTCACTCTAATATTAATGCTAATTAGGGTAGTATAGATGATATGTGTGGGCGGTCTGCTGACGCACGCGAGTCCTAGCCCCGTCCAAGTCCTAATATATATTTTATACCGGAGGGGAATAGGTATAACTCCTCGCCCCTCTACCCACATATTTTCCGGATATGGACATTTCGATCCGATCCCTACGCCTTTTCTTGTGCGGTCAGTTAAGGTCACCCAATATTTCTAGATTTAAGCCTCTCCTCCTCGGCTCCTCCCCAAATCGTTTAGACCTAAGTTCACTCCTCAATACCGATTGCGGCGACCATTCTTAATACGCGGACACAAGCGGTGTAACAGGAAGTCCCGACTCAGATAAAATAACTTTTGTTCCAATCAATATTTTTATTTTAGATTCTGAGCGGAGCGATGAATGTATTGGTTTTACAATGATGTATGTTTTTTTTTATATTTTTATATTTTTATATTTTTATATTTTGTGTCTGTCATCACGTTTTGGGACAGTAAAAGTGCTTCGATTTTCTTCAATAGTACCTTTTCTGATAGGAAAGTGAATCTAGTTGGTACTTTGGGGGGTCAAAAGTAAACATTTTCCAGTAGTTTTCACAAGCGCCGGGAAAAACAACATAAAAATTAAGGAAAAAACGGGAATTTTTACGCAAAATCGATTTTCCAAAAAATCGAATTTGGTTATTGGTGTAACTTTAAAACAAATGACCGTAGATAAATGAAATTTTCACTGGTTGTTTATATTTGCATTTTCTATACACGATAACATTTTCAAAATATTTTGATTTATTTTGAACTGTTTAGGGACATTTTCATTTTTCATTTTTTTTTAGTTTTTTTTCTAGAAATATCAATAAAATTTTATTTGTTGGTTGCGAAAGCTTGAAAATTTAATAGAAGGCTCCTAATATGTTGTTTCAAAGGCAGATGAAAAATATTAAAAATCCTTAGTCAGAATTTTTTTTTATAAGCATTTAAAGTTCAAAAATTGACAAAATATGGAAAAATCACGAAAATTAGCAAATTATTTTGAGTTAAGAATTCGTAAAAATTTTTCTTTTTAAATCTAAGATTTGAAAATGAAACACAAGATTCCTTATAAGATTATCTACCTTTATCAATAAAAAAATCTCTACCGGACAGTCAAATTAAATTTTTATGAGCGTTTGAAATTCAAATTTTTACAACATTGGATTTTCACTCGATTTCTCATGTAGCGATTTCCTTATTTTGTTGTAATTCAAAAACGAATAACTGTAGATACATGAAAATTTCACTGAATGTTTATATTAGCATTTCCTATACACCATACAATTTTGAAAATATTTTGACTCTTTTTGAGCTGTTTATGGACATTTACAGCTTTCAATTTTTTTTAGTTTTTTTTTCTATAAATATCAATAAAGTTTTATCTGTTGGGCCAAAAAGTGTAAAAATTTAATACAAGGCTCCTGATATATTGTTACAATAGCAGTTGAAAAATATTAAAATACATAGGCACGATTTTTTTTTATAAGCATTTAAAGTTGGAATTTTGACAAAATTTATCAAAATCTCGAAAATTATCAATCGTTGGAATTAAAAATTATAAAATGTTCAGTTTTTTATAACTAAGAGTTGAAAATTTAAAACAAAGATTCTCTTAAATAATTCATACTGTAACCAAAAAATCTAAAAAATATATAAACACACTTATTTTTTACAGACATTTTAATTTCAAATTTAGACAAAATTTCATATTTAAACCAAGAATTACGATTTTAGTTATTTTGTTGTGATTGAATAATACTATTCGTGGGTACTTGAAACTTCTAAAGTGTACTATTATATATCTATGATAGTATCACGGTTTTTGTTGATGTATAACGCGTTATAAGTATCTAATGGATATTGTGATATGATTAATTTGGAATTTATTATAGGTACCTATTATAGGTCAATTTTTTGTTTAATACCATAGATATGTATATAATATGCCTTATACATAGACTGACATACCATCACCGCTCAGAATCGTTTTTCTTATACAATGATATTATATCATTGAATTCAAATTTAATACCATCCATTATACAGTGACCCACTTGTAACCTACTGTACAGCAGAGCGACACCCACTTGCCCACCTTTTTTATACTGAAAATAAAAATAAAAAATTTGATTTAAATCTTTTTCGGAAAAATTCGAAATAGCAAATTTGTATATCTGATTATAAGAACAATTTTGATGGTACAAAACATTTATCTAAGTCAAGCAGTTTGTTTTTTAGATTTCTTAAAATTTCATTATTTTTTTTGAGTAAATGAATTTAAAACTCCACAGGTAACTCTTTTCAAAATATTATTTTTGGGAATTTCCAGTCATGAATATATTTCTTAAATCATCTATCTACCATTTTTGTCTTACGTTTAAGTAGCATCATTTGTTTTATTTTTTTTCGCCAGAGCTGTCTGTTACGTGCAGTACCTATACCGTGATAACTATACCTCGTTGTACTCGATACCTATATTTTAACAACAACAACAACAATAATAACGCACTATTGTCGTTTTGCAGTGGCGATCGCTGTGGCCGTGCCCACAATCGGACCGTTCATCGGACTCATCGGCGCCTTCTGTTTCTCGCTGCTCGGCATCATCGTGCCGGTGGTCATCGAGTTCGCCACTTACTGGGACAGGGTGACCGTCTGGATGACCATCCGGAACGCGCTGCTCATCTCCGTCGGCATTCTGGCGCTGGTCTTCGGCACGTCCAACAGCGTGACCGACATCATCACCGCGTACGTGCCCGTCCCCGAGCTGCCCATCAACGCCACGGTGACGCGCACGGCCGCCCAATGACCGGAAGTCCGGCCACCACACCGCCGACCACTGCAACCGTCGCCGCCGCCCCCCCACACACGCAGAACTCGAGACTTCCGGTCGTGCCGACTAGCAGCGTACGCCGTTACGACAATAATAATATTATAACATTATATACCCACACACACACACACACACAAATGATATGATATTGTATGTATTTTTATTAACGAGTGTATACGTATAATTGGATAATTGTATAAATCACGGTGGTCGGGACGACGGGGTCGGACGACGGCCGACGACCGACGAGTGGCGACCGCCCGTACGATTAGTCGTCGTCGTCATCGTTTCCTCCGACGTGCTCCCCTGACCGCTGCGCGTACGTCTTGTGCGCATGGCTTCGGCGGGCACACATAATAATATTATAGGTGACAGACATATATTACATGATGATATTATTTTTTATGGCGCACTCGCACATCGAAAACTAAAAAAAAAAATTGTTTAAGTATTATATTTTTATTATTATATTTTAATTTTAATTTATTTTCTAAACATAATTATGATGTCAGAGACTTACGATTAATCATTTCTTTTATCGTACGATCGTTTTTTTTTTTATTCGATCCAGACAGGCGCTTTACAATATATATATACTATAATATGATATTATAATTAAACGAATGTTTTTCATTTTATTTTTTTTTATATATATTTATATGTATTTAACTCGTGTATTGGATTTAAGTAAATAAGGTATTACAATATTGTATGTTATATTCTTTTGATACATAATGATAATTAATATAATATAAATAAAAATTATTTTAAAAAATATTTATTTGTTGTCCCATACAAGACAAGACACTAAAATCGAACCGAGTCACCACATTTTGGTCTGAGACGAATATAAAAAAATTCTGTAACCAAATTCGGTCGTCCTATACAGGCGACGTTTTATGATATTTCAATTTTTATGAAAAGTCGCGCTACGATGTTTTAAAATAGTACAATTTTAAAACGACCGTTTATTGGTGAAAAATGTAAATATCTTAAAAAATCCAACCAACAGTCGTTGTGTAATCAGTATGGATTCGCAGTAGGTAACGATGAGAGTTTAAAATGGCATAGACCCTTGCACAAGAGACTTACAGAGACTTAAACGCCGAAGTCTCTACGAACATGTTTATGATCACCGCAGTGGCTCTGAGTAGGTATATTACACGCACTTGAGGGGGTGAAATTCATTTAGATGTCAACGATTTGTGTAATGTATTTATTATTATCTATTGGATTAGTATTCGATATAAAAGTGTGAAAAATATCATTTATTATATTATTATGTTGTATTTTTGAATACATAAGTTGTTTTCATTCATTCAAAAATTCAACAGATTTCAAAATTGTTTTATTTTCTCCGTATAAATAGCTCTACAGAATAGCTTTTTGATTTTTTAAAAATAATTATGAGCGTATTTAAATTTTTTTTTTAAGCTAGGTACACGGTAAAATGAAGTGTGTCGGTTACTTATATATATAGGTCAGTAATCAAAGTTACCTATATATTACATTGAAATAAACTTCACTGTAGACCACCTGAATTATTTTTCGAATTAGAACTACTGACTTTGATTAACTTACCTACAGTACCTAGTATATACCTAACATACCACAGTATAATCTGGTAGAAGGGGCGAATGTAAGTTCCCACACGAGATATAGCAGGTAAAAATCACACCCGGGTATGCATACGTAAGTTTCCACACGAAAAAAAAATTTCACTGATTACAAACTTCCTTCCTCCCCTTTATTCAGACCTATAGGACTGACGACTTAAATGCAGTTGGTTTGGTTATAAGATTTGTTTGTTTTTGTGTTGCATAACAAAAGTCCAATACATTTTTTAATTAAATTGAATCTAGTCCAAATTTATAATAAAATTTAATAATATATAATGTGTAGGTATGAATGGTGGTCTTATATGCATATTATATATGATGTACATAATTATAATAATATTAATTGAAAAAATTAAATTTTATGTGGCTTATTGCGAAATCTCAAACCCTTCACACAGTCATACTGTGTAATTATTTTTAAGTTTTATTTATTTATTTATTTTTTAAGTTTTAAGTTATATTTTGTTATTGATATAGTTTCCCCCTATAGTATTTGGGCTAGTTCCGATAAAAGTCTTGCTACAAACGCTACCGAATGTACAAATAATATGTGGATCATACCTACACATCATAATTTATATTATTAATTTTTATTATGTGTCTGGACCAACTACGTTTAAGTTGTCAGTCCTAAGTCTGAATAAATATTCGTGTGGGACTTACTAAACCCCGGTAGAAGGGACATCCTAGTAAAAAATGTTGCTACACAACTCAATTAAAACAAACAGTAGTCGAAGTTGAATTTCTGCGGCCTTTTGTGTTATAGTCAACCATTACTACTTTTAAGACGAAACAAACGAGTCTTTTGATAGTTCATTGGCGCCGAACTTTGAAAATAGTGGCCGGGCAAATTCAAAATTCAACGGTGGCATAGTTATTATGTCTGGTGGCGTATAGGGCCCAAGTGTTGCTCAGGCAAACACCTTAGATATATATGAGTGAGCGGGTGGTATTGATTGAAGGAAAATAAAATATTTCATACATTGACGATGATATTTGTACTATTGTTCACATAATATTGTGTCTTCTGTTATTTAATATTTTCCCGTTATAATTTTAACGCAATAAAATTCACATCCAGAGAGAAAAAACTAAAATGGAGAGACGGATTGCTTGTCCATCATAATATGCCACACAAAATTATGCAAAGAAACCGAAACAGAATTATAATCCAACAATAATAATATAGTTTAATGATAGTACCTATAGTATATAGTAATTAAGTAATAATGTACATACTACAGTTTATTAAAAATTAATTCGATAATTTCACGTTAATTAAAAAATTAAATTTAGTAAGTTAACAGTTAAGTTAATCAAAAGCCAAGAGTAACTAGTCAAGTTAAAAATTTAAAATTAAATCAACTTTTTAACTTCTTAACTCGTTAATGCCCAGCCTTGTTGTTTTGTATCAATCGACTATAATATTTTGTGTATTGTTTTAGAAAATAACCATTCATACTATATTCAGTAAAAAACATTCTTTCAGCACATTAAGTTGTATAAATTAATAATTTAAAATCAAAATATTACTTACACTTGCGTATTTAATTTATTTAAACTAATTAAAAAAAAAAAAACAAAAATCATAGAATTACGAAACAAAAATCAACTCATTGAATAAAAACATTATTTAGTAATTTAAACTACGTTTCCGATACTGAAGGTATCGTAAAGATTATACCGATTATCCCCTATTATAACGTCTTCAAGATTTTTGGGCGACCCTTTTTAAAAATTGTATGTATTGGTAACGTTAAACACAGTTTGAAAATCGCCTGACCCACCTTCGATTTGTCTGTACACAAAGAGTAAATTCAAGACGACAAAATTATGAAATCATAAATCGAGTCACAGTCTCTTTTGTAGGTAGGTAGGAATAATAGTTCTGATTTCATCAATTTTCAGTATTTTGTATAGTTAAGATTGGGAAAATATAAACCGATATCACGTGACTAACATAACCCCATACTTTTATAAAAGAATATGATGGACTATTTTTGAATTGATCGATGCGGCCGGGCACATCTCTTTTAGTAAATTCACTAAACCCTCGATGATCATTTAACTCCCGGTTCAAGAGGTTATGTCTGACACAATCATATATTATATAAGTACAGAGCATTTGGTAATAATTTTTTGATGAACGAATATGACATATAGGTAGTATAACTTCAAGAAGTAATCGCGAGAGACTTAGCACAACATATTTTTCACCACACACAATTATTGTCCATTTCATGAGCGCGTTGCTTACAATATATATATTTTTATTTAGATGAACCGGGTGATAGTAATATAATGACTAATAGCGTGTTGTAATATAGTGGGTAGGTATAATAATTGATAATAGTATATAACATTATATAATAATATGCTGATGATAAAAAAACGTTAATGTCTTGTCGTGTATATGTAGACTTAATAATAATATATAATGATAAAAATTTGGTGCTTTACGACTTTGCAATACAATATAATCTTACGATGACCGTAGTATAAAAACGGATGTAAAAAAAAAAAAATTGCTCATATAGTTAGTTTTGTGGGTAGTTGGTCGACGTCTTCTGCTGCCCTTTGACCCGGGATTCGATGCAGTTCAACGCTTCCAGCATCGGAAACAGTTCGGTCATCAGCCCGTTCGTGACGCTCACCAGATCTTCTTCGGTCACGATGAACCCGTCTGCAAGACAAAGACAAAAAAAAAAAAAATCACTGGAGACGTCTGCACAACAGGTGTCTCGCTGGACGATCGAGTTTCTATCGTTGATTTGTCCATGTTTTAAATTTCATAAATACCCGAATGTTTTTCGATCAACAAGTGACAATACACGCTCAATATGCTGGTGATGTCGTCGTCGTCGTCGTCGTTGTCGTCCGTTCCCGTCGATATCAGTTCATCGAGCCAACGACTCCTAAACCGCAAAAAAAAAAAAAACTCGTTTAGATTTAAATACATATTATAGCACACGGCCATATCGTGATTTGAATGTATAAATAGTAGCCCGGGAGGGGGGAGGGGTATTAAAATGGCCGAATAATCCAAAAAGACATTCAAGATGTTTTGAGCAGCCCCCCACCCCCAAGTTGTATTTAAATATTAAATTTAAACACCCCACCGCCATTTACAAACACCGAGTTGGACGCTGCCGGGTTGTTCCTATTGTATTAATTCATAGATAAAACTATATACGGTTACAACGCGCAAACATATTATTATAGTCTCTCTAAAATTACTGCAGGGGGATAAAACACCAAAAGTATCTTTACTGACAAAGATAATAAAGAGAAACAAAAGGTTAAGGTCTCCAATTTGGTTGTTATGTACTAATATTATTGTTGATGGTCACGTTATATTTTGTTTAACAATAATTGTTATTAATTTGTACTATGCGCTCGAGCAATTTGTTAGAGAATCTTTAAAGTCCATTAAATCTAGATTTAAAATAATAATTTACGCGAATTAAATTTGAACGTATCTCAACGTATTATTTTTAATTGTATTTTCAAAGATACTAGTTTAAATTATAATTTATAATTATAGTTTATACAATCACTGGGGGTGAACGATTTGACTAATTGTGAGTGTGATTGTATGCGAACTGTTTTAGACATTATACGTCGTACATTGACTTCCAATTAAAATGAAAAATACATTCATATATATATTATTAATATTGCAAATTGCAATGCAACTAACCCGTGACAAGCAAACCGAGAATTATGTGTATTTAATTTGATCAAACGTGTTTGGAATTTACCATAGAGGTATAGCACCAATTAAATTGTCAATTTAAACGGAGTAAAAGTTACCGTTAATATAGGTACAGTTTTATGTATTATTATTATACCATTTAAGATTAAATATTACAGAGTTCGTACGCGTAAAGTATTAAAATATGTATTCAATTTCGAAGAGCTGTCTATAAAAATATTTTTTTTTTTTTTTTGTTAACGCATAAAAAATAAGTACCAATAATCGCTATTAGGTATACCTAAATATAACATTGGACTTGAGAAAAACATTATTGTAAAAGATTGATTAATAACATCGTGTGGAAATGTACCATTAAAGAGCTGATGCTTTCCCAAAATAAAGACCCATAGTCAATGGTTTATATTTTTCCGATACGTTTGATAATTAATATAATATAATATGTCCTTGCAGATCTAACAGGTAACGTTTCGGGTACCAATTATTTTTGTGATATGAAAACTGAAGCATTTAAAAATAAAACATTTAATGTTTCTCTAGTCTCTACAATTATGGCCTATTGTGCTCCAACTCAACATCGTTTGATCATTAAAATGGTTAACTGATAGCACAAAGTCATCCATTTAACGTAAGACACTCATTATTTCATTAAACATTAAAATTTTTTTTTCACATAGTTTTAAGTGGTCCCAAAACAAAATTGTTGGTAAAAAATATATTGTTTTAAATTTTTTTATTATAACTCTTTGAAGTGATTCACTCTTTTGAATGACAACATACCAATTTTAATGTCATACTCCAAAGCAGAATATTATTCGAAGTATTTCAATAAACAAAAATCAAATTTTGAATGTGTAGTTTATGAGTTATAGCTTATAAGTACCTATTCAAAGTTTAGATGAGCGGAGTTGAGTGGTACGTGGCATATATAATATTACCCATACTCAAAGGCTACAAGTGTTGTACCTATAAGTTGCAGCTAATAAACTACTCGTCCAGAATTCGAGTGCTCCAGTAATACTCCTGCTTTCGATAAAGGAATTAAAAATGTTGTCATAAGAAAAGTAAAAAATGTAAGCGATAAGAGATATATTTTTTTTAGAAAAAATTCGCTTAAAATTAAATTGGGAAGAAATATTCGCAACACATCAGTGTGTAAACGTTAAATTTGATATTGAAAAATATCCTACCAAATGCGATTGTTATACTATAATGCGCGGTATAAAGTCGATACAATCATTGATTATAAAATGTGGAATTTACAATCAATACGGTACAATCAATATGGAATATCAATATGCGTTCGGTGCGCTGTGCGAGTACAAAGTAATAAGTCGACGGTAAACCACGATACGTATTATACTATTATTATTTGGTCGTCAAGACAGACGTACTTGTTCTGTTTGGCGTAAGTCAGAGCGTTCGGCCAGTCCGACTCTTGCAGTATCTGGACCAAGCTCTCTTCGGGCGTGGGCGCCAGCGGATGTGTGCCGCTCTCCTCTTTGGCGCGCAACAGCGCTCTCCTCACGGTGCTCACCTCGGCCGACAGGTTTTGCAGCTGCGAAAAGGCGAGTGAAAACACAGCGGGAAAAATCGTCACACACCCGGGGCGTGTCACCGGGTGAAATGTCGAAAATAACTCACCCTGTTGTCGGCGGCCGAGGCGGAAAGCGCGGTGTACATTTTCGCGGCGGCCTCCAAGAGCAGCAACAGCTGCAAGTGCAGTTTGTACAGAGCTCTGCCCAAGTCCAAAACGGACTCTTCGTTCGAGTAACAGCCGCCAGCACCGGCACTTCCACCTACACCTGCACCTCCTCCTCCGCCGCCGCCGCCGCCGCCTCCACTGCTCGTGCTCGATCCTTCGGGCATGCGTTCGCCGAGTTTGCACACTTTGAGCGTGGCCCGTACGGAAAACAGACACTGCGGATGATCGAGAAATCGACATTGTAATATCGTGCAAGCCGTAGTTCGCTTATCACCACCGACCCCAAATCCAGTGGCGCCGAGTTCGGTTAAAGGAGATATGATAGGCACTATACATATTATATATTCGATTATGACTAACACTGTATATAATACCAAATAATATTATGATTTAGGTATTATATACCTATGGAAAACGAATAGCAGTATGATGTAATGTCTTGTCTGTTATTTTAAAGTATTAGTTACTTGCCGTCAACTATTTTTTTTTTACCCGCCCTGCAACCCCAATACCCACAAACAATTTTAGCCGCAGCTAGAACGCTGTGCACCGCTTCTTAAGTTCGTCAGCCAGTGGCGTAAATGAGAATATTATAAGGATATTAATCAAAATTAATATTTTGGGTACCTAAATAATACATATTATAAACATTAACAAATTTGTTACAATTTTTTTCACTTCGCATTGCCAGACATCCATCAAGTCTTTTCGTTTCGTTATAATTTACAAATTCTATTAATCGTAGGCATATAAGACAATATTGTATAAATACAGTTTATGGGGGGACGGGATTCTATCCCCCGTAAATAGTACTAAATACGCACCTGCACTCGGCGCCACTACGACCTCACGTGGCAATCTTATGTTCAAATTTTATTTTTATCTACATAGAAACTTGCACAATACCTCGGAGGTCTGATCTTTGCGATCCATCAACGTGTCGATGTGCTCCCGTATCTGGAGCATCGGGAACCGCAACGCGCCATCCATCTTCAGGGCGGTCGGCGAGAACCACACGAGAGGTGGGTCGGCGTGCGTGGTCAACACTATGATGGCCGAGTTGAGGTGGGTGAGCACCTGTCGGCAGTTGACGTGGCTCTGGGCGCAACAGCCCGTCGTCGCGGGATCCTCTTCCACGTACTCGTTTAGCGTCACGCAAGCCTCGCGGGTCAGCAGAACGCATTTCCTAATGATGTCCTGTAACACACACACGAGATTAAACGCCTATACTAGTCGGACATTGTATTCAGCGATCAACGTATAAGAACAGGTTATTGTTCGAAAGCATGAATTATTATACAATAAGCTTGTGAAAATCGAGTGGTTTCGAATTTTATGTTTAAGTCTAAATGAACAAAATAAACTTTAAAACTAGGACTAAATAATTATGAATTTATGAACAGCGTATTGGCGTGTCAAATTATTATCAACTGTTCCAGTTTTGGTTGCTCTACGTGAAATGTCTAACCACCAAGCGTAAACACATTTTATTTTATTTTTTTATTCATAAATAAGGGACAAGCTCAACAACCACTAATGAGGTTAAAATATATAATCAACAGGTTATAATATATTCAAATTAACAGATATCTATACAAGTCACAATGAAAAGTGGAGCATTTGTTAGCGGTGCTGCACTTCATAAGATAGCTAATTGGAGAATTTTCAAAATAGTTTGCCTTAGAAATGTTGCCATGGAACGCACCACGGATCGTAATAATAAGTGGGCGGGTAAAGTGGAAGGTACATTGAAAGCAACGATGGTAGAATAAGGAGCAATCGCATTTAGGAATCGTCTTTGGACTCTTTCAACCATATTTATTAAACGGGCGCATCCCTCTGTTATTTATCGATTTTAAGCAGACATTTCACACAGATCATATTTTATATACGTCTTGCATATTATAGTGACGCCTCTGCTATACCTGTTGACTTTGTGAAATAATCGAATAAAATATTTCACGACCTTTGAGTACACCAGTATTACATTACTCGTGACATTTGCAGGGTGCCCCGCGCGTTCTGTACAATAGCTTTCTGCTTTATAGGTATACACTATAATACATAATACGCCGAACAGAATCGAATTTCGTAGGGAATCTCACCTTGACCACCCTGTGCAGAATGTGGAACATGTGTAACGCGTCGGTCGGCTTCTCGTCCAGCAGCGACCTCACCGTTGACCTCCAACACTCTTCGGTGTCGTCCCGCTGGAACGACATGAGCGCGTTCAAGTTTGGCGACGCGTTGCACGGCGTCAAGTCGCCCAGGTCGCCGATACTCGAACCGCTGGAAAAACGCAAAACGAAATCAATATCGACCGTCGGGCAAAGGCCCCGGGGGGGGGGGGACTAGGGCGAGGACTCACGACGTGTCGGAACGAGTTATCGAATCGGTGCGGTCCCGGTGGCTGTCGCAGGACGCGTTGTCCGGGCCCAGCTGAGCGTTGCACGCCGCTATCTCGTCCAGCGGCGAGACGGAACCCAACTCGTCGTCCGACGATTCGTCGTTGCCCTTTTTCGCGTTCAGCATCGGGGTCTGCTCGCTGACGCTCTCCTCCACCTGACAGACGCCGTCCGCGCCCGCCGGGTAGACGGCCCCTGCACCTCCCGCACGGGCGTCGGCGGTCGTCGGGTCGTTGCCGCCCAACGGCAGTCTCCTGACGCCCCAGTTGAAATTGTCCGTGCTCTCACCCTGCAGCGAACATCCGGTCAATAATTATATACAAGCGACTTTGAGGATTATACTCGGGCCGTGGATGCGCAAGACGTTCGACGAATCGATGCAGGTGAACTAATAGCCCCCCCCCCCCTTATTCCTTAAATAATATTTAGTGGCCCACGATCGGTGCATTACATTTTTAGTGAACTGTTCAATTTAATAATGAATTGTTTATGCACCCAGCATATAAGAATCGTAAAAACCGACTAGTAGGGAGCGGGCATATAGGTACCTACATCGCGTGATATATGCCTACTGCGGTGTGATCCGTTTAACGAAAGACACTCTCATTGTTTCGGAACACATTAACGTTTTTGAAAAGATCAAATTTACACAAATTGAGTCGTTATAAAACAACGTAATTGGAAAAAAATTACATATTTTTTACTATTTTTATCGTTATCGTTCTACAAGACGTTTACTCTTTTGAATGACAATACATACATTTTTAACTTCATACTCCAAAGCAGAATATTATTCGGAGTATTTAGATCTATAGAAATCAAATTTCGGATAAACTAGTTATATAGGTCTTTAAAGTTATGATGAGCGGAGTAGTAGACCAACATTTTGCGGTGCATCCGTGTACCACTCCACTCCACTCATTTAAACTTTAAATAATCGTATCTTATTAAATACTAGTCCAAAATTCGATTTTACATCGAAGTACCCCCAATATATATATTTGGTTAGAATAAAGAATTTAAAATGCATGTTCTCAATAAAAATTTAAAACAATTGCAATGACACAAAATAGTAAAAAAAAAATATTTTTATAATTTATTAACACTCGCGCTATACTTATACTTATAGCATACCTACATGTTTTATTTTTTTTTTCTTGAAACCAAAAAAAATTAAAATTTTTTGGAAAATTTCGAAATATCCAATTTTTTTAAATCTGGTTATAAGAACAACTTTGATGGTAAAAACATTTATCGAAGTCAAGTAGTTTATTTTTTAGAATTTTTAAGATAAACATTTTTTTGAGTAAATTAACAAAGTAATATTTTTTTTGGGAATTTCCCGATATGAGTAGGTATATTTCATAAATTATTTACTATATTATGCAATATGCATATAATTTTCACAATGCATGTAATACGTTTTAACTAACATCTTTCTGTTATACCCCTCATATATATACGCGTATCGCGAAGGAGTACCTATCTATAAAGGCTATACATTATAATATATTATATGGCCCTGTGTGCCCACGTATCGCGAGGGAGTACTTACCTATGATATATTATTTGGCCATAAACCAAACCTAATTAAAATAATATACCGTCATCCATCACCCGAACAATTATCAAACACGCGTAGCACTTTGTTATTATATAATATTATAATTATATTTATAATGGATGGCGCTTACCTCGACGCTCTCGCTTTCGTACTCTAGGAAATCGAAGTCTTTGAAGACCGTCCCGAAGTGATCGGCGTTGTCTTCTCGTTCCTTCCGGGAATCGCTGGGTATGGACACGTCCGGAGCCGACACTTCCTCGGTGCTGCTAGCCCTACTGGAATGGCGTTCGAGCAGCTCGGAGCTCTGGCTAAATATCACCTGGATAAGTCGAAAAGACGAAAATCAACAACAGTGTATAGGTAAGTAAAATGATGTACCTGCTGTACTGCAATTTATTCCGTATTTTTCGTCGCGCCGACGATTTTCCGGCGCAAACGACGTGCGCACGACGATCGGTATAATTTCAGGGATGGGTCCTCGAAATTGTCGAATTCCAAAACACCCCGAAATTCGAACGGTTCAATGTTCGTTAGAAATTAATACTCGAAAATCGCATACCTACTTTGAACTCAAACGGTTCGAGTAAAATCAAGTTCGATACTATTATAAATATTATGTAGCTTATATTATTTTATTAAGTATCAATAGGCGCAAGTATCTTTGAATCATTTTTTTATTTCCCGCATAAACCCTAATTAATTTTCACGATTTTATGTCCGTGTCGTTATACCTCGTTGTCAAAGTGTTCGAAAAGTTCGAGTAAAAAATGGACTCGAGTACGTGAAAATAAAGTTCGACCCATCCCTAGACTATATTATATACGATGCGTGACAGTCTGTTTATATACCACATCATGACAACAACAAAAACAACAACAACATTTATTTGACCATATATTGTATATAAAACTCGAAAGCGAGCGATCAACGCTGGTGATAAATAAGGCAAAATACAGGTATAATAATGGTATATACTCTAATATATTTATAAAATATATATTATATAGCTGTGCTGAACACTTTGCGGTAAAAAAGCCTCAGACTTGTAAAGAATACCCACGATGTACTACACACGGTTCAACAAGTGTTGCCCCCCCCCCCCAGTGTCGGCCTGGCACATCAAAGGCCCATGGATAAGTTTTTTTTTAAGGAACCTCATAATAAACGGCCTTGGGCCCTGTAAAGAAAATTGGGCACGTTAAATTTTTCGATAAATACTTTGCGAAGTCCCTACTCCATATGTAGACCATGCAGGGACACGCCTAACAAATAAAAAAATTAAGAGACCCTAAAATTTTAAAAAAAAAACCGAGGGGCCCGAGTCCGCGGCCCAGCGGCCATGGTCAGGCCGACACTGGTTGCGTCTGTAGCTATAGTGTACTATTACTTATAGAATATGAATTTCGATTACTATTTACTAACATTCAAAATATAGTACGATATTATGATCATTTAAATGTTCCAAAAAATAATCAATTGTACGTGATGATTTTTGCAATGCGATTGTTATGCTTCATTAAAATATATATTATGAAAACATATTATAATATGTGGCTACTAAGCCACTTGAACAACAATTCTATAAAAATAATTGTACTCATTACTCATATATGTGATATATAAATATTTAAATACATTTATTTTGAGCACTTTACAAGCCTGAAAAGCCCCCAACAATATAAGTATACGTTAAATTTACTGTCCAATCAAATTAGTTCTTTAATAATAATATCTTAAAACGCAAACATTATGGCACATACACACCACACCCTCCTCACACGGTGCTATATGTTATAATGTATTGTAACCGAAAACCAATTTATATCTTTTGTAATTATGCTTAGGTATAGGTAGCAATTGTCGTTGAAACTATTTATTATTTGAATTCATTCAACGTTTATGCCGTACCTACTATTAATACATAAATAAAATATACTGTCTTCGTTTGTCCACTACACCAATGATAAATTAAAACATAAAAAAATTGTGAACCATACAATTTAAAATTTTGCTGTAGGAAGTGATGGATAAAATCAATACGATCTGATTATTACTTTTTTTAACGCAAGTAGCTAATTTTTAAAAAAACACCTTCGTGTCGTCTCTGCTGGAGTAACCTAATTTGTTCGAAAGCTTTGGGATGCACTAAACTTATATGGACGATGCTCGTCAAAAAAAAAATACCGAATCAAAGACACGATCATATACATATAGGTAGCGAGCTATAAGACAATGAGTTGCGGGTGTTGGTTTTCGTACAAAATAATCTATTATGCCACATTAGACCATCCAACATATTATTATTATTGTTAGTATTTACTAAATCAAACGCACTACATTAAATCGTATTAGTGAGATGCTCGTGTGTATTACGTGAAACGCATAACATAATACGCATTACATAATATAATAATATTATAGCTAGAATTGTGTCTACCCAGCGCAATAAACGTCGTTTACCGTACCTTGTTCAGTGCGTTTAAATCGTCCTATAGGTATTTCACACAACAATAATAACAAAAAAACGATTAATGGACGGGTTATGATATTCAAGTTATTATGAAGTAAGTACTTTTTTCTCTTTTACATTATTCGACTCTTCATCGGGTCGTAAACATAATAATATTATGTCATAATATATACGTACCGAAGGGCTCTTCGGCAACCCGACTCGTTGTCCACAGCTCATCAACAGATTGACCAATAGCTCTCGCACTCGGCTCTGCAAGTGACGGATACGAAAAGTTAGTACAGGACTTATAGTATATAATATGGTCGAGAGTGTAGGCGCGCGCTTGCGGGTCATCGTGTTTTATACCTGACATAACCACGGTCTCTTCCATCCGGGAACCGCGGAGTCGGACGGCGATAGCGACGTGGACCGTCTCTGCTGCAGCAGTACGCTGTTGGGGTTGACCGATTCCAAGTCCGGCGCAGCGACTCCCGCCACCTTGCGGCCGATCAGAGGCGTCTGGGACATGTCAAACGTGAAATCCATGGTCCTCCCTATAGATTACAATAGGTACGCGCACGACGAAACCGTGGTATTATTACGATGACGATCGAAAGTCGTTATCGGGGCCGACCGGGCGACGACGACTACCTATTTATCATACGCCCCCAAAACCTATTAGCAGGGGCACGAAACTCGTGCGTTGGCCGAACCAGGCGATTGCGGCCTTGAACACGGTCTTCAGGAGGGCGTGGCATACGTGAAAACCCCGCGTCCCGTATCCCGCCATAGTCTTGGAACCAATTTTTAATATTCGGGTCTAACGTCATGTTGGTACGGGAACCAATTCCATGTTTTTCGTAGGTTCAGACTTCAGATCATAGGGAACCAATACCCCAATCAGCTGATCGAGTTTCGCTTCTATACTATTCTATGCTATTAGATAGGTATGCCGCCCAGTTATGCACTAAAAACCATACAGTCGGCTGAACGCTGACGTTTATACAAATGTTGAAAAAATATTTTGCGATTCTCGTCGGGTTGAAAATAATCCCTACAAATTCCAAAATATGCAGAATAAAAAGTTGTACAGAATCGCAAGTTTATCAAACAAATTTTGGAAATAAACTATATTCTATTTATATCGTTTTGACCTGCAACCAACAAGAATATGAAAATGCAAACAAGTGTCGGCCCCATGTTATAATGTATACGAGTTATCGTCACGTTCAGCAATAACATGATCACATCATATAGAGATGTCGATAGTGGCGTTACCTGGCAATTCTTTTTTCATGAATACGTCGATGTCGGAAAATGAGTAATGCGAAGCAGTGGCGTGCGAGTCCCAATAAATGTAATGTGTGGAGGTCGGCGGAGCGACCAGCGAAGACGAACGGGTCACGACCAATTTCAACACTTTCAAAGCTTCTTTGTAGTTAACACCCTGCAGTACATAAACAGACGCGGTATGAGCCGAGTATAATAACAAAAAAATGTACCTATATATGCGGGTTATGGCAGAGGTGTTCAAACTTTTTCAATCCCGCGAGGCTCCTTTGTGTGTTTACAATATTTTTACGGCTCCCAAATTATTATGAAAAAAATTGAAACAATACACGGATACATAATATTATATAATATATTATTATAGTCGATATATGGGTAACAGCAGTGGCTTTAGTACTGGAAACAAAAGTTCAAACAGTCGGCTGTAATGTCTTAGTGTTTCATTATTATTGTTTCCATAATCGCTACAATATTTATATTAATCGTAGCTGGCACGTGACCTACATTGATTTTGGTTTCCGGTGCTTTGAGGCGGCTCCTACCTGTGACACCCCCGGGAGCCGAGACGCACAGTTTGAATACCTCTGCAGATAAATTTTGTTTTCTACAGGTCGTGTACGTACCTCGATGTATTTGGCGATCACTCTTAGCAGATCGGCGTTAAAAGGTTGCGAAGTGGTCGACGACAAGTCTACGTAGTGAAGCATACAATGAATGATGTTCAACACCGGCAGTTGAATGACATATGGTCCTCTTTCTAGTACCTATATTAAGACATATAATAATCAAAGGTTTGAAAATGTTACGAATCGATACAATCGTCAGGCCTGTCACTGACCGTGACTTATGATAAACCTACGATTTTTATATAATTAACATTTATATTTATCTTAAGCGTAGATAATATATTGTTTTTGGGCTGCAGGATACAAGTTTTTTCTAATATTCTAATTTCCAACTAAAATAGAATTTTATAGGAACAAAGGGAAAAGATGCAAAAATCATCAACATCCTATCTTTAGTATCTTTAGTAATACCAGAAAAACATGTCTTCAATAATAAAATTCCTTAAATTTCCTTGCAGAAGAAATATATCGGGTAACATATTATACTATATATGTTTTGTTTTTTTTTTTATCTACGCCAAGTGATTCGCTAATAAATATAATGAAGTAATACGAAACTTGGTTTCTACCATTTGGCCACAAATATAGTGCTCACTCGCTCGTATATAGTTTAAATACTTACTCATTGTTCGTTCGACCGTCTAGACTCTAGATTATAAACCCTTTTAAGTACAAATAATAGTGTGGAGCTGAAAATAATTGTGTAACCATGAAACTACGCGCGACTATACCTTATAGCGATAATATGTACCTAAAAGTTGAAATAGTTTGAAAATACATTTTACTCACTTCCACTAGAAATGCAAGCATGTTGTGACTCAAGTGAGAATACGCGTCGTACAAATATTTCACTACGCATTTGGTCCACTGAAAACTTTCTTTGCTGAATGTACGTCGGCTATACAGTGTCATAACCGTCGCCAAGTTCTCCAATTTCATACTTTTATTAGTACACAACTGGAAATATAATATTAATGAAACATAATTAGTTTTGCGTGCATAGACTTGTCCGGAGCAACGGTTTAAGACCAAACAATTGTTCCGTTAAAAATGTAATTTTAAACATAGAGAATTTCATTATTTTAGATTAATATTTTTCGACAGTAACGGCCACGACAATAATAATTTATGATAAAGAACAAACGCGGGTTTCACGCACTGGAGTAAATAAATATATAAATACAGTACTTATTGTGACGATTGCATATACCAGGGACGACTGTTAATCTTTTGAGGGGAAAAATTTGAGGAAAATGTAATTATTTATGATGTTTTATTTTATTTTTGGCACTGAATATTAGAAAAATTGTCCACTCTTGGGCGCTCTATGCACTAGGGCGGTTCTTATTTATAGTTACATTTTTTACAGTATTGTGTTACAACGACATTCGAGTTATGCGATTTAGTGATTACCTATATTATAAAAATGTCGTTTTGGATTTTAAGTTCAATGAAGAACATTTGAAGTTAAATCGTACCTAAGTAGTATATATTTGTATGTTCACAGCCAGCTTTTCCACGGTAAAAAAAATTGTTCAAGGGGGGAATGTCCCCTTGAAGCACTCCTATTTACCGCGTAACACAATACAGAGATTTCACACTGATTGTCTACCAAATTTCGTCTCACACAAAAATATTTGTCATTTACTAAATTTTTTCAAGAATCGTTCTATGAAAAAAGTATTCTTAACCCGATATTGAGTCCTTCTACTTTTCTAACATACGCCCCAATTATAGTCATCGATACTCCAAAACAGAACGATTCAGCTACAGCCTCAGCAGTAGATGTTCAATTGGAAATTGAAGCTTCAGAATCGCTCACAGGTGTGACTGCTTACTGTTTATTAATTCATGATCGTATTGTAGAATATGTACCTTTTACTAAAGAAGTAAGAAAACTTGTGTAAATATAATTAAGAATTTATTTATAACAATAAAAAAAACTATGATTTAATAATTTGTGTTCTTTTACTTGAAATAATTATTTCAGTTTTAAGATTTACCAAAAAAATTTAGTAAATGACAAATATTTTTGTGTGAGACGAAATTTAGTAGGTAGGCAATCAGTGTGAAATCTCTGCATTGTGTTACGCGGTAAATCGGAGTGCTTCAAGGGGACATTCCCGCCTTGAACAATTTTTTTTTACCGTGGAAAAGCTGGCTGTGAACATACAAATATATACTACTTACCTATATTGTGACTGTTCGAAATTAATAATAATTTAGGGGACTACAGTTAAAGGTTCCACAGGTAACAATTTACCGTTATCCCGTGCCTTTATGAAAGAAAATTGAAATTTATTATTATTGTAAAAGTTTCAAACATTTTTTTTTTTTTTTTTAATATTAATAATTGGATTTATTGTCTGAACGAACGCATCAGCATAATAACATGTCATCAATATAATATGATATGATGGTTATTCAAGTGCAATGTTCTGTCATTTCTGGGATTCCTATTTTTAAAAGAAATTTATTTCATATATGAAATATACGCCAGTGTATAATATTGTTTTGTTCTACCCCACGCACATTTCAGGTTCATCCCCGAGGGGGGGCAGCGAGCCGTCAATCGTGCGATATTCAATATTTTTGTCATTAAATAAGTATAGACGTCTTATGTCTTGAATCTTTTCAGCAAAAATATATTTATCTCTCCCCCCCTCCATCCCTCGCGGAATTGACACGAAACCGCCCCCGGCGCACTTTTATTTATTTATTTATGTATAATAAACGGGTATTAAACCCTTTAGCAATTAGAAAAAATATAAGTACAGTTTAGCATATCTTATAACATAATTTGGACACAATAATGATGTAAAATTATTTGTACCAATGGAAATAGTTAACAGCCAAAAAAGAATAAATATATAGTACAGTAAAAATCATTAATTAACAATAAATGGTTACACAAAAAAAAAAAAAAAAATTAATAAGAATAAAATAATAATAATAATATTTAAACAAGAGAATTTAAATTTAAAGCCAGATAAAAATGTTGTCTGAATACAAAACGCGACATAGCAAAAAAATCAACATGATCCATTATACTGTTAGCCAAAGACAGAGCTCTGGGGAAAAACGAGGTGGAAGTATAATTATTTTTGGAAAGAGAAACATGAAAAAAGTTAGATTTTCTTAATACGTGAGTTTGTACATTAAGACCAATGTGAAATAATAATTCCGGAGAATAAATAAGACCATTTAATAATCGTCATATAAGAACATAATATCCGCAACATTTCTCCTCGAATCACAAGACGCGATCCCCAATTGGGAAATTTGCAATTTATATGATTCTCTTGTGATTGATATATTTAATTTAAAGCATAATAGTTTTAGAAACTTATACTGAACACTTTCAATTAGACTGGTATATGAAAAATAATGTGGTGACCAGACAATTGATCCAAACTCAAGATGAGACCTAACCAGGGAAAAATATAAAGTTTTTAAGGCATTGGTATTTTTAAAATTTATCGTGCTTCTATTAATAAAACCAAGCATCTTAAAAGCCTTTTTAATAAGGGTGTTAATATGGATGGAAAAATCCATATTAAAATTAAAGATAATCCCTATATGTCTCTGATGGAAGAAACTCTTGTAACTATAAAACTACCAATCAAATAATTATAGGTGATTATATTATTTATTTGAGAAAATGTTATCACTCTACACTTATTTATATTAAATGGAAGGTGATTAACACGACTCCATTCAACAAATTTATCTAAATTTGACTGCAACTTTAATGCACCATTTGGTGATTTAATAACTGAAAATAGTTTAGCATCATCAGCGAATGAAAGAATATTAACTGAGCTATCAAAAATAGATGGTAAATCATTAACTGTACGAACTCAACATGTGCACTTGTTGCACATTACAACACACTCGGTTGGACTTAAACCGCTTTTAAATCAGGAAAGATGGTCGGAAGATCTTTCTAGTGTAAGACGATTTGATGTGTATTACGATATGCTAAATAAATTCCATACAGAATAATTTTGGTTGTACAACATGTAGGTAATGTATTGTTATAACCAGGCCTCGGGACTTATATTTGCTTTTATTTATGGTTTGACATAAAATCTAGCAGAGTGCATTAAAAGCGTATGTCATATGCTACAAAACGTTCAGTTATGACATTCGAAAGCGCTTTTTTTGTTGTTTATTTCAACGATTTGTTAAAAAAAAAAGCTAATTTCCAGTTTTTCAGATTATTTTTGCTGCTTAATTATGATTTATGATGAAACGTACCACAAACAAAAACCTTGACGTTTTAGTTTTTTTGTTTTTGTTTTTGTTCACGGCAAAGCTAAAACTAAGCATAATTTTTCTCCTTTGTACCATATTTCCTTGTAATAAGCACCGGGACTCATATTTGCTCGGTTTTCTACTATGACCGGAAAAATTAATCGATTTTTTTTCGGTTATTCTTACACAGTTTTAACTCTATAGGAAGTATAATAAAGAAATTTACATAAATGTTTTCAAAAACTCAAAAAGACTAAAAATATTTGATTTTTTATAAGATATTTTTTTTTTACGTTTTAAGAATAAAAATTAAACGATAGTATAAAGAAAAATTGTTTCAATAGTTTTCGTCGTGCTTATTGTTAGATTATTTTAATATTTCTATGTGCTCATTTGAGTGCGCTTATAATGAAGTAGGTACTTAAGTACTTTTCTCAGTGCTTGTTTGTTTGATTATAAGTGCTATTAGTAGCGAACCCTGTAAGTTAAACGTTGTTATCGACACATACTTGAGCGATGTTTTCAGCGCTCATGATGCACAGCTCGTTGGCGTCCTCGTAGTGCAACAACATGTACGGCAGGAGCGCGACGACGTTCATGGGGAACGCCAAGCTCTCTGAAGGGTCGACAACAAGCAGGTCGAGCAGTGGCGTGAGCTGCGACAGGAGCGGCACCACGTGTTCGTACGTTACCGGGTTGGTGCACCCCTTGAGCAGGAGCGCGTGCACGCCCGGGAACGACGGCGTGCGCAGCTGGACGGCCAGCTTGTCCACCTTGTCCCGCGTGTCGGGCCGGTCGAGCGGCAGTCTTCTGAGCACCCGCGACAGCAGTCGGCACGCGAGTAGGAACTCGTGTTCGTAGTCGGACTCGAGCAGCGACACCGCCAGCCAGAACAGTTGGCCGAGCACCGTCAGCTTGTCGTCCTGCGTGGCCGAGTCACCGAGCAGCTTGAGGTTCTGTTGCGTGGCCGCGCAATTGCTGGACTTGCCGCTGCCGCTACCAGCCCCGCTGCCGCGGCCGTCGTCCTTGACGGCCCCGTCGGACGCGGCCCCGGCCGCAGTGGACTGCGAGTACGGCACGGCCCTCCGAGAATAATGGGACACGGAGTAACTGGTGCTCCGGAAGTGCGACGCCTGGTTGAAACACGTGGGCGGCGCGCGGCGGTTGACCGGAGCCCTTTGCGCCACCGACCGCTGCAGCTTGCTTCCGCTGACGCCTCCGCCGACAGCACCACCACCACCGCCGCCGCCGCCGCCTTCCACCATCGAGTTGGCGTCTTTGTTGTTCAGGTTCGGGGTGGATTTGAAAATGTCTCTGGTCATGTCCAGAGGCCGGAAGTCCGTCTCCAACGAGTCCACGGCCGCCTCCAAGGTCAACAGCAACTCGGTTACGTAACCCTATAGAATCCGCGTTGACCATTAAAATAGTTATAATACAAAATTACGCTTTTTTTTAATATTTAATAATAATTAAACGGGACAAAAACGCATAAAATTCCACACAATTATATTAATATAAATATTTTAAAACTGACCTGCATGTCTTCGCCCTGTTCAGCGACGGTTTCGATTAACCTCGATAGTATTTCCGATAGCATTCGACTCGTGATTGGAATTCGTAAAGCTCGGAAAATCTGTCGGAAGAATAAAAAGAAATTTGTTTTAATTTAACGTTTAAAATGAACAAACTGTTTTAGTAATTTTGACTTCAAACGAAGACCGTTTGTTTTGAAATATTCACCAAATATTTATAACATCATTTTTTTTTGGACGTGATATAAAGTTAAAAATGTTATGGCTCTTTGTGTGCTATTAATAGATATTTTCCATCGGTTTCCACTTTTTCGATTTATAATAATAATTTATTTATTGATGGAAATTAATTCCACTTAGTTCATTTTGATTAAATTTGGAACTCACAGTATAATACATAAATATACATACAATGTCGGTATGGTAGTTATACATATAGCGTGGTATTTACCTTAATATCTATAAAACAACATAAGTATCAAGTATTGATATAATATTATGTATTTATGTATGATACAGTTTTTGATTACGAGTCCAAAACCTTAAAAAAATAATACGTTTTTCATAAGCCGCTCTTATCACAATTATTACAACTTTAATAACCAAGGTCACCGAACATTTATTTTGACCTCTCAAAAGCACCGACTAAATAATATATCTAATTTTCCACCAGTAACCTCCCTCGAGGTTGATGATGAGAGCATTTTTTCTACTACCTAGGAATATATAGTAACAACAAAAAAGAACACATCATTGTAAATTCAATACATTCTTCGGTCCGCTCAGAATCTAATCAAAATTTTGCTGCTAAGGATTTTAGTTTTTATGCGGTGTTATTCCTGCAGTCATTACTTACTGCTATGCCATACACTAGCGTACAATTGAAATTTAATTATAAATTACACATGACAAAAATATCGATTTTCACAACCCAACACTAGATCGAGTCTACCGGGGGTGAATAACGATTCATCAAAGGTTACACTAGCGTATTGCTAATTAGTAATAACTGTCGTTAGTCGGCCGTACGTACCCCTTTTTATGTCCTTTACTTACATCACTCTCATAATATCTATGATTGAGTTTTCTCATTCGATTTTAGCCTGCAGCGCTGTCCTCTGCCCGGGGGAGCATTATTGACTGGGCAGTAATCGTCGTTACAGCTAATCACAAAAACCTATACACTTAACTCCGACTATTGGCAATTACAAGGGGCTCAACGAAAAAAAAACATTACACTACCGAGGAGGTCTTCCTTGTAAATTACAAACCGGCTACACAGTACACACACACAATACACACCACACACGTCACGTGCATTATACCATAGTACCATGTGGAAATCGATAAATCCTAATGAACTGTATTAAATGCGACTGAAATCGTGTCCATTTCTATGAGAGCAACCGGCGAGGACAATAACTGTATAGCAGTAGTATGACCGTGGTAGATGTGCGTCTTAGTTACCACGACGTGCCCTCGTAGAACTTTATTAATATTATATATGCTCAAACTTTAATATTACTTTTAAAGGTACTTGAAGAAGTACTACAGCGAAAAACCATCAAAAAACCGCTCTAAACCTATAGGTATACCACTTATCCATATTTAATTTGATTCTTTGATGACGATCTGGAACAGGAATTTTACTTATACGTCTTAATAAGAATGATGGTTAATAACCTTACTATATAATTGTTATATTTGAAAAAAATCCTAGCCAAGGCTCAAGGGGACCCCTACTTTAAACCCACTTAAGGATTATGGTGGGTGGCGAGTGAGTGGGTCAATTTTTCAAACAATTTTCAAGCTCGCTACGTCATAACGCGCTTGTGTTATAGAATTGACTCGATAGGTATATCTAAAAAAAACTACTGCAGCGGTCGAAACTCAACAATCATTCACACAATGTTTTTGACCATTTTTATAAGCTCGTTTGTTATACGCGCATGGTCGTTGTAATTATATGTATAGGATTCAAATTTCAAAGCAAGTTAAAGCTCGATTTTTATTATGTATGCCTCAAGTCATTCACGCTGAGTGACATATACCTAATACAAATGGATTCGCAATTTAACCCAATTACACCGCTGCTGATATTTTCAGCTGTAAGATTGTGTTTTATATTTAGTTTTGCAACCCATCTCCAGTTTCGATTGCTTTGCGGATTTCGTGACAGAAACGTCATGTTACCAAAAAAGCCAATATATATTGCGCAGTGTCGCAGTCACACTGCGAATGGACGATTTCTCAAAAAATAAATCAAGTATTTACCGATGATAATAAATCAATATTTTCTTCTATTCTATTATTCTATTATAACTATATATTGTTATAGTTATTATTCTAATAAATTAGAATTTCACTTTTACCATATTAATATATTTTTTATACCGCCGGGAATATATTCACTGTTTAAGTCTATAATAAATACCGAAAAATTGTTTGTAAGTTTCGAATAAAAATATCCATGTAGGACATGTAGGTGTACCTGTAATGACCGTCCTGCGTAATGCCTCGACGAACAGGAAAGCCCCAACTGAATTGCTGTCTGTGCCCATCGTTCGCTTATCAAAGCATGTGGTAGAAATTCGTGAAACACTCTAAGAATGTGCTGAAGAAACACGTCCAATTGTTCTCCACTGCGAATGGACCACACTTTGGCCGTTATATCTTCATAGTGCCAGAGCGGTTGATCTCCCCTAAACACGCCAATAAGCAGTCGATGTAACGACAAATAGCTAAATCAAGGACCTAGGCACAGACCGGATAAAATTAATATTTTACCTGGAGGAAATAAAATCGATGAGGGATTTGACGATTTCTTTAATGGTTACATTTGGGGTCGGTGGAGTTAGTTGATCCATTCCCAATATCACTGTCGAAGCATCGTCTTCTAAAAATAACGTTTTCGACGATAACTCATAGAAACCTTAAAACTATAATACTATAATATTACTATACACTTACCACAGGGAGAAGGCAGGACAACCAGACTAGTGGACTGCGAGTAACTGGTTCCAATAGGTGTTTGTAAATAACTGTCAAACGATTCGTTGGCTTCTGTAACATTTATTTTGTTTTGTTTGGTTATGTAGTTTATTTAGATGGAAGTTAAATAACAAAGCGATATTACAATATTAAATCATCTCGTGCAAAATATTTTGTACCTAAATAATTTGCTCTACGTGAAGAATTCACATTACGTATTGTACATACAACAGAATCATATATGTATAGGTGTCTGGTATACACATATTATTTTAATTATAACTACCTAGTATTGTATTGCAGAGCAACTTTAAGTTATTACAATACATTATTGTACGTCGTATACTAAGATTTAATTTCCAGATTTAATTTCCTACCGGGTTTATTGCACATATTAAAAATGTGTTAAAAGTTAAATTCAAATAAACTTTAATAACTACCATTCTACATTTCTACGTCTATATAATGTTCGGTACAATAAACTGTTTGGATTGCAATAGTAAAATTACAACATAACGGAGATTATAAAGTAATGAAAAGTAATTGTATTGCATTAAGATGATGTATTATATAATATGTATATATTTATTTCTAATTTTTTTTTTTTTTAGGTTGGTAAATAAAGCTTTTTAATAAATCTTCGTAATTTCCAAAAATATATCGTTGCGGCGACAAGTAAAACTAATAACTTACCAGAATTGAAATCAACAAGCACGTTATAATTTATAAAAACATTTAAATCAAGTTGAAAAATAAGAGACACTTTTGGCAACAAAAATAAAACTAAGATAAGCGATATTTCATAAATTTCCGCTTGTCAGCGGTATCAGTGTCTACACAATTATTAATTTATAATATTGTTGAACGAGGCTACTTATACGGGGGGTTAATCAATAATCTCCACGTTGATAGTCGCATAAATTAATAATTTTATCGAAGGAAGAAAAAATCAAATAAATTTAATTTATACTTTGATCAGAGTCTTTCTATAGTAAATAACCTAGGTATCTACTAAATATAATTAATACTTTTAATTTCCAAAAGCATAAGTTATAAAGTGTTCGAGAAATAATGTCTAGAGTACATAATACATATTCATAAGTTTCGTTTATAGTATTTTCCATTATTTTTTATTGATAATTATAAAAACAATATTACCAAATTTGATTGAAACGTTTTTAAAAAAACGATATTTATTTACAGGTGTATCATCGAATTTGACTGGGTACCTATATAAGATTAATTTAAATATAGATTGCCGAGTTATAATGGAAGTTGATTTATCATTGCTGTCGCGATGAAGACATTATTGTTATGATACGAATTATGAATCGATTTCGATTCTCGTTTTCAAAATTAAACGAAATAAATTACATGAATATTGTTATAAACAAAGACTAAGATTGACATTGAAGTCAGAAATAATATATATAAAAAACCGCTACTCGGATATATTGTAGGGAAAATAAGTGTCAAATCTATTACGAAACTTTTAAGAGTTATTAAAAATTGTCATAATACATAATATGTATGTAAGAATGTATTAGATACCTACACGAGGGTGAGCGTTTAATATACAGGGGTCGGCAAAGCGCAGCCCGAGATTACAATTTATAATTGGAATAAAAATGTGGAATATCACATTATGTTAGTTGATAATGTTAATAATAATAATTAATGTACCAAACAGCGATGAAACTCAAATAAATTAAATTAAATATACTTTGTTTAAAATGTAAATAAAATAAGGTGTCCCTATGGCTCGCGAATTTTTTTTTTAATTTTGTAACCCTTGACACCAAAAAGGTTGCCGAACCTTGGTTCAATATACACGCAGTTTCTTATATCCATTGAATTTACTTTGTTAGCACAATATATTACCATTACGCATCCAATGAAGTTTTGTATAATTAAATTTCCATTGTCAATAAATAGACGACAAACAAAGACAGTCGTGATTCATATAGTACATACTTGAATTTTTAAATTTATTTGTCTTACACAACTTTGGAGTAATAAAAAATTACAAAACAAAAAAAAAACGTATACGTGATGGTTCCACTAAATATTTCAGCTTTGTGACCTCAGATCGAAATGAGTTTTTCGGAAGCTTTATCGGGAGAGTATCAAAAAACGCATTTTGATAAATTGTCAACATTTTAACCCTTAAAGTACGCGCGTGTGCGATACAAATTACTTTTCATTTAAGTGCAACGTACATTTTTTACTACAGATTCAGATCGATTATTTACTTTAAATTGTTTAAACAATTTGTGTATGAGATTTTTTCTTAGTTGCAAAATTGTCAAAGTTAGAGTAAATTGAAATTTATGAATAATGAAGCTAATTATCTGTTTTTGTAATTTATCGTTAATTTAACAAAAATGTTCTGTTAAGATTTTGTCGTTCAATAAGCATTGGTGGTTATTTACGTCTACTCTGTGAAGTGTGGTGAACAAATAGTCATTTGACGACATCGGCGGTATTTCGAGTATAAAATGAATATGATTAAAAAAATTATTTGTAAATTTCACATTACTCCGACATGGAAAATGTTACAATTAAAAAACGTTTGATACAAAAATGATTTAGGATAAAAAGTCTATACAAATCTGTAAAAAAACAACGTGCGTTGCCATTTAAAAATAAAGTAAGTTGCATTGAGAAATTTTCTCAAAACGTATACTTAAATGCTCTCCTCAGCATCCCGAAAACCCCATTTCGAACTGCGGTCATCCGACTGAAATATTTAATGGCACCTATAGCTATATAGCCTTTTATGCACTTTTAAAACACTGTTTTTATCAGACGTGTCCAACCTTATCAACTCGAGGGCCACATTGGAAATTCATATTTATGAATGCGGGCCGAATACTGCACACTTCACGGTTTTTTTGTTCGTTGAATATTTCCAAGCTAATCGTTACTAGCTAGTTAAAAATTTTTTTCGTTTGTTAGAAAATAGAAACTATACACAATTGTAAGATATTTTATAATTCTTAAAAGCTTACTAAAATAACATTTTTTTTCTTACTTATAATTTTTATTTATACTACCTACCTATACAAATTTCTAATTTTATACAATTTTCACGGGCCGGTCGGAATACTTTCGTGGGCCGGATCCGGCCCGCGGGCTGTAGGTTGGACACACCTGGTTTATAATCATTAGCTTTAATATTTTGTCAACAAATACCGTGTTGTCGTAATTTTTGTTTTTACAAAAGCAGTCACCCGATTACACAATAATCGTGTTCATAATTATTATGGTTTATTAGACACCCGTGAATAAAACTTATGTGATAATAAGCTACATGTGTACCTGTAAAATTATGCTGAGTGACAGGAACTGGCGGCGTTGGCAACCCAAGACTGAGGTGAATTGTATCGCGATTCAGAAGTACTTGAGCGATGGTCAGTTGGTCCGAATTGTTGGCCAGGACTAGCAACAGGTTCAACAACAATTGTTTGCAGTGTTGGTGTACTAAAGGACGACTATGGTCCATGCCCAACAATGCAATGTGCAGCATCAAAGGCATATGAATGGACCAGTCAATGTCTAGAGAGTCGGATGGTAAATCTTTTAGTAACATGACGGCAATGTTGCATCTAAAAAATAATCAGAGGTAGAACATGTTAGAACTGACGTGAATTGCCGAGTAAAATGTTCAGACAAATAAACATTAATTATTATTTTTTTATTTTTTTATTTTTTTTATTCTCCAAGAAGATAATAGGCCCCACTGAACATGTTCATGTATAGGGGCCCCCATGTGAGTTCACAATTTGAAATATAAAATATAAATTAATTAAATAATTATAATTTCCAATACACATTTCTGACATAACTAAAATATCAATATGAATAAATGCATATTTTTTTCTTTGTTTATACAATATAATATTATATAATATTATAACGTAGTATTATGTAAAATAATCGTGTACATAGTCCAATAATACGATATATTATGGCCATAAAACTAATTTTTTTTATAATTACTAAAATATAATACTTTGCATTTATTATTAAGTTAATGTTCAATAAAAAAATGTAAAAATTAATATGAGAACATGTCAAATAAATTAGGCACCTATACTATGTATGTTATTTATGAATTACAATATTGATTTTTTTTGTTACAAACAAAATGTCTTGTATTTGTCAATAATAATACCATTTATGTAATTACTTAAAGAAGCACAAATTAATATTTTGTAGAAACTAATCATACCTGAAATTTTTTTAAACATACAAAATGTGTAAAATCATTGATTTTCCTTCAGTGCGGAATCTACAATATATATATTTAATGATTATGTTCATTTATAGTTAATCGAAGGCTGAAGTACCTAATCTAATTGAATTAAAAAGGTCTCGGTCTTAATGGAAAAAATTAAATTGACAATCTCTACATACAGCAGAATTTACTTAGAAATTGACCTAGGGCATACGCATACTGCATAATGATCATTCATTATAATTACTTCATAATTTAAAACTCAAAGGATTTTAATCCCCCATTAAATAATTTAAATAAACGTTTCAACGTTAATTAAAATCTTTAATTTTAAAACGTCAATGTTAAAATGGAATTTAACCTTTTGGAGTTTTAATATTGTAATATTTTATAATTAATAATAATAATTTAATATCTGTAAAAATGATTGAAAGGGTATAAGCTGTTCACAACCTACCATTACAACACAGTTCGTTAATTCAAAATGTCCAAATTTGATTTTAGTATTGAAATTGTCAATTTTAAATATACGGTATTTGAAGTATTTAATGTAAACCAAATTAATTAATATCGACACACAAAAAACTGGGGAAGTCACTCTGCTTTGATGTAGGACCTGGATACCTGGTATTGAGTGCATTTCAGCAATCAGCATGAAATAGAATATGTGTAAAGCTCGATTTCAATTACAAGTTATTTATTACGAACATCGATTCTGAGCGTCGACGGTCTATACATTATTATCTAAGGATATATTTTTATCCCCCCCCCCCCTGATAATAATATTGATGTGTAACATCGAGTTACCTACGTAAGATATTATTTTAGTGTAACTTATAGTTATAATATACTATTATAACACAACTGTCGATACGACATACCACATTATACACTTGAATGGTGTTGGTCTGGGTGATGAATACGCCGCGCTTAATATTAGTCTAAATAGGTTCAAAAAACTATTTTTCATAAAATTAATAGGTATAAGTACAAAATCAATTTTTTTCAAATGTCTTTTTTTTGGTTTCTTTGATTATTATAAACGAACATTTTTTTTTCTTTCGGTCCTATCCCCCCACCCAAATACTAACTAGATCCAGTATGATATACCAGAAGCCAAGCACAAAGTTTAATTTTTCATTGCACGTCTGACACACACAAAAACTCATCAACATATGTTAATCCAAAATATATTCATCACAATCTAAGATGTGAGTGTGTTTTTTTAATTTTAAGGGTAACATATTTATATGCCTTACCTGTGAAAACCGCTGCTCGACGGAATATTAGTAGGGAGATATTCTTTTAACGGGGCAAAATCCTCCATACTCAGGCATAGGTAGTGGATGAGGTTGAGGAAAGTCACCGTAATTTGGCGATAATCTGTCATAACTCATCTAAAAAATATAAAATATGTGTAATAACCTGCCGTAATTCAATATATTTATTATAATATATTTAGATTTTTAATGACTGCGTAAGAGTTATTATTATAAAACCAACTGTTGTTTATTACATACGTAAATACGCGTTGAAACATAATAGGGTTGATTTTACATTGATGATTTTTAACATAGCGTTTCAATAAACTCAAACTTGTATAATATAATTCATGCAATAGGAAAAAAATTAATATTACCTCAGAATCTTCGACAGGACTTTGCATTTCATCTTGTAGTATTGAGTGAGCCCCAAGTGTTCGTTGCCATTTAGAACTCATGCGGTTTGAAGGGAATCTCGAAATGGATTTGGCTGTAGAATCCGATTTACAAGATCTGGAAAAAAATGTTAATTCTTATTAAACGAATGTTTACATTGAACTCATATACAGACGTTTTTTTTAATGATTATCAATATACAAATAATTTTAATATAATATTCATATTGTATTTGGTTAACCATGAATAAATAAATAGAGAACATTAATTAAATATATAAAAATAAATTTGGGTAAAAAAAAGCAAAAATGATGACCTCAGATATTAATTTCATTATACTTTTTATTTAGGTGGAAAGAGTTACATTTGCACACCACTTAGAATTCTTAAAGTTAACCAATAATGGTGCCAATCATTTATCTTCGTGACTTGCAGATATGTAGTTACATTTTAAAATAATGAAAGTCGCTATAAATGTTATTTGTACTTTATATAATATTATAAGTCGATTGATTATTATAAAAATAACAAATATTATGTACATGTGATTCAAAAGCATCACCCCTGCTTTTCTTCAGTTATTCAAAATCTGATTTTTGGAATTTCAAAATATACTTTAAGATCATATTTTCAAATTCTTGAGATTTTTTGTGCTACTTAAAGAGTGTCCTTTGGATATACAAACTACTGTTTTTCAAACAAGAATACCGCTTTTCAACTGTAAATTATACAGTGGACAATTTTTCTCAAAGTATGACGTATCAGAATCAAAAATCGAAGGTGTAGTTTTTGAGTTATTCAACTTTGTGTTATAAGGATAAAAGGTCAATGGTAATTGGTTTATAAGATATGGGGGCTACGGCGATTTGAAAATTGTAGTCAATTGAAATAGTGCAAGGATAATAAATACTAAATCCAGTTTTACGTCTATTTAGTATTTTATATTTATGTAAAACCATTTTTACATCAAAATTTTCAAAAAGGATATCCACTAAATATTTTACAGTAATTCTGGGGTTCTCATTTGAAAAACAGAAGTTTGAATCGCCACAGAACACCACTTAATAAGTACAAAAAAAAAAAAAAACTCAAAAATTTAAAAATAGGCCAATGCGTATATACTTGAAAATTCTAAAAATCAGAATTTGAATAAATTCATTATTGAAGGAAAAAATGGGGTTGAGCATGCTTGGCGAATCAACCTGTATATAATTTATATATACTCATAAAACAAACCAATATTAAATATTTTTTGAAAAATGATTTGTGAATAATAGGTTAGTATTTTATTCTATCAAATAAACTTTTAGGTAAAAGAAATGCCTCACAATTAATTACTTCAATAAAGTATATTTGCATTAAGTTTATTATATGAACATGTCGTATTAAAATGATTTAATTAATGTATAAGCTCACTGGTTTTATCGGCATTACTTTCAACATTATATTTTACATCTAACATTACATTACGTAATTAATTTCTCTTATTTAAGTGTGTCTTTAATTTAATGCTGAAAACGTACATCATATTTTGTATAGTTATAGGTGAGTCGTATCTGTATAAATCCACATATTCGTAATTCATGATATTTAAATACAAGTTATAATTTACATTGTTCATGATAAGTTCTAATAAAATTATAATAATTGCGAAGATTACATTTAATGTTGAATTCATTTACTAATTTTATAGAACTTTGTAAAATTTAAGATTTAAAATTAACTTTACCATTCAACGTTTTATGAATAATATAAATATTAAGGGTAAAAGTTATCTTAGCAGAACTTGAGCCTGCTATTAAATATATTGGAATATATTTTCACTTAAAATATTATAATATATTATTATTATTCATTTTGAATAAAGTCTTATTTTAATTAAAATGTTTAGCAATTATTTTCGAGGAAGCTATATTTTTGTTAAAAAAAACAATTGAATGGAAAATCCGTCTTAACTCATCGAAGGGTTAAAAGCGACGTGCCATTACGTGTTTTATAATCATTTAGGTACATTTTAATACATTTAGTAAGTACCACACTAGTTAACTGACTTGGATAAACACATAACGATTTTGAATATTACGAAATAAGCAATCAAACACGACCACTTAGGCTAAGTATTCAACAATTCTAATAATAATCATAATAAACGAAGATATTGCAGATAAAATCGTTTTTATGTTTTGATATAAAAATAAATAAGAATCGCATTGGTTTAGAACGTTAAGCTAAACATTTTAATACATTTGATTATAATATGTACAAGTATTGTACAAGGCTTAGAATGCATGATTTTGTATTGACAGCAGATTATCGTCAACATAATGGTTACTATTTTTAGTTATTTTAAATTCTGATCAGAGGGGGAGAGGTATTGATTTTATAATCAAGTTTTTTTTTTTGCGTGGTGGGTTTCGCTTAACACTTTTTTGAGCATTTAAAAAGCTCTAAACGATTCATGCAACATTTTTATACAAGTATATTTGATGAAATCTTGACATTTTTTGCGTAGCACAATCTCAGCTTTTTATGGATATTTATCCATAATAATAATAAATATTTGTAGATTATATCAGTACCTATGTACTTACTATATCTTATACTGAATTCCTACACACCTCACGTCTTTAATTTCTATCTTGTTTACATAATATTATGTTATAATTGTTTAAAGGATTTACCTAATGTATTATTAGAACAACTTTTTCTTTATCGTATGTCTGTTCCCCTACACTCCGTAACCCGTTGGTGAATTATCGTAGATTTAATTTCCATATGCCTTTGTGTACACTGCGTTTTATCTGATTTTCTTTTGTAACAAAGTTCACCGGTGTAGCCGGAACTAGATCTATAGATATGGCACTGCAGAGTAGTTCATTATCTTCAAATATAATATATTGCAATGCGCACCTATTATTTACATTATAACCAGCTCTTTAACTGAAGATCACAGAGATCACGAGTTCGCCTGATCACCATTAAACATCAAAAGTAAAAACTCATTACTAAAACATTACAACTATATATATCCTTCTCGATATACTTAAAAGATTAAAGAAGACATATTTTCTAAAGCACAACATCATGAAATATAGACTCGTTTGAATCGAGGAGCTTAGCCGGTTGAATTACCTCAGCAGTTGGCAGGTATAAAAATTATCGTCAGACGAAATGACAAAAACGTGTACGTACAGACGCAAAACTATTTCGATCATACGCCGCCGGACCATGAATAATATTTTTACGAATTTAATGTGAGTTGCTGCTGATCAAGTCGTATATTGGTACAGTGGCGTCCGCAGGGGGGAGGCTAACGGTCTGAAGCCCCCCCCCATTGCCCGTATTATTATTACTTTTTCAAAAAAATATTAATCAAGTTTAAACTGTCAAGTATAGTAAATCTCATATATGGCTTACCAGAATGAATTTATTTTTGAAAAAACATTGTATTTGCATACCAATTTTCATAAATTATCTGTAATTTTTCAGTAAAAGTATGAACTACTTATGGGTATGAAAAACCTTGTATTAAATTGTCTAGCCTTAGATATAAATATTTTATAAGTTTTGAACTAGAAATTAACCGTGGTTTTGACGAAATTTGAACTTTAAATGCTTATAAAAAATAACCATGATGCCTATGTATTGTTAATATTTTAGCTATAATAAAAAAACTTACGTACTACATTTTTATTATTTTTTTTTTTTGACCTGATGAATAATTTTTTATTGACATTTATAGAAAAAAATTTTAATTAATCAAATTCAATTCAAGTTAAGACGGTATAACCAAGCTTGTTACCTGCAAGCAATTTAAATAAATTTTCATTTTTTTTCTCCAATTATTTTTAAAAGTACTAAGAATTTTCAATTTCTACCTCCTAAAAGTACTCACTAGATCCAATTTGCTTCCAAAAACATACACTGGGCATCGAAGCTTATGATCAGAGCATTTTTTCTACCAGAAGAGTTCAAAAGTTACAAACATTTTAAAATACCATAAATAAACGTCTGCAATTATTAGACTGGACAAAATAAAAATTAAATTGTAACTAATTTTCAAGCCCCCCTCCCCATTGAAAAATCCTGAGGACGCCACTGTATTGGTATATAGGTATACTCAATCATCGACCGCGGTAGGTGTAATAGGTATATGAGTTTGATAAATCCACAACGAAGAATGCCTACCACGAAGTTGTATCAATAGCCATTATATTGGTATCGGTGATAAATATTTATTTTTCGTTACATTATACGTTGAAATGTAAATATTAATATTTTACTGCAGCACACACGTAATATTATATTTTAAACAAATAATATGTGCATAGAGGTATAATAAAATAATTCTGGTATGTTGTATGTAAATACTTTACTAGGTATTTATATACCGCGGTGAGTACATATTATGGTATATACTTTATTCAGTGTAAACCAAACTACACCCAACGGTTGCATAGTTGGAGAATCAAGTACATTATACAAATGGTGGTCCTTTGAAGACAGAACTTTTTATATTATGGACACCGTTGCAGGTCTCGCGTTTTCGAATTTCAGTAAAAATGTGTTAAATCCGTAAAGATAAGAGTACCTATATTTTCTAATAATAATTTAATATCTTTTCTAATTATAAATATTTTACCACGCAAAAAATGCATTTTGTGTTTGTTTCAGTGTCGCAAATGATCGGTATAATATTGTATTTTTAATTATATTCAGGAATGCAGCTGACTCTGAAGTATACGCCTTGCTCTAATCACTCCAACACCGCGGGTTCACAATATTTGTTCAAATTCTTAAAATATGATTGACTAAAAAACCAACGTTGACTTTAAGAACATTATAATAATTACCTGCTACATAATATAGTACCTATCATTGTATGTGGTTCTGGCGTTAAATATTATGAAAAAAAAAAAATCCAAATTTCGGTTACAATACATGATAATATGGGATACAGTAATATATTAATGAACATTTTTACTATACAATTATTGCCATTTTATTGCCATATTTCATTAAATAAAATTAAATGATATAATAAACGTAAAACCAAATAAATTACTTTTTTATAAGAACTATTTTAAAGTTATGAATTTAATTAAAGTATACGTATTATTTTCTACGAACATATATAAAGCTGCCCTTGTCTTATAAGCTTCTGACAATACCGACTTAGTTTAGTATTATAATTAATAACCATACCGAAAAAAAAAGACGACTGTTGAAAACATTTATGCGTTGAACTTTGTTCAAACAACAATTTTACAGTAAATAAAATAATAAGTGTTGTGAAACAGCGAAACTAATTGACAAAATACAAAACTAATTTAATGAAGTACTTAAATTAAATCATTGTAATATTGTTTGAAGTTAAATCGTATCCAACAACTTTTTTTGAAAATTACTATTATATACACTGAATTTTATCGGACATTTATTTTAGACGAAAAAAATTGGTTAGGTAATTTAAAATTAAGATTTGCGCAATAATAAATCACTTATATATATATATATACGAGCTGATCCCGAGAACTTCGATGCCCGAAAAATTGATAACTCTAAAAAAAATGCTAAACCCGCCTTTTGGGTGTAACTCGCTGCAGTTTGACTGTGCGACAGCATATCAAGTAGACAATCCATCTACAATAAGTGCAACTCATCCACCTTAGTATGCAATGTGCGAAAATTCGATTTGATGCATGCTTGTACTTGATTTGCTCAAATAACCAACGACAGCCAATAATAAATAAATACTAATTTGTACTAATTATTTGTCCAATTACCGAATGGCAACCATTTATAAACAAAAAGTAAGTCTGAAAATCCCTGTTTGAGCACTTCCCCAGGTTGGTAGATTGTGAATCTAAACCGTTAAAGGACCCCCTCAAGCACACACAAAAAAATTTCATCAAAATCGGTGCAGCCGTTTAGGAGGAGTTTGAATACTCACACACGGACTGAAGAAATATATATATATTAAGACATATATTATATATTATATTATTGAGATGTATACAATATAATATACAGACATATATGTCGCTTAGGCATATTATCATAAAGGTTTACCGAAAATTGATTTTGAATTTTTTATTTCAATTTTAATCGACTTTTTTCAGAAAACTAAAAATAAAATTAAATGGGGATATTATAAATCTAGACACGCGGTAGCGTGTCAAGCCAAGTTCTAGCTAACAGAACTGGCGAGCAGCACCGTGTGTAATATTACACGAACCATTTGGAGCCACTTTTAACCCCCTCATAACTCAAAAACTATTCCACATAAACATGTCAAATTTGGCTCATATATTGAGACTAACGAGATACATATGTGCTCTAAATTTCATAAACACACTTCAAACCGTTATTTAGATATTAACGTCCGAAAATCGTCATTTTTATCACTGACTTACCTATAGATCAAAATTCTAACCCAGTTCCAGATGACCTAGAAAGTTCAAATTTGGCATACAGATAGGTAGTTAGGTAAATACAAAGGAAAAAATCAGAAACTTGAAAATTTTTAATTTTTAATTTTTTAATTTTTAATTTTTAATTTTTTAATTTTTAATATTTTAATCAATTGATTTTATTATAATTTTGCAATTATTTTATCTATTATGTTTAATTTTTCAATTTATTAATGAATTGCCTCTAATTTAATGTAATGTAATGTAATTTTGACTTAAATAACCTTTCCCGTATCGCCGCTCCAAAAATACGACTAGCCGAATATGTGTCGATATTGTCGACCCGCGCGCAGCAACATACTTTTTTTTCTATCTATGTATATAATTAATATTATTTTTTTTAAATATTACAATTAAAATAATTAAATAATTATTCTTACAAATTATAAATTATCCACCCAACAGTAGAAACTACAGTCAATAAAATTATGATAATTAAAAATATACTCAAAAAGAGTTAAAATAATTGTATATTCATTTTACATATATTTTATACTCTGTATATACAACGGAAAATATTTTATAATAAATATTATTATTAATATTAGTAACTGAATTATATTATATAGTAATAAACTTTATTTATAGAATACGTCATGGCTAGGTTAGGTTAGGTTATAATAATTTACATACAAAAAGTAATGATATCCCACCAAAAACATATATGTAAAATGAGAGCCAAGTTCAATACTATAATATATGCCTTGGTTGTTGACTTCAACGACAAAAGAAGTGAGATCTAAATGGGTGCCAAGTTAGGATAATATATTGAAGCCTAAGGTCTGACTTGGCTACGAATTATATATTATAGCATTTGCAAGTTCTAAAGCTTTGAGTTCTTATTTTATTCTTCGGAAAATCATCTTCACTCTTCCATTACTGTTTTAGTAGGTACTTATAATAATAATTCGTATATGAAAAGTAGCCAAGTCACACCTTAGGCTTCAATATATTATCCTAACTTGGCACCCATTTAGATCTCACTTCTTTTGTCGTTGAAGTCAACAACCAAGGCATATATTATAGTATTGAACTTGGCTCTCATTTTACATATATGTTTTTGGTGGGATACTATTTTATAAAACGTATATCTTATTATAATTTGGAAAGGCAATCGGTTATTCACCACTTTAAGGTTGTGGAAGACGGCAATCATATTGCAAACATGTTCAAATGATACACATTTTACCATGCAAAATACTCGTGAAATATTCGCAGCATAGTTCACTCTTATCGTATATTTTATCATAATATAGAATATATAAGAATTAAATCAATACCCTTAAAAACAACCTCTGTTTTGAGAAAAATATATCTGTGTAGCTGAATAAATGCATGAGGCTTTAAATTTCCAATATAACTCTAAACTCAGTTTCCTCGATTAAATATTTGCTAAAAATTAAATATTTTGAAGGAAATTGTTATGAAAATGCTTTTGGTTCCGACTAGCTACTGTGGTAAAGTCGGTTTATTAATAACTGTCGCAGTCGGGAAATTGTCCCAGTTGGTTTTTGTCAGTTTTGCACATATAGCTATACTTGAACCATACTCTAAACCACACGTCATGCATTTTTAACTAAAAACAATGTCACATGCTAATCATTTAATATGACATATTAAAATTAAAGCCCGTAATTTGATTTACTGTTCTAAAAATAGCAATAATATTTGTAAAACTAAACCTTCAAAAATCAAATGTTAATTCACACAAAATGTATTATAATATGTATTAATAAAAAAAAAAAAAACATTTTTATCAAAATACAAAAATTAACTGGGGTGATGAATGCATAATATCATAAGGTTGCTTGAACTTCAAGAAAGTATAAACAACAACGCATCATATTATATCCAACGTTCAACCGAAATTGATAAGAATTATGTAAGATGTAGCACATAATAATATATATATATATATTATGATGTTGGCAGCATTTATATTTAATTTATACGATATATTGTACAATATGGCGAGTGTAAAATAATACCATGTACCTATCTCGTAAGCATCCATCTAAAAAAAATTTTTTTACAGGCAATTTAAGACTTTTATAAAAATAAGTACCTATAGTTTATTATTAGTTAAGATATCATTCGTAGGCGATCGATTATTTGAGATGTTCTATATTATAATACGTATAAAATTAAAACAAAGAATCGTTTTATATTTAAAAGTTATAGTACGCTTCGTTTGTTCTAAATAATTATACTAAAAATAAACTAACAAATTAATAACGGTTGAATAAAATGATGAAAAGGCTACTTATAACAATTCATTTGGAAATTGAATTGAACACAAGTTTTAAGAATTACATGTTAAGTAACTATTATACCGTGGAATATAAAAATATATATGTTATATTAAAAAAAATATATAATCAACGCTAATACTTTAATATGGTGATTATACCAATTTGAAAAAGAACATTTTCCTGTGGTTTTTCATTCCAACCCTTAAAATAATAGTATTTTTAATTTTTGTTAATCAAGCTCTGCCATTGTGCTTCGTCACTTAATAGTAATTATCGTTTTAACTTTAACTTGTAGCAATTATTTATTGTTTTAAGTTTTAATACAATAGAAATGTGAATGCGTAAAGCATTTATATCAACTCGACGGTGCTACGATTTGGGTTCAAACCTCTTACGTTTAGTTTGCCCTTTTATGTTCATTATAATATTTACTTTACTTTATACTTTTAAATAAAACATTTTTCTTGTAAGCTTCTCATACAAATAAATATGTAGCAATGGTCATTACTCATTATCCAATTTCTTAAAAAAATATAGATAAGGTACATCATTACTTAAGTTACTCTTAGCATAACTTAGTCACTTAATAAAGTTGAATTTAAACTTGTAACCGGGGTTACAAATTTCCAAAGTATTTTGTAACAAGATATGCAATTGGAGTATTTCTAGTAACCAGCTACAACTAATCGAATCCCTGAGTAAAATCCGTGGCCGTTCTAAGGAATTTTCAACGGGGGTAGATAATATAATAAGAATATATGTGGGGGGGGCTATCGGAGCACAAAAAATTGTGTTAAGCCCCATGGCTCCACCACTATCCGCGAATACGCAAATCAGTATTATACACATTACACGGTCATTTGGACAGGGTCAGTTCGATGATGCATCGGACGTACACAATATTTCGATGGCTAGTAAACTTGGTGAATTTTTTTTTTTTTGTTGATTTATTTTATTATTACGTATTGACAATAACAAAGTGTAAGACAGGGGAATTCCGATATGATGAGACGTGTTTATCATTGTCGCCTATGGGATGTATCGATTATGCGACTATGCGAGGCTCGACGGGCCAAGTTTTTGTGCTCGCACTGTACTTACCAAAAGATGGGTAGGTACTCCTAATTCCTAAACACTCGCTGAACAGAGTATAAGCATCAAACACCCGGGATCCATCTAGTTCATTATCAAAACAAATCCCAGAAACGACTAGCGTACTAGAAGGTTTACCTAAAAATAATTCGTAAACCCAACGAGTAGTGTCGTAGCCAGGGTGAGTTTTGGGCGTTTAACCCCCCCCCCCCCCCCGGGTAGTTGTCAAATCAATGAAATATGTACGTACAATTAATATGGTGGATGAAAATGTTTAAATACTATAATGTAGGTACCTATATATTATAATACCTACATATATTTTATTTTACTTTTAGTTAAATGTGGGATAAACCTTTTTGAACATATACATGTATATATATTATACATAAGTACAGAAATATGACTTAAACGTATTAATACCTAAACAGTATTACACGAAAAGATTAAAAAGAAAAGCGGGGTACAAGTCATTGGCATTGGTAGCATCATACGTCTCAAAGGTTTCTTATTAAGGTAGTTGGAGGTGGGCATGGGGTACGTAAAATGGAGCGGTGGAGCTGGAATAACGTCAAAGTACTTAAGCTCGCACACCTCAAGAATTTTCGTTGACCGACTAATAGTGTGCGGAGGCTAAATAACGGAGCCATGTCATGCTCCAAACTCGTCCAACGAGCACAATATAGTACCTTAAATGTAACCTATAGCTTAAAATCTCTATATATAATCTTAAAACAAGACTAAGGGTATTGAAACAATTGCAACGATATATATACCAAATTGCAAATTGCATAATATTATATATTTATAAGCCCTTATATCCATCATGTGGCTATGTATTACCAATTTTACACGACAACCTTTCTACAAGTAACGTAGTGTAAAGTATACTAAAGTATACAACATATTTTCGTCATAAAATTAACTTATAATGATCCTAGAGATGTTTAAGCGCACACATGCCTTATGTCTTAAGCCATATTTAAGATGTTTATGTTTTTTAGAACTTTTAGAACAGTTGTGAACGAAAAACAATATAATCGGTACAATTATTATAATATAAAATAAAAGTTGAATCAAATTTTTTTTAAAAAAAATGAACTACTTAAACTCATTTTCGTTTAACCATAAAATTAAAAAATATATAAATGAATAGAGTAAAACATGTTTTCCTTTTTTATACGTCAAGTATAAGTTATGTACTTAGATCATTGGGTAATTCTTTCAGTCAAGCGTAAAAGTCAGATAATTAATAAATACCTACATTTTTTTCATGGTAAATGTGTGAAAACAGATTGTAAACGTTACAAATAAAGAAAATAATAAAAAGTTTATCTAAAAGTTGATTCTTTCTTTTTTTGTTAACGTCACCCTATTAGATTTAATTACAGATTTATTATACTGCAAAAATTCCATTAAAGTGTTTCATCATGTTAATTTGATTTCGTGTATCGTTTTTATATTCTGTATACGTTATTAAAGTTATCTTGAGATTAAGTCAAAGTTTTACAATTTACGTTGTTTTTATTTTTTTTTTTTAAGTTATAAATTACTAAATACGTCAACAAAAAGTGTATTTAACATTTGAAAATATGTTCATTATAAAACATAATAGTAAGATAGTGAGTTTGGTGCCACTATATATGGTGGGTTTCTTAAATTTAGAGTGATTAAACAGGCGGAAATATCGGTAAAGGTCAGCCTTTTTATATAACAAAATCTTCCTCTACAGTTTATACGGATTTTCGTAGAAGATAAATAAAACAAAAATAAATGGTTACACTCGTCGGATGATTAAGTCACATTTTTTTTCACTAAAGATTGTAATATTTTTAAAATCAATATTCTCCTAAAAAAACTAAAAATTACCACCAACATAAAATACCATGTAATTATTCAATTCATACCTACAGAGAGGGACTAAAATTGAGTTAGAACGCATCTTATATCGATCGCGAGTAGATCTCGTCGTAGAGATACCTATATCATGTGGCTATATGTAAATATTGTAATACAATGACCAGAGCAATTTAACTATTAAAACGTTGAAGTGAAATATTTATGTACAGGATGATTCACAAAGAATGATAATCATTCAAATTTTCCTTTGATAATTAATTTAACCAAATTCTGATTTTTAGAATTTTAAAACATTATACTACATGGATTTTTTATAAGGAGTTTTCTGTGACTTTACTAACTTCTTATTTTCAAATGGTAATCGCCATTTTTCTTATAAACCGTTAGTCAGATGACTTTTTCAATAATTTTGATGTATCTTAATCGAAATTCGAACGAGTAATATTTGAGTTATTTTGTGCACCAAGGATAATATATCCACGATAATGATTTTCGACTTTGGAAGATATGGTTGCAAAATGGTTTAAACATTTTAATCAATCAACATTTTATAATTTGTAAGATATACTATATAATATTATATTTTATGTTTTTGTAAATCCATTCTAAAGGCTATTTTTTTATCTTAGTATATATACATTTTAATAACTCAGAAACAAATCGGTCAAATTTTGATTTAGACACATCAATATTTTCAAACAAAAATCATCTGCTACATACTTATACGTAGGCATAGCAAAAAAAGGTTGGCTTTCATTTTAAAAAAGAATTCTGTTTCGCTACACTCCTTAATAATGGTATACAAATATAAATTATTGAAAAATATAAAAATATAAAATAGGGTCCTCAAGTTTAATTGAAATTCAAATAAATTCATTATTAAATAAAACATGAGGGTGCTTGGTGGACAGCCTGAATGCACAAAAAACAATCATTCGCCAGAGCAAAAATCTACTTTCAAATGGATCGTTTAAACTTTCAATAGCAATTTGGACACGATATTGGTGCCGGTGCAGCGTTCGATTTTACACACAACCAACACACATAATATACATATTATACCCAAACGCTAATATACCTACATGAAACATAACAGCGCACACTATATAATATAATACAGTGTAAATTAAAAATTGTATACCTAGCTGTACACTGCAATATGAGGCACAAGGCATCAGAACTGAACCGAACACACGAAATTACCTTTTTAGAGAACTCTTTTTTTGCCTAATCTCACATTAGCTGGGGGTACCTATACGAAAATTGATCATTGCTGCATTTGTATGGGTCGTATACATTATGTACAAATAGCAGTTGTGGCAATAGGTCCTGGGGTAGCATTTGCAATATATTAATACATTTTGTTTTATTAAAAGCATCGGCAACTGCGATCGTCAGCATTTGATGGGGGGGGGGGGATACTGAGTCAAACTCGCGGGGCGAGGATTCAATGCTAAAACGTCCCCACAAACCCGGATGGGTGACCATCCGGGAGCCGACGACGCCAGACCATGGGCAGCACACGTCAGCGACTGCGGCCGACCACCGAGGCACGCCTGCCGGCCACCGCGACGACGTGTCGTCGATTGCCTCGGTCATCGCGATATAGTAACACGCAATATAATAACAATAATATCGTACCCGATTTTGGACGGGTCGTCGCCGCTGTGTCTCTTCGTGTGTATCATGCCGGCGGAAGCGTGCGACGTGGTGTGCTCTGTCTCGTTCTCGTTGACGTTGGTCGACGACACGTCTGCGACGCTGCTACCGACGCCGCCGCCCGAGCCGGTGCCCGCGCCGCCGTTGGCCGCGGCCGTCGCGCTGTTCGAGTACGTTCCCATCATGCCGGACGTCTTCCTCATGCTGGTCAACCGATAGAAAGGCGGCGTCTCCATCCGCTCGATCAGACAGTTGAGCGTCTCCACGGTCTGCAGTTCGGTCATCATTTCGTCTAGCAGCCTGTCCGGCCTGGACCGGGCTAGGTACAGGGTGACGCGTTTCGCCTGCTCGCAAACCAGACAGCGTTCGCAAATAAAATGTATGCATACGTTAAACTATTGTGGTACTAAGACGTTCGTGTGGGGTGTTGTCTCACTGGCAGAAAAAATTGTGACAAAACGTACCTAATATATACGTATTACAACCACATAATATTTATAAATTGTCCTAACATAACACACCTCAATAAATCGCGAGAGCACGCACGGTTCAACGCGAAAACCTCTGCCTGTTCGCCGGACAAAATATATGCCTACGGGCAGACGGTATAGAATATAATTATTACGAATCACGTAATAAATTAATAACAATAACGAACCCACACTTCGTCTAAGTTATAGGAAAAATACAAAGTAATTACCATAATTATGGTATGGCAAACTCGATGAAATAGTCAATATTTATATATTTAAAATACTATTCACCATGAAAATGATTATTATTATATTTTTTTTTTATCCAATTCAAATATGTCGTATGAGATTTTTATCCATTGACGTTATAATACAGCCTCGGATTTATATCCTCTCATAAAAAATATGTAGTAATTTTTTTTTTTTTTTTAGATGAACCCTCATTTTCAAACTGCTTGTGTGAATTCCAAATATGGAAGTCGCCTATAAAAAGAAAATGTACGAAATACCAAATTTCACATTATAGTTAATAGGCACTTTCCCTCGCCAGTTTTTACTTCTTTTTTATTAAAGTTTTCCTTCCTCCCATACATGTGCTAATAGCTAAACGTTCATTAAACTTCCTCCTTTTGATACACCTATATTATTATGTCACTGTTTAATGTGCTCACATAATATATAGAATTATATATTTCTTCTTATAGTATAGTTTCATTATTCATTAAAATTGCGTAAACATATATAAAACACTTAAAATACATATTCCTGTGTTCTAATTAAAAATATGACCTCCTATATTATTTTATTATAACATTTATATTGATATACTCACGAATGGTAAGAGTTCGTGGGGAGCCATACCACTAATAATGACCAAATACCGAATTATAACTTTTAGATTATTCGGCCAACATATGCACAGCGTTGACCACACGTCTTCGATGTCTTTAGGGTGCTCGTCAGCGAACTAGAAATCATAAACCATATAATGTTCAAACGCTATTGAAATCAAATTAATTTAATAAATAGACCCATTGTAAATTGAATATTTAAATTAAATTTGGACACTAAAACACAAAAAAGTCATCATAAAAATGTAACGAAATTACTGTTATCTCAATTCTCAACTAAATTAAATTTACCTCCTATGTCATTTTTCTAATCAACAACTAATAAACTAATACTCCATCTGTCGTATAGATCTATTAGTAATATTGGTCGTACCAACTTTGAACTTATACATGATATCTTTATTTAAACTTTTAGTCAGTTTGTCGTTTGATGTTATAAATCATACACCAAATATAATAAATCATTTTGTAACAAAATCATATACATAGTTTAAGGACAGCTAAAAATGTACCTTGGCTGTGATGTAGAACAAATTATTTAAAACCATTTCGGTGGCTTCAACAGATCCCCAGCCTTCTCGGCGACAAGAATTTTCTTGACCTTCTTCTGCAGGATAGTACTAAAAACGTAAAAACAAAAATAAAAAAGACGTAATATTATACTAAGATCATATTGAAGTTAACGCGGAATCAAGTTAATACAGTAGGAAAGAAATATGATATAATATATTGAATATATTATTTCTTTTAATTAATTTTGATGTTGTGTAATAAACTATACAAGGAATACACAAATGTCTCTCAAATTTCAGTGTTACAGAAACCAATTATAAAAATAATTAGTAAGCATGAAACCAAGAAAAGAAAGTATTAATAGAATAATGTATGAAGTAGGTATATATAGGAGAATATATTTCAAATCTTTAAATGTATTATAACGACAGCTCTTTATAATACAACAGAATACAATTATTATTTCAAAACATCTTTAAAAATCAGTAGTAATAATATAAAATTAATTTTTGAAAATTATAGTGTACATGTGCATATTAATGTCAGTATATATTACTCATTGACAAAATAAATAACTTGAGTTATTATTTCTGTCAATTATAGGTGAAATGTAACAATATAATATTATACGCCAATCGCCATGTATACCTAGTCATATTTATTTGTTATTTAATGTGAAAACAGATTATATTAAATTAGCTAATAAACCATAATCGAGAATCATACTTGAGTTTTTTTTTCAATATATTAATTTTAAAATTAAATCGAATGTTAGTTACAAATGGACTCTTCATTTTTGATAACAAGCCAATTTATTCTAATTCAATAACAAAAACCGTATAATATTAACATATATAAATAGTCATTATGCAGGATAATATGAATTTGACGTGGCACATGCGTCTATATTTATGATAGACAAAGGTAATAAACTATACACAGTTGTATCTATTTAAGGGTAAAATCAATAGTCGTTTTACCATTAGTGATATTTTCGATAAAGGGTGGAATAATAATATTATTATACTGCTGTATATTACAGTGGGCAAGTACCTGAAAATACGATAACGGATTTGGAGGAGGCACGTTTGGATCCACTAATTCCATATTGTGTAACCAAGGAACTAAATAATGCAGAAGCAACTGTCGAACTTCCGGTCTTGCTGTTTGGAATCTACATGTTATTTCTGTAAAACAAAAATGTTAATGGAATAATAAATTATTATAACATAAACATAACATAATATCATAATATATACATTATACATAGTATACAAAACAGTCCGAATACATTTTAGACTCTGATATAATTTTACAATGTTGTGTTGTATTCAAATTTTCAAATTTTAAATCGTTTTTCGCCCGGCATCAGTCATCACGTTTTGGAACAAAAAATAACTTCATTTTAACTTCAACTTTGGACATGCCTGGTTATTAAAATAAAAGGGAAAAACTAACAAAAACAATGTTTACGCAACATCGGTTTTTGACAAAAATCTTATTTTTTTCTGATTCAAAAACTTTGAAAATGTAATACAAGGTCCCCTGCTATAAGTTCATTTTACATCTTTTAAAAATATCAATATGCAGGTACAAACAATTAATTTTTTATAAGCGTTTGAAATTAGAATTTTCAGGAAATTCATCAACATCAAATTTTAATGGCTTGAAAATATATGTCATAAATATAATAAAGTTCCTCATACATTTTTCTTACAGCAATATAAAAAAAATAAAATAAAATATATAATATGCAAAATTTTTTTTTGAAGGCAATTGCGAAGTTCAAACTTTAGAGAAATTAGATTATTAAACGAAAAAAAAAATATTTATCCTCAAACGGTTTTAGTGTTTTGCTATAATTCAAAAAATATTAATTGCAAGGACTTGAAACTATATTACGTGTAATTTTATTATTTTCTATACTTATATAATATTTTAAATAACATAAATTGTTAGTTACATAAAAACGTAATGTACAGGGTGGGGCACTGAAACGGCCGATTTTCGTATATAGTTTATAAATAAATAGTATAATAGTATAATAATATAATTATATATATATATATATAGTTTATATACGAAAATCGGAAGTTTCAGTGCCCCACCCTGTATTTTATTACGGTTACTTTATTATACACTATAATACTATTAGAAGTTATAAACAGGTTTTCGGTTCAGCCGTGGAGAGGTGACAACTAAAAATGCCAAAAATCGAGTTGTCTTGGTTAAATAAGTAATTTAAGAAAAAGCATTAAAATACTTGAATGCTAAGTATGTTTTAATAATGTTGTATGTTGATTCGCTATACCTATCCAAATTATAATTTCTTTTTACCCTGATATTTATTTAACCATCCAAAAAACGTACAATTAAACTTAAAGTTACAAAGGGCTAAGACTAATGTATATAATATTTAGATATCATTGATAATTATTTCAATTAAATTGGCGGGTTTTCTATATATTATTAAGAATTAAAATTATTTTAATACTGTATAAGTGTTAGGTACTATCATATTATTGTGTTTACTAAATTCAATAAATTTAAAAAAATTGCAGCCATAAATTATTTTTATACGCACTTAAATTTTGAAAACACTAGAAAACCGAGCATATTCACTCAGAATTATTTTGAAGTGCGATGATTTATCGTTGCTTTCAAATTTATAATAATAATACGCTATAAATATTGGCTCCTCCACGATGTACCCATCACATGTTCGGTCTCTGTACAGTGTCCATGTTACAGTCGACTACTTCGCCCTTTTCCATTATAAGCCACATTTATATCATGTTATTACTTATACAATATAAATTCCTGCCGACCGACAATACTTGTTCAATGTACGATATTTTGCATTACACGAATTTTATATATTTCTGAATAAAATTTTCATTTTTTTTTTTTTTTTTTGAATTATTCTTGAGTAAAAAATTATTATTCTGACAGTTATATTTGTAAGGCAATTTCGTTATAAATTGGATTGCTTATGAACATTCAAACACAACCGCTCGTGGTACACTTAGCGAATAATATTTTGAATATTAAAAGTGTAAGTTTATAGACCCTATCAAAGAGTAAAAGTTATGTACTGAATACAGAGCAGGATATGCCTGATATCTCTTTGATACTGAATTATTTGGAAATATTATCACCTACAATCAGGATTATGAAACAAATAAAACAACTTTGACATTAAAAATTCTTAAAAGAATATTAGTTACAAAATAGGTTGGGTACATGTACGCGAGAGAAAAGATTTCATTTTATAAATATGTATCCAAGTGTTTAATAATGAACTCTACAATTAAAACTAATACGTTTTACAATGACAAAATGTATATAAATCACAACTAAAAAATAACGGTCAACGATGGTCGTATTAAAAATATGAAAGATAGAAAAATTGTTTTTAAATATGTATATATAATTATATGCAGATATTCAAATAGAAACATAAAAATGTATTAAGTGTAAAAATTATAATAGTTATCTACGCTCTATTAAAATAGACAGATCAGACTGGCGTTTGTTGAAAAAGCGGTGATTAATACAATTAGAGTAAATTGACTTATGCTATGGAATTTAAAATTACCGTATATATACTATTATGATTTATGGCGCATAGGTCATGCCAAATGTCAACATATATGTCAGGACTATCGGTTAGAGTATTACGACTTATAACGACTTTTCCAGCAAAAACAAAAAAAATAAAGTTATAAAAAAGCACACATCAGAAATCAATACCATCTATACGACCCTCTTTGCTCACGATTTAATAAGACAAACGTCCAAATTATTTTCACTATTATTTTTTATTTCTTTGGTGAACTTTGAGACTAATAGCAATATAAGACAAACGTTTTAAATATTTCTACTACGCTCCACACTGCAGTAAAAAAAAAATAATTGGGAAACCGCACGAAATCGATTGTGTCAAAACTGTCAAACCGTCAATCTTTAAGGCACATATTATCTGATATCGCTCTCATCGTGTTAAATTTGGTGAAAAATACACGTTTGGGGATTAAAAGCCACACGAATATAGCCCTGCAAAACTAGCACAGTACTAATGATCACACGCCTGTTTAAGATTAATAGACACACCAACATGTGTTATACAAACGTCCAACAACACAGGTACCTAGCTGTAGCAAACTCTAGTTCGGCATGACCAATTGTCTGCGTCATTGGACTAAATGTGTACAAGAATAAAGCCACCTATATATATATTATCAAACTTTAAGCTAAAAACATGATTTGTGTTTGAAAGTTGGTTTATATATATACTATATTATTTTAATTTTCAAGCAAGTTATGAGTATTTTTTAAACCACGATATCTTACATACCTAATGCATCATATACTAGCTTAAAAATTAAAATGTCGTAAAAACTACAACGTGCAGCGGACATTGTTCTAACCTTTCAGTTTGATACTATAAGTCAATTCACAGTAGGTAATATCGAAACTGACAGCACGAAATTGGTCCGGTTGATGTGGATTTCCATCATTTTCATGTATTGTATGCAGTATGTACTATATAGGTAATCGGAGGGGTGATAACACATTTTATGCGGTCAAAGTATAATTTTCAAATATACTTTGATGGTGCCGCATAAATATCTAATTTTCAAATAATAATCGGTTTGGTAGGTGTAAAAATACACTTTAACACCGTCGGGTGTCGGGCCATGGGTATAATATGTCAGTAGATTAAATCATAATAACCAAAAAAAAATACGATATGGTATATTTAAAATGTAACTGATGGCCGATAACTTATTAATAGCCAAATACTGGTGGGAGGGATGAAACTCAACATTATCTACCAAGTACCTATATTGTAGCCAGTGTGCTGAAATAAATTCAAACGTTTTTTTACTGAATAATTTTTATTTTAATAATTATTTGTTAATTGTTATACTATTTATATAATGATAATATTACTTACATGAAATTAACTATGATTATTTTTAAAAAATTAATTTTTTTTTGTAGGCATACTTACCTCCTTGTATAAAATTTAATTTTTGTATTATATTATTTATTATCATAAGACCACACCTGAATATAACATTATCTTAACGGGTAAAATATGAATTTTATATTTATATTCATATACGAGTAGCAGCTAGCATGTATGGTATACCTACTTACGACCCACCTATATTTTTATGAACCAATGATAATAAAAAAAAAGTGTATATATTTATTAGAAATAATAGTCTTTTATATTTTTATTTGTGAATATTTGCAAAAATAAATAATCGAGCTTACATTTATGGGGAAATGAAAGAGTAATAAAGGTAATGGTTTATAAATTGCACAATCGATTTTAAAATGATTGAATAGCGCAAAAAAAAAAAAAAACGATGTTCAAGTCTATCACATTTATGTTATTTTAAGAACACTTTTTCCGAATTATATAAATTATACAAGTATATACATTCCAGTCGTTGAAGTGCATCAAATACTTAACGAAATTCGAGACTATTAACTCGTTTATGCATGCTGCGTTACTATTATAATACATATATTTAAGAGGACACCATATGTGCATTGTGCATGTGCTGGCTCCGTCTTACTGACGAACAATATAACACATTTTACGTTCAGATTAATCCATTTTACTCTGTTGTTTTTAATATTATAATGAATTTACCTATTGGCTATTATCAAACTTAAAGTTAAGAATATTATACGAGGACCCACGTAGGTTTGTATTCTGATATTTTAATTTTAAAGCAAGTTATGACCCTTTTAATATATATTTTCTTTAAAATATACATAACTTGCTTAAAATAAAAATGTCAAAACAAAACTACGTGGGTAATATGTTTAATTCTAATATTAAAATTTCATATTAGGTCAATTCACTTTTGTATTAAATACAACAAAGTAAAGTGGATTATTTTGAACGTAAAATTTGCTCTGTTGTGAGTTCGTAAGACAGAGACAACAGCGGGTATGACGTCCTCTTAAAGTCATTTATTAACATAAAATCTTTTTACTATTATGTAGTTTGATCTCGATTAAACTTCAACATGCCCAAATAATAAAACACAAATATTATTATTTCGTTTGTGTAAAATCTGCTAACATTTTTCATTTATTTTCATTATTACTTTTCCAATCCGTATATATGAATGAATAATGATAAAATACTTATTATACCTGTCTAAGACATTCTGACAATACTTTGTAATACGAATTTGGTAAGTATCCCATTATTCCAAGGTAACTCAATAAATGATCAATCTAATATTAGGGACTTTAGAGTAAAGTTAAGTGCTTATTTGTTGTTGGTATTTTACGGATATAACTATCTTACTAGTATAATAATAGTGTGTATGCTACTATACTGTATACTTTAATGAAGTTTGTAGCCATGCGATTAGGCCACCACACGTAAGCCGCAAGGCTTTATGTTCGGCAGCGTATTTTAGTTGTAGGCCAGTAAGGATTTTATGATTTTTAAAAACCGAGTCTGGCAAGACTTAAATTTATGCTACGAAAGAAGATTTTCTTTAGTATACAATCTAAAACTGTTTGATTATATAAATCGTTGATAACTCCTATTTAAGCCGCATGTAACGAGTATAAAATGTACATAATATTACCTATTAATTAGTATACATATTAGTAATGGGCGTAACTGATGTGTGTAATATGTTAAGAAAAAATATTAAGTGCCTATATGAAGCTTCTGAGTATACGTATATACATTATTGTAATTTATATTTTATAATATGATATTATTATCACTATCACCTATCAGTAATTATAACAGTGGTAAAAATTAAATATTTTATTTTTTGGAGAGTTTATAGACTTTTTTTTACAATCTTTTTAACAAATTAAACCTTAATAGTTATTATATTACAAAATGAGTATTTTTAATCAAGATTCTTACTATTAAAAAAATTATTTGAATTCGATGAATAATGATTAATCTGTTGTAATAAAATATTATGTCTTACGAAAATAAATTATTAAATATGATTAAAAAATGTTTTTGGCATTCACAAAATACACGTACCTATATATGCCTCTTAAATAATCGAAGTATTAAAATGTTGTCATATTTATATATATATAATTAATGCTAATACTGTCATGTACGAAGTCTAGTTATTGATTAAAAACAAAGTAACCCAATCAATTGTTCAAAACAGATTTGTCATAATTTTTATTCTTCTGTAATCAATATCTGGATGTGAACATTTCGAATAGACTACCATAAAATACCAATATTTTCCTCTAAAAAATACTGTTACTTAGCTAGTCTCAAATTATTAACTTGTAAAAGATAATTAATAACATTATAGTAAAATACAGACCATTAGGTACTTAAAAATGTTTAACCTAACATATGGCTATACTTATAGCAATGGTCAAAACTAAAAATAAATAAATAATGAATAACAAATGATATAAATCATATACAAATGCGCAAAACCAATATACCTTCTACGTTATACTCATAAACTAAAATCAGTGACAACGGCATTTGAATACATAATTAAATCATAAGACGACCCTGTTAGGTATAAATTCATGTTTTATTTATGATATTTTGAAACCACAGTATCTATTATACGAGTACCTGGGTACCTATACAATGTATTCTAACTTCTAAGCTGTGTTTGTATTCATGGTTAAGGTACCTATATAATGAGCTTAAGTTATTATAATAGTATTATTATTTTTATATTCTGTAAATATTTAGATGTTTAAGATATGAATATCTTAATGAAATGTTTATAAGTGAATAATTGGGAAAGCACTCAGCAGTACCATCCGACAGAGAAACGTGCTTCTAGAAACTTTTTTTATTTAATAAAAATCTATATAAATATGTGGACACACGAAAGACACACATTGAAATTTTCCCTCGCGCCATCTTTAATCTAGAGCAATAGGAATCACATACATAATAAATTTGAGTATATGTTATTCCTATATAGAATACTGAATAATACATTATTTAACCATAATTCATAACATATCAGTCACAGCTTTATGTTGTGTCACAGTAAATATATAGAACTTCACGAAAAAAAAAATCGTCCGTGTAAATTATTCACTTTTTATATGTTACACATAATATAATTACAGGTACTCGTGTAATCATTATAATAATATAATCAAAACGGTATAAGTAAAAAAAAAATGCATTGCGTATAAAATAACAAAAGTAGAAAATATTTTCGACTCAATTTATACATATTTTATAATGGGACGATAAAAATGACAATATAACTAATTGTTTTTTCCTTTATTGTTTAACAGTTAATTATTCATAATTGAAAGGACAATAATTAGTTTATTTTTAAAGTTAATTATGGCCAAGTATTATAATTATCATAGTATATGTATAAACCGTATAATAATATTTAAGATAACGAACATAATTTGTTTAACGTAGCATAATTCATAATTCATAGATTAAACATACCGTTAATTAAGTTTGTAAGATTGCTCCAAAGTAATTTTAATTATTATTTCTGAATTTTAATATTACACAAAACAATAATCATATTTATAAGCCATGTTTGTATAATATAGTACATTTTTTGAAATCGTTATACCTATTAGGAAATATTAACAATAATTTGGTCATTTACTTTGCATAGTAAACGGGTTTTATACCCAAAACAATATATTATTTTAATTAAAATCATAATAAGAAAAATAGTAAAAACTATATTAAAATAAAATAGATACATTTATATAGAAATGTTTTATTAATAGATAAATAATATTGTTAAAATTGTCGAGTGCCAAGATCAATTAATGATACCATAAATAAAAAACGATTATGTACAAGTGTGGCTGGATTCATTGTATAATTAAAATGATTACAAAAATGTGTATTCACATTTTGTGAGAATATGATCTAACTAACAAATTTTAGTAATTTGGAAGAATTCGAAAAATAATGAAAATTGTACTACTTATTTTATAATATGATACTATATATATACACAATATACTATGTATATGCAATATATATTATATTATGATTTATGATGAAACGTAAATATAAATAATTTGCATCGTGTGTTTATAATTATTTTAACATAAATTACCTATACATTCAATTACACAGCTAATTTCCAGGAAAATGTGTATTTTATCTAGACGTTTAAATAAACAAAAAGTTATTTTTAATTACAGCTATTATAATTAATAAAATATGATAATATATTACGTGACATTAGAGCATTTCACTTCAGCCATTTTCAAAATATTTATTTACGACATTCCATAAACAGAGATTTTCTTCAAAATATTATATAAGTATATTATCATTATAAGTTGAACGACGCGACGGGTCATTCCATAAAAAAGTATATTATTATATTGTGTGTTTTAATAAACACATAAAAACATAAAATACGAATCATTTTGGGGAAATGGCTGAGAAGACTGAATGTTTGATCAAGTCATAAAAAAGTACCAAATATGATCCAAACAAAAAGCTCCATACTTTACAAATATAATGATTCTCTGAAGAATAAAAACTTCTAAATGATGAACGAACAATCTTTATACACCCACATATTACCTAATCTCATTCATATTCTTTCACACAGAAAACGCGTCTTTAAATTGAATTTATTTTTCCTAAACACTCATAATTCGTTATTTGTTATATAAATATAACATTGTAAGTACTAAGTAATAAAGTGAGTAAAATAAATCTTTAATACGATACAACCTTATTTGAGATAATAAAATATGTATAATATAGCCATAAATAGGCATATTATAGGTAAGCTCGAAAAAATAGCGAAACACTACTCAATATATTCAAAATATCCATGTAATATATGTAAAATGTATTGTGAATAGGAAAGAGAAATCGATTTAAGATAAACAAAATACAAAAAGAAATAAACATAATTCAATTTAAAAAGAAAATTTGAACACAATAGGTCAATGATAAAATATAAGATTAAATTTCATACATTATATAATTCGTTTTCTATATAGTAACATTTTCACCACTAACCTGCACCATTCAAAAATAAAATAATACAATACTTCGATAGGTTTGGGTACAGTTCGTACAGCTATAGCAATATATTATTATTATTTTTTTTTAATAGCAATAACAATATTTATTGTTTAGATGTTTGTAAAAAACAATAGTTAACTATATCAGTTTTAACAAACTCAAAGTGTAGTTTGAAAGGAATTTCCGATCAATTAGATGTGAATATAAAAATAGCGTCATCAACAACCCTTCAAAGGTTCAAAAAAAGGTTAAAAGGGTAATTTAAATTCCATGTTATAAAAATGGTTAGGGAATAGGGAATATGACACCGTCCTAATGAAAACCCAACCATTTTTTATATCATAATTTGAATGGCGTCATGTTATGGAGGCCCCTAATAATAAATAAGACATAAGTATACTTTATGTTGAAACATTATTATGAACACATCATCCTGCAACTTGAATTGCTTTACTTTATAATTACATAATATAGGAGACCATGTGTATTTAAATTAGAACAATTTGTATGTTATTTGTCTATCTGTGAAATTTAAAATATTTATTATGTTCAATTTTCATTTGCCTTGATTATCTCTTATTTAATATTTATTAATACATTTATAAATTAGTTTAACAAGCAATGAATACAATTTTAAATAAAATGTTTAGTTAAAATAATTTAAGAATAGCATAATATATCTACAGATACATCACATTTACAATTTTCTTTACATGCTTAATTGTTATGCCTATTACATTGAATACGACCACTAATAATTAATGATCTATTAGGTAATTAAATTCAATAAATTTTAATAAATATTACAACCGAAATCAGAACAGCATTTAAATATAGGTACTATGTAAAACTGTTGTTGTATCATCTTATTTTTAGTTTTTGTTATTGTATTATAATAGTTAGAGTATACATAAGTCAATGATGCACATGAGCTGAGGCCAGAGACAACATTACGTAAATGTAATAGAAATAAGAAAAAGAAAATTGTATTAAAATATAAATATGTTTAGTTGTAGAGAAATGAGAAATAATGTCCTGGGATTACTATATCAAATTTAAATTAAATATCGCCGCTCGGGTAAGGAATGGGTAGTCGTAAATGACTGGGGAGCTAACAAATGTACAAATACATTTTAGTATTTTAGTGGTATACCATGCTCGGTGACTCTATTCGTCAACTTTTTTTTTAGTTTTCCAATTTTTTACTTTTGACTTTTCAAAGTACAAACTATCTAATTTGCAACTAGAGTACTAGACATCTCTTCGATATTGAAGATTAAAGCATTATTTTTCTGCTCTAAAACACTTTTCTGTGTCCTCAAACACAGAAAAAGAAAAAAATTACTCTATAGTAAAGTCAATCACTCTGCTCAGAGTATAAAAATCATAAAATAAAAAATGGTCAGCAGCTGGTTTATATTGTTTTATAAACGAAACGAGTGAAACATATTGCATACGAGTCTGCAATGAAATACCTCATTTTATGTCTTTGCTGTCCTTGCTATCAAATGTAGCACATGCCTAGGTAATATTTATAGGGTAATTGATAAAAAATAAAGACACGACTACTATAATTGGTATACAATATAATTATATTATATTATATTATATTATACATTATAATTTTTTATTTGTTACTATAGTGATAAACAAAGCGTAAAGTAACGTAACGTAAAGTAACGTAAAGTAACGTTTTTCGATTCTATGTGCCAAAGCAAAGACATCGAGTGCAGTCGCGTGATAAGCGCGTATATCGAGTTCGAATCTCGGATGAGAAAAATGATATTTTGCAATTTTTTTCGTAACGTAACGTTTTTTCGTAACTTAACGTTTTTCGATTTCGATTCTATGTGCCAAAGCAAAGACATAAAATGTCAATATGACGATAATATTTTAGTAATTTATTATAATACTTACATAACTCAAATAACATACAAAAAAGTAAACTTACAGGCACCTAAAAACTGTTAATAATAAAAATTAGGTACTTAAACTCTATTTTCATTCAACAATATTTAAAAAATGAAAAATAGTTATCAAAAGCAGAATTGCTTGAAAAAAGACAAAGATAACCTCAAAGTGAAGTAAATAAAAGTAATAAAGTAAACAAATATTTTAATATTTAATTTTTTGTTTACATAAAAAATATTACCTTCAAACTTTTAGTTGGATTATAAACGGAGGTATATTATAGCTTAACTATAGAACTGCATCTGGTCTCAAAAATTGTAATCCGGCGTTTTTTTCGTCTAATATGGTTTTTTGTTATTTTTTATAACATAAATAGTTTTTTTAAATAATCACAATGCATACACACCATTAGATTCTGAGCGGCACCAAAGAATGTATTCGATTATTTGGTGACCCCAATAAGTTTAGAATTTACCGATTAAATTATGTAGCCAATAATATTACCACCAAGTGCTTACCTTTCATTTCAAGTATGTTTTTAAACATTAATTAAAGTTGTAAGTACAGATGTTTAAAATGTCCTTTATTAGCCAATGTACAAAATTAAACCGTTTTCCTCTTATAGTGTTATACGTACCTACTACCTACATTAAAATGAACTGTCGGTAGTAACATTCCTCAGAGATATTTAAATTTTAACAGCACGTAAACTCAGTAATAATATTGTGCTACTGCAGCCTGCAGGGAATTTTAAACAGTTAAAAGCCTTTTAAAGTTTATTTATTATGTGAATCACAGGAATAAAAATAATTAAAAAAATGTCGGTAAAAAGTTTTGTATCATTAGTAGTTATGATTTTTAATTTTTAACTGTACAATGTCCACAACATTTCATTTACAGATACTATTGGTGTACTTTATAAAATAATAATTGTTCAATATGAGTTCGATTTAATTGAAAGCAAGGGCTAATCGTGGATTCTAGGTACTTACACTCGTAAAATATATGAAATAGCTCTACAATTAATTGTACAAATATAGAAAGTATATAAATAACACATACAGACATATAAATTATAATAATTAAGCGTTCAATTATAACAGGGGTTATATGTCAACAAAATACAATATAAAAAGACCGCTAAGACAGGAATTATGATAAATATAGTACCTAATTGGTAACCAGTTTTGTACGTACACCATACTTCAAAGTTGAAACCATAACGTTGTATGTGTTACTAAGCCACACTATGGTTCAAAATTACGAAGAGTTATGGAGATAATTAATGTCCGGCGTTAAATAAAAAATCAACCAGATATGATATGCCTATACACATAATATTATAACAATTTAATTTAATTTTAAACAATATGTGAGTTGAAATGTTATATTATTATAATAATATTATTATGCGGGTACGAATTGTATAAAAAATAATTTTAAAAGTGACACATCAAATTAAAATATATAATATGCAATGAATGTGTATTATGTCAGTATTATGTTTTGGACAGCTCTGTATTATTATTTTGACGAATAAGCATTCCTATTCAAATCAAATATATGCGAGTGCATTGTTATGATATACTATTACTGAGCTTGGTTGTTAAATCTAAACATTTTAGGAAAATTATTATTCTTACTTAATGCCTTACATGCCTGCACGGAAATAGGCATTATTCTAACGCGCAGTTGAATACATTTCGCGTAGTTACGAGAGGTGTATGCAAGTATACTCAAAATATACATTTTTTCACAGATGAAACCAACCATGTTGTGATTTTCTAGGAGACAAAGGCCGTAAATTAGGTCATCAATTAAACAAATTAATGACTAGACATTATACATAACAAAAAATTATTACATAAAACAAAATAAAAAGAGTTCGAGATGATAGCGGTGTAAACATTACGTATGCGTAAACAGTGAAATTGTTGTAAACGACAATACGAATATTTGGATGGAGAAGTAATTGTTAATAATAATATTATATACCTATAGGAACAATTCATAATTCGTTTGTCGGTGGCGATTGCGGTGTTATTGTTGGGATGTGGTTTAGAAACAAATTTAGAACGACAGAAGTCGTACACATTTTTGTCATAGTAGGAACTATAATTTGTAAGACGTAAAATAAAAATAATACTACAATATATTAATTAAGTTCATATATATTTTAGTATCTTTTGAAATATTATGGGTCACCAAAATTAATAGATAATATTTCAAAATAAAAAGGAAGTTTATTGGAATTTAAAACTTTAAAACTTTCAAGTTTTAAAAATTCATAAATGTCCATATAAAAATAAAAGCCAACATTCACTAAGTCCACGTACGACTAAAAACTTATCTAATTTGTAATGACTTTAACAAGACTGTATTTATATTCTACTTTTGCTGAAAACTCTAAACGAAATTTAAACTTCTTAGTTCTTACCCAATTTGCCAATTTGTGACGAGAAAAAAACTAAATCTTTCAGTTCACTTTCCTAACAGCTTAATTGTAATTTTTTAGAAGTCGTAAGTTCAAATGTATTTGCCAAACGTGGAAATAATTTTTTATCCACAAATAATTTACTGTTCTAGCTTGAGTATATATATTTATATAGAATTCGAAGATTCTAATAGTAGATATAAAATCATTTATAAATCATAGTTATTATGTATATATAATATGAATCATCTTTCTTTAAACTAACTCCATATTTCTTTTGTTCCAATACTATTCCACTCTATTGGTTTTACAAAAATTGCATACTAAGACCGAAGCAGTTATACCAAGTTTTACCAATTTATAGCAAATAGAAATTGTTGACAAAATTAATATTTATATGAGTTATAAATAATATTGTATTAGGTTACTCTGAAAGAATAGTTTTTGGTGACATACATCATAATATTACCTTTGGTTAAAAAAAATAATATCCATTAAAAATTACCTATGTGTCTTATAGTAGACTTCGATGTTGTTTTCAAAATACTTAAATCCCAATTGCATTAAATTGTTCTTCAAAACCTAAGCTCCTACAGATGTTCAGCCAAAACTAAACCCCACTAGTAATACGATTATAGAAATGTCTAACCTGAAAACATTGGCATTGTTAGTTCTGGGTGTATTTGAGCAAGCTGCTGTGACAAATTGAACTGCGATTGGCAAAACGTAGAACTCAAAAGTACATCAACTATCTCCGTATTTTTTTCATTGTCAAAAGCTTCGTGTTTCTCACGTCCATCACCTGCAAATAATATAAACATAAAGTTACATTTGATAATAGATCCAGAGTTATGATAATATATATATAATTAATTGATAACAATAATATAAAATAACAATTATCCATGAACAAATTACATTTAAATGTATAAATCACGTGATTAACACCAAACAATATATCAATCAATATTACTAAAACAATCCCCATTATATTTAATAAAGTCACCTATTGTTTTAAAAATTAATATTTCAAATAATGAAATATTTCCTTACAGATTTGCAATCAAATAATTAAAATATACATTTAAGCAGAAAGTAAATAATAATAATTACGTTGATACTTCTAGCATGAATAAAACAATAGATATTTGTATGACCTACTTTATAGTTTATATTGTATATAATTGTTTGTCTAAATAATTCTTTACAGTAAAGTTTTTTTTTTTTATTTCCGAATTCTACTTATTTTTCTGTAGTTTTCGAACTATATAGGAACAACAAAATATTCCACAAAATGTATTAGTTAGTCGCTATCCACGAAAATTATACTTAATCACTTTCTCCAGTAATTATATTTTAGAACGGGAAACATAAGTATTGTTTATGGTGTACAGATATCAAAGTTTCATAACATAATATTTAATAGTACTTTGTTGATTGTATGCCAATTAATAAATATAAATTGCATACTAGTTTATTAACAATATACGTAAAATGGTGTTATATTTTGTACGAATAACGATATGCTATAAAATGCTAAAATAAATAGGTAGGTAGTTAATGTAGAATGTAATATATAGTTTTAAATTTTACTCGAGCCAATATTGTAGCATACCATACAGCAAACGAATGAAAATACAATTAAAAACGCTTTTTGAAATGTCGACGCACACATTAAAGTATTAAACTAGGTTAATAAAATCGAGGTTAAAACAAATAACTAATAGAATAATAATTACTAGAATTTATACATTTAATGTGCGATTGTAATAATAACAAAGGTGGATAACGTAATATTATTATTCGAATTCTCTAGGTATAAAATATTATATATTTGTTATGAGCGCGTGCGGGCCACGAAATATTGTTGGCATTCCGGCGATAAATTACCGGCGCTGGTAACCTATACGTGTTTCAGAGGTAAACGAGAAAGGAGAGAAAAAAAATAATAATAATCATCATAATAACAATAAATATAAGCGTATAATCCCGCGAAAATGAATTGCGTGTTTCCGATTGTGCGCGCGGAAGTAGCAGCCGACGAAAATGCAATATTCTATATTATTATTATGCCCTTACGATGGACTACGCACCCCTCGAAATGGAATCTTCCAGTATTCTGTGAAGACATGCGATACATTAATTGTACACATACGATCGACATGATCGCGGGATAATCTGCGGCATCACACGCATCGTATGTTCGCAATTCTATTCATTCTGTAATCCATATATAATATCAAATCGACGGTCCCGAACGTGCCGGTATGTGCCGCAAACCGAGGAGTTACGCGTTTCGTATCATCGTTGTAGTAGCTGATGTATAATATAATATATATGTATTGTATTACACGTGCGTACGTGGCGCCTGCACCGTCGCAGATAGGAGTATTGCGAGCGCTGTATAGGCTGCACAGATACGTGTTTATCGGGGTATGATAAGTAGGTATAATATTATACTGCAATATCGTCGGTGGCGAAGACTGCAACAGTGATTGCGTATAGGACGTTTTAAAGACTCGCGCAACAGCTGGTTCGAGGACGGCGCCTGTGTTTTTAAATGTTTCAGAAATCCGACACTTATTGAAGAAATAAATGTGCAGTCGACTTCAAACACTGAATAAATTGTACATTATATAGAGCAGTGGTCTTCAACCTTTTTGGACTTGCGAGTTGCGACCCACGGAAGCTATACGTATTATATAATAGAATATAGAATAACAATAAATTATAAAATATTGTTGATACATAATACACAACATACACTACTATTTTTAAACTGTATTTACATTTATTAAATTTCTAAATGTAATTATAAAAATATTATTTTTTTAACTTTTATAATTTTAAAAATTTTATTTTTATTTTAAAAAGAAGACTTATCGCGACCCAATTTTAAAGCTTACGCGACCCAAAAATGGGTCGCGACCCACCGGTTGAAGACCACTGATATAGAGCACCGCCTACATATTTTCATACTATCGCGTATTGTCGGTGACCGTTTTGGAATTCGGCCGTACGTTCGGTTGCCATATGGCTAAGAGCACTTTACTGTGCCGCGAAAAGCGTTTTCCGGAGATGAAAAAAAAAAAGCGCGAATCTCTGCAGCAATAAACCCTAATAGTCACTCTATCGGACCGTTCTGCAGCAGGTGCTGCTGGGAATCTAAATATGTCGCAGTAAGAGATATATGTAATACGTATGTATGTAATGTATGCATGCATGTATGTATGAGATGAATGGGGGACGGAAGTCGTCCCGTCGCACATGCTTTATACAATATTATTAAAATCGCACGTGTATATTATATATGAGATTCACTCCTTAAACAGTATAATATAGTACTATATATAGTATTGTACACTGTATAAACGTTAAGAAGTGCTTAAGCATATTGCGATGTGCCAGAGGGATTGAGCCGGATCGGGGGGGGGGGGGGTAGTGACACGCGAACAGGGGTAGTTCGGTCCCTCGTCGTAAGAGTAAAATTACTACACACGATGACATCGGAAGCACGCCTATCGTCCCCCCCCACAACGCCTTCGACGGGTATGACACGGCTGTCGAGGCGAGTGCCCTTATGGCTGTATATATCTACCTATACAATATACATAATACGTATATATATATACATACACAAACGCACCGCGATACTGCGCGATATGAGCGATACGGTATGTATCGTATTATCGTCGAGCATAAAAGTGACAATGAACGATTGACAAAAATGTCATTACGCCGCCACGTACATCGTACACCTAACTATACCTCCTATACTTGTCTAACTAACTTATATATCTACATATCATTAACGAGTCACGCGTGTGCGTATGTTGATGGATTAACGCGCGTTTTATATGGTATATACCTGTGCTGTAGCAGATCGCGTCCACGAAAACGATAATAATATTTATAATGTTATATATGTTACAACCGACTCGTAGTGGAATATTATTATAACATCGATGCATAAAACACCAAACATAATATACGACCTGCATCGGTATATTAATATAATATAGGGTCGCATTACAAAGGTGCGCCGACAGTTTGGCCGGATGGCGGGGGGAGGGGAGGGGGAGCGATTAGGGGAGGCGAGGGATAGGCGGGGAAACTTGCCGTAAAACGTGCCGTTACTATGAGCAAGTCGTACTTTTATTATATATACTGCCTCTGCGGAAAACTCGCCGATCTGCGTCATTTAGCAAATTACCGAATCTCGACGTGTGTAAACTAATATCGTTGTATATGTTCGGCACGGCGTGCAATATTATACTAGGATTGAGTAGGCTAGTATAAGGCTATACCATAATATCTATACCGACGTACGAGATACGACCATTATATATAATATGTTGGTATATGGACGACACCCAGTTACCGTCGTAACGACACGACTATATACTGCAACTATATACTGCTGCAGCGTTAACATTACGGTCTATCGCGCCGTGTGTGTTTGGTTTATTTATGTGTTCATTTTATTCGTACAATGTATATAACTGCAGTATATAAGTAGGTATACAGCAATGTTTCGTGTTTGAAAAAATACTGATTTAGTGTTCAAATATTATTTATGACCGCGTGTGAATGGCGCGGCGTGTCCCGAAAAATATTAGGCCATTGTAATTGCAGTGAAAAAAATATATATACAGCTCCGTCCTATATCCATAACCGAGTGTACCCCATAGATTACTCTATGGTGTACCCGTAGTAAAAATAACATGAAATATTATTACATACGCATTAATTTACACGTAATTTCATAGTATTTCTTTAAAGGTCGGACGAGCTGTACGTGCAAACTATTTACGATGCACGTCGCTTTGATCACAACCTCAAATATATGCGATCTCGTACCTATATAATGTTATACTGTTATAGGCATACAGGACTAATGCATATTGTAAACCGAATATTTAACTACTGAGGAACGCATTCAAGCAGTTAAAAGATATACGTATGTAGGTACCTACTGTGTTTTACACGCACAAGTAATATGGAAATTGATAAAATAATTATAGGGGCACAAAATTAACAATGTATAAGGCCATCGCCATACTTATACATGACCGGAGTTTTCCACGCCAATATGAATAATGGATACCGACGAGTATTGACGGAGTACATTTCCAAATATTTGAGAGGACGATATATGTAAAACGTGCCGTTCGAAACGAAAACGGAATAAAACAACATAAGCATAAGACGACGATCATACGTGAAATCAAATAGCTTGAGAGGGACAGGACACTTAGCTTCAATAGATAAATGAAAAGCGCGAACAAATGTGTACAGAGGTAACCCACTTAATGTTCGAGATCTCGAGGGTAAATTAAGACAGGGTTAATAGATAGACAACGTGCAACGTTATTTGCATACCTTTGAAACCGTGAATTGGGAAACAGTTTCAAAAGACAGAACAAAAAGTAAATAAAATGGGATATAAAAATATATTTCTATAGGATAACCAATGGTTCACCTATTTTAATTTAATAATATATTGGCCAGCCATTATTTAGTTTGATGAGAAAAAATACAAAACACAAATGCTTTATTAAACAATATTTATTGTGATTATTTTTTTTTATTCGTGGTGTTCAATAATTACGACTATGCAACACATAAACCACTATAACCATTATATATACTACCCATTGTTGTCCAATTTTTATACTTTCCTATATGAGCTAGCCCATTATTGTAGATACACGTGTAACAGAATAAAAATAAATATTTTAGAAATAGTATTGGAAGAAGAAGAAGTGTAACAAAATTCTCATAGTCCATTCAATCCATTGTCCATAGGTATATGACGTCCGTAGGTATGTTAAACAAAAAAATACATCCGTGCGACTTCAATAAATCATTTAAATTGTTATTTTCATTAGTAAAATATGTGACGGAAAAATGTTTATAATGCATTTTTACTGAAATATTATGCTTTAATTAGGTATCAAGTTTCACAACAAAGTTTCTGCACTTAAATAATAAAGGATAATTTTTTTGTCGAAACCGCACGCATAAATCGTTAATCATACCCAAAAATGGTTTTTTTCGTGTGCTTTCAAGTTTGCGCCGTCAATGTAAACCTTCAACAGTGTTTGTACAAAAATGTTGGTCATTTAACCCACTTGGATAAATAGAATAGGACAAGCAGGTTAACGGTCCTGCGATCAATTGTATGGTGTGATTTATGATCGCAAATAAGGTTTCGAAACAATTTTAGTTTTAGATGTCAACATTTCAAGATTGGGAATGTGGTGATGGACGGATGAGGGTAATGGATAAGAAGACTTTATTGATAATCGTCTTTATTGGCGTCGTTCGACACTGCAAAACTAGAGGTATAAATAAGAGCAGCAACCCACCGAGTAGTTAATTTACACAAAACAACCGCATTAACTATGGATGAACATTTATAAAGAGAACCCAATAGTTTGTCAATGTACTACTACTGCAATTACTACCAAACTAAAACCTTATATTCGTGTATTAAATAAATATTATTAATTTTAGACTTTCAAATTTGTTGTTTCGTCTATTAAAAAGGACATTTAATGCGTAATATATTGAAAACCAATTTTAATGTTTAAAACGTATATTGAAACAAAGTTAATTTGACCATGTAAGTATGAACCAAATAAATATAAAAAAGAAGTCCAATTTTTATGAACGAAATACAACTTAAATTTTGTATAACATACCAGGAGGAAGTAATGCTAACGCAGTTCTCCCGTCACTTCGTGATACCACTTGAAAAAAAAAGGTTTTTAATCATTCCCACATATACCTACTCAATTTCATATTATAATCATTGATGAAAAATGATTTTTACAGTTTTACGAACACATTAAATTTGGATTTTATAATGTATATATTATACTGTCCTACAGTGTATTATTTACACTAATTTTTACATAATAAAAATTACCTTTAATAATGAACATAAAGCGACAAAGCCGTGCATTTCTAGGTTAAACTAAATTTAATAATTTATATTAAATATTCATACTATTATTTAATGTTATTATAATATCACACGATGCCTGCAGTACATTAATACGAAACAGGTTAAAAACGACGACTCTTTGTGGAGATTATGTGGTTTATTAAAGTTAAATCATATGAATTCGGCCAAAGCGGCTATAAATATATAAAATTAATTTAAATTGCAGGCACTACCAGTTTACAAATTATATGGTAAAAATATCCTTTCGCCGTAGCTGATAATTTTAATAAATTAAGAAAAATCAATTTGAGGGTAACATTCAATATCAGTAGTATCTAAACTTATTTCAGAAATATAGCTACCTATCATGTTTTTACACAAAAATGTAACCTTTCTCTGTTATAGCTTATAATTATAACGAGTAATGCCTATTAACATAACAATATAAAAACGGGCAACTATAATAACAATGTAAATAGAAGTTTTTTTTTTTTTATTACACAATCTGTAGCCTTTACACATTTATTAGGTAGTACAATAAACATAACTGCATAAGTGATAAATCAAAGAAAGAAAGAGAAATAAACAATCTAAACAAAACGTTTTTTATTTTTCCAACTAATGCATGACTTTTTATTGTATGTACCGTTGTAAATGTGTACTTTTAAGCCAACGAGGACCGTAAAACTCCAACAGATAAATTTTTTTATTTCAAGTATTTATGCCGAATTTCATCATTCATAAATGATTACTTAATATTTAATGAATAATCGGCGAGCTACACCCACCTTAAACATGATTTAGGGGGTACTATAATTGATCAATAATTATTAAACTTTAGTAAATCATTAAATTAATAAAATGTAACTCACAGGTATTAATATGTTAAATGGTTATAGATACACACTATTAAATTAAAAGCCTAAGACCACTGGCATTTGAACTCATCAATATTAGTTTTTCCCAATATTAAGGACGGATGTTGTGTATAGGAATTGGTCAGAATCAAGATAAATTTAAGACATTTAGCAAATGTACTCCACATTACTTACAGATTTTTGTTTGGTTCAATATGTAAGGTGGATTTAGTAAAATATTAGAGAGACAACAAGGGAGGATCAAGCATTAATTATTATGATGCAGAGGATTTCTGGCTGAAAGATCATGTAGATAATATGGTGTATGTTGCATGTTAATTTTTTCAAAATACATTAAGGTAAAATAATGGCGTTAAATGAATGTTTGGAGCTCTTCTTTGTGCGGGCTGTGACCATAAAAAAATATATTTATGAAACCAGAGTAGCTCTTAGTTCTTATAATTATTTATAATACAAGTTGATTCTTTTAAAGGTAAATATTCACTTTCCCGAAGAAATGTATAAACGTATATGGGAATGTGGTTATGTATAAAAATGATTTAATGAACTAGTTTATGTACTAGTCTATGTTTTAATTTTTATCGCTATATAAATATTTTTTTTTTACTTTTTCAAATGACAGCATATATTTTCAATTACATACCCCAAAGAAAATTACTTTTCAGAAAATTCCAATGTATCAAAATCAAATTACGAACGATTAATTGTAATTAGTTATGAGTATATAACATTTTGATAAGCGGAGTAGTGGACAAATATTTTTACCCTTGATTCCGTTCTTCCGATGAATAGATTACATTTTACCAATGTTTATTGTTTATATATAACAATTTCCAGAAAAACTTTCTGCTTACAGGATTATGAACTTAAAACTGATGCTGTCATTTAAAAAAGAAAAAACTTAAAAAATTATAACTATAAAATTGTAAAAAATATTTCCGAACACATTGACACTTATTGAGAAAAATAAATTAGCTTCAAAAAAATCACCTTGTTGGCTTGTTTACATAGTACGAAAATACATTTAAAACAACCTTGTTTATGCGGGTAGTAAAAACGTTTTCATTAAAACTAATTTATATAAGGAGTTCAAGCCTAGTTAAATTATTGAACTACTAATAATATTTAACTAAATAAATAACCCAACCCCTTCAATTGTTATACATAATCATGCATATAGACAATGTTACAATTAAATTGTAACGTAGTGTAAATATATATACATATGCATAGGATAGTTTATATAAATACAAATTAACTATAGTAAAAACTCTTCATTACATGAAAAAAAGTTTTAAAATATTATTCAGTGTTTAATAATTGTCATAACAACCAAAAAGAAAAAAAATAATAAATAAAAAGTAAAAATTAGATAGGTAACTATGTAAATTTAAATATAAAAAGCATTTTAGATGAAACATTCTAGGGGGTTGTGGAGCTTAGCAAAGTGTTATAAAAAAAAAAAAATGAAAATATAAGGATTTGTTATCTAATTATAACGATTATTAAAAAATTAAAAAATAATGCTGTTTTTGTGTTCATAAATTATATTGCAGATGTACTAACTAATACAATAATACTAAATAGCCAATAAGTTTAGTGTTAACCAAATATTGAGAGTTATTGTTTTCTATAAAATATTCAGTTATGTAAAAATGCACTTTACAAATACTCACGAAATTAGTGGTTTCTATACGTTAATAAATTATTAGTTTCAAATAAAAAACAAACAATGAATTTTATACTCATAATCAATTATTTGATATGGTAAAATGTATATAGGTAATCAAAGAGCGGTAAATACATTCATAAACAATACGTGATAAATACGAACTGCTATGTAAAATATACCTATAGTATTTGATGTATATTATAGTATTTAATTCTAAAAATAATATATGACCATTTTTGAGTTAAAAACAACATTTCGAAAATTAATTTTCTATCTTATTTTTTTTTTAAACTGAACAAAATATAGATTTGACTGCTAAGCACTAGTCTTGCTCACTATATAGGTATGTCTCAAGATTATTTTTGATTATTTTTTGTACATTTTAATTTCTTATGCAATGATAAACATTTGCATTTTAAAAATTAACTACGCATGCAATTATTACAATATGGTAAGTGAAATACGACGAGCTGGTATGTAATACCAAGGGCATGTACCATGTTGCCCCCAAAATAGTATCTTTTTTTCACCAATTCCAGCAAAATGTGCCTGTTCCCCTCAACCAAATGCACCAGTTGCCCCCAACCGAATTTTTATGTTCACGATATAAAGATTCGGTAAACGGAACATTTGAATACTGTGCAAACTTTTTTTTACAGATTTTTACAATACACTGTATCAAAAGTGGACACTATATGCCGTTAGTGTTTTCATTACTGCCTAACAAATCATCGAAAACGTATAAATTATTATAATATGTTAAAAAAAAAATACTCTGGTTTGAACTTGAATACAATCCGTCAATTATTGTATCAGATTTCGAACAAAGTATCCGTAGCTCCTAAAGTCGCGTTTGGCCATTAATTACAGTCATGGGGTGCAGATTTCATCTAACACAGTCTCATGGTGGAAACGCATACGACATTTAGGATTAAAGCCGGATTATATGGATCCAAATTCAGAAATTGAAAAATGGCTTCACTTTATTTTTGGTCCCTCGTTACTACCCTCTAATGAAGTGGACGATTGCTTTGTTAAATATCTAATGTCAATTTAGCCTTTATCAGAAAAATGAGTTGAATTTTCTGACAATTTAGTTGATTGACACATATATTTCCTCAAGTTTGACTTTTCCACCTTCACTGTGGGTTATGAACTCGATTGATTCAGAAAGGACTACCAAGGTATGTGAATCATTTCATTTTATTTACTTTTTCATCATCAATTTTCTAGGAACTTTAGTAGTGCACATCCGAATATTTTTATTTTCGTAAATGTTATTAAAGAAGTTCCAACAAATACATAGGTACATTGCTATAAATAAGCAGTGTAAACGAAATAAAAAATATGACTAATCCAAAATAGGTATTTAAACAAAAGAGCCAGAATCTAAGATTTTATAAATAAATATAAAAACAAGAATATCAGTAGACAAGATGTAAAAGTGTATTAAGACAATTTTATCTCTATAAAATTTGTTAGTAATTATTATAAGAAAACATAATACATAATAATAGATCTAATTTTTTTTTTTGACAAATTATTATGTTGAATGACACTTGTCATTATAATTATAACATTTATAATTTTATTGTATTCATTTTATTTTGATAGTAATTATTACAAAATGCAATATTATATATTATAATTACAAGCATATGAATTGTTTTTTTGTCATTTTATACTATTTTTTAATTAAGTGCATTTTTAATATGCAATATTGCATATATCAAAATTTGTATATTTACCTCCTCTATTTTACCTGCTATAATCGTGTATATATTTACATGTAAAGGCAACTGGTAAATTTAACGATAACAGCCGTTAGGGGCAACTGGTCAACACCCGAGACCAAAAGTTAATTTCTATTTTCTATATAGATTTACAAAAATTATAATACATTCAAGCAAACGTATATTAGTATTTACAGACACCCATAAGGCCATAACTCATGAGTCATGACCATAGGCATATAAATGGGGACAGCTTTTAAATAATTAAATAACTTGAATGATAAAGAGGATATAATATGCAGTGGTTACACTTTATACATTAATTTAGGTTTGTTCACAAGCAGTTGGTTAATTGAGATTTAAGTCTTTGTGTTTGTAATTTTAGATCCTGAGCAGAACCTGATGAGTGTATTGATTTCACAATTATGTGTACATGTTTTATAGTCAAAAAATGCTTGGATCTTAAACTTTGAAGGTGGATTTCGGTAGCAACTTTGATCATTGGTATTTTTGGGAGGTCCAAATTCCCAATATACTTTCCAAAATCTTACTTTTCAAAAAAAAAAGATTTATTTTTACATATATAAACCTAGATTTCGTTTGGTGTAACTCGAAAACGTACAACCATAGATACATTAAATTTTCACCAAATATTTGTATTAAGTATTAAAGTTTTTATACATAACATAATTTTCAAAATATTTTGACTCTTTTTGATCTACGTATTTATACTTTATAGACATTTAAAATTATTTTTTAAATTTATTTTCCATATTTCGATGAACTTTTTTGTATGATCAAAAGGCTTTAAAATGTAATAAAAGGTTTCTCACAAGTAGTTCATACTGAAAAAAAACCTAGAAAATATATTTGTACAATTTTATTTTTAAAGACATTTGACGTTCAAATTTAGACTAAATTAGAGTTTTAAACACAGACTATATTGATTCTAGTTACTTTGTTGTACCTAATTCAAAAATATTATTCGTGGAGACTTGAAACTTTTACACATAATGGAATTTTTAAATGCAATTTGCTGCAAAAGTAATTCAACGTACATACGTACAGTATAATATGGCTAATAGTAAAATAAATTATTTTAATAGCAACATAAATTATACATCAAACAATATACTTAGTGACATAAGCTGACAGACCGTCCTTGCTCGAAATCGTTATTCGTATGCATTGATTTATCATTGAATTCCAATTTAACACATATACATTACAATACTTACTCACGAGGTATACTCGACAGCCGATTATACAGGAGAGTGGTTACGCAGCCACATTCCCCCTTTTTACACTTCGTATTCTAAATTTGTTTATTTAATGTGATGGTTCTATAGTGTCAACAGAAGTATTGTTTGACTGATAATAAATAAAACTATTTATTATTACCAAAAATTTACATTACATAGACACACAATAAAGACATAAAGTGACATAATACATTTTTTTTTTATAAAATTGTAAAAAAGAAAGAATTTAAAGAAATTCACGTACACTACAAATGTTAACTAATTTCTTACATACTGAATGTTTTTTATATTTCAGAACATTAATCCTGCAGGTTCCCATCATAAGGACAGTTTATTGGATGATACCATACATTAATTATGTGACTTTTTAATTAATATTAGTGGCCAGTGACTAAAATATATTATATTATGTACATTACTTCAGATACAATCTTACATAAAAGGCTATAATACAAACAACAAACCCATTCAACTTTTGTGGAGGGTTAAAACGTATGGTAGTTGAATACAAATTAAAACCCAAATATTTAACCACGAATATTTGAATCGTGAAAGTGAATGAAACTACACATAATTAACAGTAGGTAAATACAATTTATTATATGTATACCAAATATTATCATCGTAATACTGATATCGTCATAAAATTGAGTTGTTGAGGTGTTTTTTTTGTCGGTCATTTGTTTCAAAAAAGATTTATTTGAAAAACACTGTGTCATATTTAAATTGAATAATTAAATAGTAGGTAGATAAACGGACGAACAAAACATGACATATTATGTATAACATATTTCCGAATAACCAATTCATTTAAGTAATTGGAAAAAAAGCTAATAAATTATGTAATTAATAACTTAAACGTTTATTACAAGTGTTAAATATACCTACATAAAATCGTATTAATTGATGGTAATAAATTCATATTATTTAAATTTACTCTTTATAATTAACATATTATACTATAATTTTTATCATTCTACTTGCGGGAAACTTTTGAACGAGGGAGGTTATGATTTTACAACTATGCTCATTGTTTGTACATAAAATACAACTAAGTATTAACATTTTATTCATGTTGAAGTACCTCCGATGGGAGGCCTCTTCCTTCAGTCTCTTCTGTCTGTTTTGTGCTATTATCACTTAAGTTTATTGTTCTAATTGCAACAGATAGCTTAATAAAGAATTTTGTTAAAAAAAAAAAAAGTATTAACATTTAACATACATAAAAATATATCACAGATTTTATTAATGGTATAAAAAAAAAGTTTTAAATCGAATTTATGGTGGTAATTACATAATATACCTATGTAAAACAAATTCCCAAACATTATGGTACTCTTATAACATGGTTATGAATCTATTTCAGACTAAAATGTGGTGTTTGATAATTAATATGTCCTATATTCAACTGCAAAATAAATGATAACAATTACTTTTTGTATTAAGAGTAGTCAATAGTCAAATTATCTTTTTCGAATGTTTCATGTTTCTACTTGTTACGGAAGTAATCAGGCACGTAGCCAGAAATTTTTCCATAGAGGGCCAACATTTTTTGGCCCCTCTCTGCGTTTTGTACCCCCTACCACCCTTTAACTTATCACTCAATATCTATACAAAAATACTACATTTTAAGTTATAACAATGTATTGTCTATTAGTCTGTATTGGTTAATACGTTTAAATAGTGTTTTCCAGTTTTAAATCTATTATTAGACGTATATTTAAAAATGAAACTGAGGGGGCCAGTTTGGGGTTATTGTTATTTCTTAGTAGGCCAGGCACCCTAAGGACCCCCTCCTTGGTGACGTCCCTGGTTAAGTTTCTGATTTCTATATATTATTTTAGCTTTATTTAACGGACCAAAGTACTTTAACAATAATAGATTTAATCAAAACCAATTAAGTACATAAATTGCCAGGTATAAAGAACAAACTTACGGTAAATACACATATCCGAAAAAGAAAAAAAGATGTTAAGGTATAAGAGTAATATATTTTAACAACACACATTTTTCTAACATGAGAAAAACAATCTAAATCTAAAACAATCACGATTTGACGTGTAGAAATATAGACAGGTGGAAACCTTGTAAGCTAATCGAAGAGCACGAGGGAAAAATGGCTCTCTAACGACAAACAAATCTTTACATCTATCTATATAGAAAGAAGAAACTTAGACAACACTCGCATAGTCACATATTATTTTAGAAAAAACGACTGTTAGAGGATATAAGGTTTTTATACTAAATTGTTGTTCAATATTTAGTTTCGAAAATAAAATCAGAATAAGTTATTAAATGGATTATTACTTAGGAAGTAGTTATCAGGAAATATTTATATTTCTTCGAAAGTATTTTACGTGGAATATAATGTATATTAAATTTTATTTTGTACAAATATTTATTTTAAAATTTCAGACTTGCTATTATACTTTAAATACCTATAGTGTTTTCCATTAAAAACAATACAACGTTTCCATATTTATTTTTTATGGTATGAATTTTTTTTTTTTTTTTTTTTTTACTTTATTTGAAATATACAATCTGTACCTGTGAGGCACAATAAGTACATGCGATGAGAGATACATACATATACAGTTAACATTAGTACAAATACTAACCTAAACATATATATTTACATGAATACACGGGTTGTGAGAAGCCATCCATCAATGACACTCAACTATGGGTATTTCTACTATTTTTTTTTTTTTTTTTTTTTTTGTTTATCTTTGTTTGAATTGTTTAAGTTTGGATGGGGGGGATAAGGAGGTCACGACACCAATTGCGTTTTAGACGCCTGGGAGGATTGCCAGGTATGGTCGGAACTGCGAGATCACGGATTAGTGGATTACTGTTGGCGGACAGACGGTTATGAAAACGCTTGTAATGCGCTTTAGCTTCTTCCTGGACAGTTTTTAATTTTAAGTCGGAGTGGATAGTGCTGTTCGATATATAAGGTGGAGCATTGAGTATTTTCCTGAGGGTTAAGTTTTGGAAGGTTTGGATCTTATTAAGGTTAGATTTTTTGGCATTACCCCAAAGCTGGATGCCATATGTCCATACAGGCTTTATTAGGGATTTATAAATAAGTAGTTTTGTATTAAGGTTAGTGTGTGTGTTATTATTAATGAATGTTCTGAGCAAACGAAAACGAGCATTAAGATTTAGACGCTTAGATTTAATATGAGGAGCCCAAGTTAACCTACGATCTAGGATTAGACCGAGGTATTTAACCGTTTGAGAACTGGGAATTTGGGAGTCAAAGATGGAGACAGCAGGGCAAGGTAGAAGTCTAAGAGTGAAAGTAGTATGGACAGATTTAGCTTGATTTATTTTTAACCTCCAATTAGTGTACCAGTCTTGCATGAGAGATAGGTGATTTTGTAGATGGCTAGAAGCTGTGATAGGATCAGGACTTGTGGAGATGATTACCTTATCATCAGCATAGTCAGCGACTTGAGTGTTGGGTGTGATAGGGTGGTCTGAGGCATATATATTATAGAGCAAAGGGGAAAGAATGCCCCCTTGGGGGACACCCGCAGAGATTTTGGCTATAGATGAGAGAGTATCACCAATACGAGTGCTGAAGTATCTATCAGAGAGATAAGACTTGATGATCAGAAAGAAGACCGGATGTAAAAATTTCTTCAGTTTGTATAATAGCCCATCATGCCAAACCCTGTCAAAAGCCTGAGATATATCTAGAAAGGCACATGTGCAGTATAATTTTTTTTCCAGTGCGAATGAGATTGAGTCTACCAATCTGTGGGCTTGATGGATTGTTGAGTGAGCATTGCGGAAACCAAACTGGGAGTCAGGAAGAATGGAATTTGACGTGACGCTTGGTAGAATACGCTTTAATAATAGTCTTTCTAGGATTTTAGAAAAGAAAGGATGGTATGAATTACATAAAAAATTAAATAACAGTAAGTATGGAGATTTAATGTTTAAAGGATATAATATACAGTTTAATGTTAATAATAATGTATTATACAGAGACACTAAAAAATTAATATATGTGTATTATAATATCTAATAGAAATACGTCAGTATGTGGTCGATTGTATCGAATTTTATACATATTGTTATATAAATTAATATTGTGATATTATAATGAATTAAGTGACAACTGGCAATGTTTAAACGATGGCATGGAATAATAGCACATCACAGCCTTACGATATTCTATTATGGAATGTTGAGTGTCGTATAGTCAAATAAATTTAATATGTTGTACAATATTGATGGGTTAAAAATATTAAAACATTAATCATTGTGGTTTAACACAGTAATAAAAAGAAAGAAAAAACAATAAATAATGATAATTATTTTACAGATGCGTTTAATAAATATTGCTAATTTACAAAAATATATTTTAATAGTAAACAAGTATCATATTCTTGGCTAGGATACAAAAATGAATATTAATTTCGAATTAATACAAAACATCTTAAATTAGAAAAAAGCAAAATCATAATTTTTTTTGTTTTAGGCTTTTGATTTTATTATTTATTATTTTGATACTAATTTGTGATTACAGAAATTAAACATTAATCGAGCAGCAAATAATTGAATGTACTAAAATGTAAAATGTGTAAAATTTAAAAATATTCTAATTAGAACTCTACTAAACGTTTAAAAGTTTTCGGCTTAACATTAAGTAGTTTTTTTTTTCGCAATATCACCTCAAAATAATGAGAATTTTATTTTTTTTATAATTATAATTATAAAATCCAAGTTCAATATATGAACAATCTTATTCGATATGTTGAAACTTTTTAATTTTGTAACACTTAAAATTATAAAATTAAAAAAAAAGTTAAACTACTTGGTGAAAACTACAAATGTTTTAAAAAATTGAGACACATTTTAAAAATATAATACAATACATTTTGAATGAGAAAAATTCTGAAATTTAATTTGTATTAAATCAAAATTATATAAGTATTTAACAGAAAAGTTAAATATTAAATAAATATTATTTTATCAAAATTATCATAAATTTAAGACTACATTTTCAACAAGATTCCCTATGGCACTATTTTCAGTGATTGTAACATGAAAACTCTACGTAATGTTTACAAAAACCATTTCTTAATGAACAAGGAAAGGTAAAGTTCAAAAGTTAAGCCAATTTATTAATTCAAACAACCTAGAAAGACAGAATTAACATATTTGATTGTACATTTTTTCGTAATTCAAAAAATAAAAATTTTTGATTACTTGAGATATTATTGTATTGGTTATTATTTATTAACTTTAGTATGTTATAAATTATAATCGAAGCTATTCATCATTTCTGAAACTGGTTATTAAATATGGGTACGTCAAAATTGGTAAATTGGTACATTCTGATAGAACCTAATATTGTAAAATTAGTACTTAACAATTTTATTTATTTTTTATCAGACTATTTAGACTGAGGGAAATATCTTCCTTCCATGTTTTAAATAATATATATAAGACCATTGTGTATAATAATTAGTACTGAATACTAAAACAATTATATACTTATTGCTCAATAATATTACATATCGTCATGGCATATGCATTAAACGCATTAAACAACTATACAATTTCGATAGCTCGAACGCTCGGTATAAAAAGAACACTTATATATTTTTTTTTTTTAAAACGCTGTACAAATTAATACTATTTTATATTGTACAGGCTTAAAAATCCAAAGACTGTTGATGGGCTACACAGTCTACATACACATTATATCTGTCTCTGAACTCAGATGAATGTTAACAATGTGAACACATAAATATCGTTAGATTATTATGTATGTTTAAAAAACAAAAAACTGTATGAAAATGTATCTGAAATATTATTGAGTATAGGTAAGATTTAATAATAGCAACCATATTTTCTTATACATATTATAAAATCATACTAATATTGGAGTTATGTTACATACGTTAAAATTAAAATAAATTATATTTATAAGACAACATCATACGATATTAAAATAATATATAAACAGTGTTTATTAAACACATATACCTACGGCAATGGCAAGAAAAATAATTGTGTTGAGACTTGTGATGAAATACGAAAAAACAAAATCAACGTCCGCAGAATACAGCTGATATATATTTAAATGCGGAATATAAATAATTATTATTTATTTTTCATTTGTTATTATAGAACGAATAATAATGATCGTATACGAGTAAAAAATGTATAAGACACGGTAATTTTAAACAGATTTTAAAGAAACATATAAATATATATAGTATTTAACAAAAGTTGAATAGATTTATATGAACAAGTGGCCAAAAATTTAGATTTCGATTAATGGGAACTCATATTGAAGCTAAATATAGTGTCATTACTTCTATACTTATGAATTTGAAATAACAATAAATCATTGCATTAATTATACCTAATGATTTTTCTATCAGTATTCCTTTTACTATATAAGTGCTTATGGCGTTTTTAAATTTGATGCGCTCATTATGTAATGCTAAACAAAACTTGACAAATGATTTTTTTTTTTAATGTTCAGGACTAAAAACAAATAAAATAAAGTAAAATATGTAGTATAAACATTAGCAATAAAACATACCTAAAATAAGGAAATTTTTTATCATTCTAAATACCTACCTATTATTATGAAAAAGTAAACATAAATAATTGACAGTACCATAAATGATTTGAACCGAATAATTTAAATCAACTTCAATAAAACAGAATCTATAATATACTATAGGTTAAATAAATAATAAAATACTATTTTGATAATTTTTGCATCAAATGCATTTATTATTTCCATATTTTAGTACCTAATATATTTATTGTATACTATATAATGCATTGCCTAACTTAATGTCAACTTCAGCAGATATTATATTAAGTGTCGCAAAATTCTTAGAACCTCTGTAACTCTAATATTTCTAAATCTCAATTATAATACAAAATCGGATTTCAACTTCTATAATATAACACTGTATAATTAAGATAAAAAATACTTTATAACATAAACTAGGTAATAGAAATAACTAATAACTATATCCGGTGTTGATAAAAAAAACCCAAAACCACTAAATACTTTTAAAAAACATCACTTGATACGAATAAACAAAATTGTTTATTTAATCATACAAAGTCTGTAACTAATTATAATCCTAACAATCTGCAGCTGTATGAAAGTAAAATAAAAACACTTTGTATTGAAAACGTTTCGAGTTCATGCTATCAAACCAACTGATAAGAAGTAATAATAAATATTTTCTAAAACGTGTTTATCTATTGTTTTCGGAGCCGATATGGATATTCATATATTATATTATTGCAGTAATTAAACATTGATCATGCTGTACATAATAAAATACAAAATAAATTGTATAAATTTGTAATGTTATCTATAAAGGAATCTATAAAATGTGTCTTTTATACATTTATATAATACTTCCTAATAGGTAGGTACTAACTAAAGAAAAAACGAATCTATAAAACAAGAAGCGACCACTTACTAAAAAATGTTTTTTTTGTGATTGTATTACTGCTAAACAACTAAAATGTATACAATTGTTCAGTATTATTTAGTTCAAAGTGAATTTAATAGCTAGATACATAAACCGCTACCATAATTTACTTGTGTGCAAAACAATACCTGTCGGAGTATCATGGTCTTTAAAAAGGTATATATTTTGATATACAGTTTGTATAGAAAGTTTTATATTTTATATCAATAATCAATATAATATATTTACAAAATAATTCAGCTTACATATTATGACCTCGGTTTTAGATTCAAGAATTTTATTTTTCAAAAATATGTTTGATAATTATAATTCTACTCATATTTTTTAATTAGCTACAATTTTTACAATTCTGTAAAACAAAATTTTAATACATAAAATTATTTTCAAAGTCAAACTTTTTTCAACTAAAAAAAAATTTAAAAAATGTAAAACACGCGGAGCTCATAATTTAATTGGTTTCTTATTTTTATACTTTTTTTTTTTACTCCGATGGAATATTTTACTTCCATATACTATAAATTTACACATCAAAATTATTAAAAAAATAAATAACAATATTTTCTATAAAAATAATTATGCATCAACATTTCGAGAAATACAATATGATTGGGTATGTTTTTGAATTTAAATAAAAAAGTAATATTTTTAAAATGAGATTGGTTTAGTTTTAATTACTAAATAATAAATAACTTATTCGTAAAAATAAACATTTAAATTTAATTGATACGTCGTATTAAATATCCCTGCAAAAAAATTAATTTAGTTTAAGTTATTAGTCGATTAAATTTATTTTGTTTTTTAAAACCTAACCGAACGTAAAAAGAAATCAAACAATGCAAATATGTGTTTCTTTTATTATATACTTTGTGATAAATATACAATATTATATAGGTACAATCACGGTACATAATATTATATGCACATGGAATTTTGAAGTTTTTTAAGACATGTTATAGGTTTAAATATTTAATTCTTAAGTCTACAATGGAGAAAATGGTGTGAATATTCGAAATACTTAAACTTAAAACGTAAATTAGGAAGAATTCAAAAAACGGAAAAAGCACACCGTGGTTCATGGGCGCTGAACTTTCAACGGCGGTTGCCTATAACGAAGGACGTTTGAGCTTTCAGTTTCAGTAGCATTCCGTCATTTGTGTCGAGAGCAGTGACTGAGTTAATCATACACAAAAAACCTAATAGTGCAATATTGTAAACGTTTTGGTTCAGTGATTTTATAAATGTGATTATTTACACAGTGATAAGATGTACCTAGTGTGAAGTCAAAAACTTGGATTATTAGAAAAGGCAAATATCTCCAAAATGAACTGACTCACGTTTTTAATAATATGCAAGTAAAAAAAAAAATGTGTATTCGTATATGGATAAAGGTACTGTTGTTTGTTCTTTATTTTTTAATAATTAACATCGATATTATATACAAGCATAATATAAAATGTTACACTTATATTACATTTCAATATAGGTTTTTTTTTTAATTTTATGTCAAATCCATTGTTCTCAATTGGTCATTTAATATAATAAACACAAAATAGTATAAACAGTTTTTATACCATTTTTATATAATGTTAGATAGTAAATATTTGAAATTTAATAGTTAAAAGTTAATAGTTAATAAAATAAAAAAATACTATAAATACTATAAAGTACTTATCGTACTATATACCAATAATAGGCACATAAATGTAATAGAAATAAACACATAAACAAACAATTTTCATAATGCGAAATTTTACGAAAGCATAGGTATAAGATCACATTTGACAACTTTATAAAATTGCATTTAATAATATCAAAACAATTATTTTATCATAAAATGACTAAAAGAATGTGTTGTTTTAAATTTAAAAGATATGATAAATCATTGTATTCAAAAAAAAATTCTACCATATAAATAATATTACATGAAGCTTTTATTTGTTCGTTATTTACTCAAAACGGAAGGTGTAGAAAGAAGGGTACATACTATAAGAAATTTTAAAACCGATTTCCTTCATCAAAGAATAAAATAATGAATTAACTATTAAGTAAAATTTTAATCTGCAAGTTAGATTGACTATCTTCTTTCAAAAAAATTAAACATAACTGTGGGACCAGAATATTCTTTAAAGTCTCTCAAATTCAAAAAGGATAGAAAAAGATACGATTTATGAAACATATTAGTTAAATAACCGTTTTGATTGGTCTAAAGTAGGGTAAAGCCGCGATTTCCAGTCGGTATGTCACGTAATAATGTGACGTGTGTCAGAAAAAAGATTATTTGACAATTCTTTTTAGATTTTAATGTTTAGTATTTATAATAATATTTGGTCTTAACGATTTAAAAGTATCGCCATTTATTTAGATTTAAGTAAGGATGTTGTCGTAAAAAAGGGTTGAGAAGTAAACAGGGGTGGAGTAGTAAATTTATATTATAATATATTGTAAAACATATTGATATCGTCAAATATTAAATAATGATTTTTAGCATAGCTCGGTTTACCAGAGCTTATTTACTATGGTTAGTCAGAAAAAATATTCAATAAATTCATAGATAAAATATCTTTAAATTTTAAGTCAGACTAAAGACTATTAAAATATATCAAGCGTGAAATTTTAAGAGTAACCTTTATGAAGTTTAAGTTTGAATACCTCAAATTGCAAACTTTATGAAACAATAATTATTGTTTTTATATAAATGGTCGAAATTATTCACTACCTAGTTGTACCAATAATAAGTTACTAAAATAAGATTGGAATTAAAATTTGAAGTTCCTTATTTCCGGGATTTAATCTTCTGCATAAATAAAAAAAAAAATAATCAACATATTATAAGAAAATTTAAAAAAGAAATATACACTAATTTATGACAGTAACCTAACCTATGTACTAGAATTATTTGACAATTAGTAAGTATTAAAAAAATTCGTCTTTAAAAAATTATCAGCACTGTCGTATTTCCAATCTGATCTCACAACTTCTTATTAAACTTTCAGAGCACGTTTACTATTCGAAAAAGCGTATTCCGAAAAAAAACGTCATTGTAAAACCAATAGCTTTCTTGAGACTGCTCAGAATCTAAATTAAAACTTTATAAGTAAAATAATAAGTAAAAAATACACATAACAAATAACAATTATTAATTGCAAAAAATCTAGATTAAATTAATTAGAAGAAAATACCTATTATGTATTATATATTTTTTTTAACAGTTTAAAAAGAAAAAATGCAATATTAAATAATGAAAAAGTTATATTATAGTCACAAAAGAATATGCGTTTCTCTAAGTAATTTATAACTTAATAAGTATCGATTTGAATTAAAACCTATCTATATTATTTTTACAAAGCAACAAATTATTAAAACTCTACTTCTGCGATTGCATTTTTTAGCACGTGTTATTGGTAGTCTTATAAATTAATAATCACTACAAAACATTTAAAATTACAATAATGCATGCTCTGTAATATATAACAATATGTATAATCTGTAATCTATGACAGTTATTTAATATTTGTACGGAAAAATTATTTATTATTTATTCATCTAATATAAAATATACTATTTAATTGACAATTATTTTAGTAAACATGTTTGTTTTTTGTTAAAACCACAAAATCTCTCAAGAAGTCTAAGGTTTAGGGTTTCTCTTCCGAGTAAAAAATAACTCCGTGTTCATCGTTGAAATTAAAATATATATTCAACTTACTCTGATGTTTAAGTATTTAAAATTATTCCAAAAGTTAAAATTATATTATATATTATAATTTTAAGGGCACTATAGTGGTATAATTTGTCTCTGCCATATACACACATGTAGTATACCTAGTAAAAAAGCTTGCCATATTTCATATTGCATGATGTATGATGGTTGATATTAAGATAGGTACCGGTTATAAAAAAATTTATTTGTTTTTCCAGAACTATTTTTTAATAATTTTATTTTTAAGACGACATGCATCTGCTTTTTAAGGGATATTTGATACAGGCAATTTTAATGAAAATTTGAGAAAATGTATAAACTTTAAATACATTTAAATTCTAATTCATAACAATTAAAAAGTGGTGTCAAGTTAGTACCATTGCTGGTTGTTGCGTGATTCGAGATTAGGTATATAAAAAAAGCGGAATCTAACGAATAATAACCGCTTCACAGTTACATATACGGTCATAGTAAGAAAACCAAATTTATACACAATAAACAAGATAATATTTTCTGTGCCGTTTATATTTTTTTAATATTATTAATATAAAAAATGTTATCATTGGTTAAAAATCTATTATTTTTATGTTCTTCAAACTTCAATAACTTTTAGATTTTGAGCGGAGCGCTGGGTGTATTGATTTTATAACGATATTTTTTTGTCACGTATACTGCTGTCATGTTTTTTTAATCATTGCAGTACTTAAAAATCACTGATTTGTTTATTTAAAAGTCTGGTATACATACACATTTCCTTGGAAATTAACATTGAAATATATAACGTATTGTTTAATGTTTCTATAAATGTATATTAATGTATTGGTTTTGCAATGATGTGTGTGTGTTATATATATTTAATATTTATTTATTTTTATTGTGTCTGTAGGACCTTTATAGGAGCAGTTAAAATAAAATTCTTGTTTTTAACTGAAATGGTTATAAAAATGTAATACGACGTTCCTCAAAATGTATCCTTACAGCAATTACAAAATATAATATACTATTATATTCATGTATTAAAGGGTTCGTCCCGTATTGTAAAATAAAATAAAATAAATATTAGGTACATGATTACAATTACAGAAATTATAGATGGGTGTTCCCAGCAGGTTGATTTGGCAGTAGGTACTAGAGATAGACCAAACAATAATACATGGTGGCATATAATAATTATTATTATATAATATATGCGAAGCATGTAGTTCAACGAAAAAAGTAGAACTATGGAAAAATAAATCATTGTCTAGTTTTAATATGCATCCATATAATAAAATATCCTTATAGAAATAGAGTCGTTTTTCGTACAATTTATTATTGAATTCAAATTCACCACATCCATTATAAATACCAATTTCAAAGACGAGGTACATCTACTTGGAAACCTACTTGCAACAGAGGGATATTCGCAATTTTTATATTAATGGCACCTATACATATCAAAAGAAATAAAAATACTATAGGTTCCTACCACAAAGAATTATGATCTTCTGTATCTTATATACCTTCATCTAAATTTTGTTTCTTAACTATGACTTTTATTGCCTGAATGGTTCTTTTTCGCGCGAAGAGGTATTCACAAACAATTTATGGGTGTGTTACTAATCTAAGGTTTTATTAATTTAAAATGGATAACTAATGTTTAAAAAAAAAAAAATACTTTATGAGAACTCAGATAATAGATATTGTTCAATATATTTTTTAATATATCTCGAGATAATTTAATAATAACCATATAGCCAGTACAACAGTTTTACTATATACATGTGTGTAAGATGGATATGACTGTTTTGAATATCACGCCTTCATAACCTACTGGCGTCAGTCCAAAATTTAAACATCACTAAACAAAACATAATATCAGAATATACGCGGATACTTTAAAAAAAAAATAATTCTTTATTACAAAGTAAGAACAACAGTAATACCATGATAGAATAGGTACACATATATTGATATATAAGTTACTGATTGGAACTACTTATTTTAGGTATACAATAATAGATTAATAGATATAAATATATTGTTAAGTCCATTTTAAAAGTAATCAAAGTTTTCCAAAGGATTGACAACCGATCATGTAAATTTATTTTCTTGCAAAACAAATTATAAACATAGGATCATTATATTACAATACCACTGTATTGAATGAATATTGAAATATTGAATAACATTTATGAATTAGGTAGGGATATTATGTGAATAATTGATCCAAAAATCTTTTAACATTCTAGACACTTAAAAAATATAATAAGAAATACCAAGTAATAACTGGTTTAAAAAAAATTAGAAATATACATTATCATCTGAAAGACTAACACACCTATAAGACTTCATAAAATATTATAAAAACTTAATTTATTAAACTTAATATAATATGCGCCAAATAATGTCATAAGAATCCATCTAATCGTAAAATACATTTAAAAATTGTTATGAAACTATTACTTATACCATTGATTATAAATACTATTTATAATCAATGCTTATACTAGGGTATACTTAATTTATTTGACTATAATTTATCAATAATATTTTAGATTCCGAGTGGAGTGATTTTATGACGATGTGTGTGTGTGTTTTATTTATGTGTACACGATTTATGATGCAAATAGTGCTTTGATTTTTAACTTCAATATCTTTTCTAGTAGAGAAGTGAAGTTAGTTGATACATTTTGAGAAGTCAAAATTAACAATTTTCAGTATCTACTTTTAATAAATTGGAAAAATAAAAATTTTTACGTAAAACCAACATTTGGCAAAATCGATTTTGTTATTTTGTTATAATTTAAAAATCAAATTACCGTAGATTCTTGTCATTTTCTCATTTTCTATAGGGTACATTCAACGGTATAATTTTCAAAATATTTTGAATCTTTTTGAGTTATTTATAGACATTTGATATTTTCAATTTTTAGTTTTTTCTATAAATATAATAAAAATGTTCTCTCTTTCAAAACGTTTGAAGTTTAAACTTTGAACATGTAATACACGTATTTAATATGTATGATATAATATGCATTTGAAGTTACATATTTTTAGTTTGTTTTTAATCTAAACATTTGTTTTACAAAAAGTATTTAGGCCCTAAGTTTATATATCTCGATAGAAACATGTATGATAAAGTAACCATTGATTATATACTCTGTGATGAAATATTATACAAAATATTAAGTAACTCTTTTCGAGAACGTTTTGTTAAAGAACTCCAAACTTTAATGTCACTTGAAAATAATCCAGAAAATCTATTCAGTCGATTACTCAAAGTCATAACTAAACTTTTAAACGCATTCAAAAATGCTTAATAACACAATATACGATGATTTAATTCATAGAATAATATATCAATATTCAAATAGCTGTAACCTTAAAACAGTGGGATAATTTTAATAATATATTAGTTATGACAATAAATGCTTAATTAAAGTAAAGAAATATTTTTGTATTTATTTTTACTATAGAAATATAAAATAACCTATTACCTAGGTGAAGTTTACAACTTTAGATAAATTATATATAATTAAAATCAATCGCTGAACTGTTAATATTTAATTTCATAACTACCACTTATTTGTATGCGGATTATACTATTATATCAATTGAAACCAAACAATTATTTATGTCTTTCATGTATTGTAATATAGTTTCACTTAGATGCGGAAATATATATGCGATGTTTTGTTAATATTATATATAAAAACAAAAGTAAAAAACATGTTATATAACTTAATGAATGAAATTAATTGTAATTGTTTAAAATATTAGTGTAAATAATATTTATTAAGTAATAACAATGAGTATATATTGTAACAATGGTACCTAATCACTAATAATAACAATTTTAGTAGGAGGTCAATAAGTAAAAATAGTTTCCAAAATAAATAGCTATAAGTTATAAACTTATAACCATTGATTTCGGAATTAACCTTTAACCATCAGAATTTAAGTGAAGGGGTAAAAGTGGTTTTCAAATTTCAAACATTTTATTTTTTTAATTAAACGAGCATTTAGTTACTTTTCAAAGAAATAGTTCAAGTAAGCAATCAATTAATAAGTAAGACTATTTCTTTAACTTAGATATAAAACAGCAATCTCAGTTTTCACAACTTTCGGCAGTTAAATATTTTCAAACTTGTGAGTTTGTAAAAGTTTTGGTTTTCAATACCTACCTTATCCCTTGACTTATGCACCTTTATGTACCAAAAACTCTATCGAATTGTATATAAAATTCTATATTGAGGTTATACAACCTCTTTGCAAAAATTAATTCGAGCATTAACTTGTCCCGTTCCGTCTCCCAGCACACCCCTACTACCCTTAAATCGAACACTGTATGTACTTTAAGCAAACTGTAGACAAATATAATGATAAAATCATGATAGACGTTGTACTGTTTATGTATTCCAAGTGGAATATCATTTTAAATTAATTATATTTAATATCCATACAATACATAGATAATTACTACAATAACAAATAACAATTACAATAAATACTGAAATAATTAAAAACATTAAGTATACTGCAAAATTAAAATTTTAATTTAAAGATATCGAAAATGATCAAAATTTAAAACCTAACCATATTTTGTATTCCATGTTTTATTTCAATGCATTAAATATCAAAAATAGAACAAATTTATATTTTTCGCATCAAACCTAAAAATATAAAATAAACCAAACCCAAATATTCGGTAAAATAATTCATCAACGAGGAAGATCATAAAATCGGATCGAATCGACGTGAGTCTAAATTAATGCTTAGTATGAAGTTTTAATAAATAAGTGTCGAAATTCGAACTTTAAATGCTTATAAAAAAAAATTGTGCCTATAAATTTTCAATGTTTTTCAACTGCTATTGTTACAATATATCAGGAGCCTTGCATTTAATTTTCACGCTTTTTTACCCCAATAAATAAAATAATTTAATTTTTATTGAAATGTATAAAACAGCTGTATCCTCTGTACACATACAATCATAAAATTACAACGATATTAAATGCATTTTTAAATAATAAAATAATTATTGTTCAACTTGGAATGTTGTGTACTATATAGTCGACAATATTTGACTTGGGGTTTCTCGTGTTCTTACAGATTATTCCTTTATACTATATACGATCAGGTATAATTTTTTGGTGAAAAATAGATCACACTCAATCCACTATTTGCGAATGATGTACTGGTGAGAACTTGCTGTATATTGTAGTTCATAACATTTATTGATTAATAGATATTTATTGTATCGTTATCACATTGTTTTCATTCGCAGTCGCTAGTGGAGTTTCCGTTTACCGACATTTTTAGGAAAAAAAACCCAAAACTATATTACTCTTTTGTAAGGTATCATGAAGGTACCAAACAATTATTTTTTTAGTAAAAATATTTAAACTTTAAATGTTCGTATCCCCCCCTCCCGACTATTATAAAAAGTTCTACGAATTTTCAATGTTGAACTCCTCAAAAGTATTGACTAAATCCAATTTGTTACCAGAAACATCCATCGAAGTTGATGATCAGAGCATTTTTTTCTACTAAAAAAGTGTTTCCGGACCAAAAAAAAGCACATCATTGTAAAATCAATACATTACGTCGCTACGCTCAGAATCTAAAATACTAAACATATTTTATTCATACGACAGAATAAATTTAATAACTGACACAAGTATGTTGGGTATTTAATAAGCATTTCAATTTTAATAATACTTCATTCAAAAGTATGATTCTGAGTAACAGTAATTTAAATGGTAATATATAATATGAATCGTATTTCGTTAAACAATTTGATTTTAACATTTTCAAGACATTAATTTTTAATTGATAATTTGAAAATAACAATTTCCTTGCATTTAACATGTCATGGATGATATTAAAAAACCAAAATAAATAAATAACCGAATAAAAATATACTCGTAATGTGCTTGGTACGAATTATAATTATTTTCCAGCCGCCATTATGTCATCACTTTTGATGACTTAAAAACGTACAAATTTTTCACATTGATACAAAAATCATTTACTAAAAATAATTCATAACACAAGGATACAAAACACTTAAAGGAAACTCCAAAAACACTTAAATATTTAGAAATTAAAACATAAAACACATACGGACAAACCATTGCAGTTGTACCATATCATATTATTGTATATGAGACCAAAAGTTTGTAGCCTTAAAAGTTAAAACTAATTATAAAACTAGAATAGTTGAATTCCATTAAGTATAAAAATCAAATAATAGTATTGCTCTGACGATTTGTTTTAATTTAATTAAAATATTTATTAAACCTCATCTAATTTGAATTTTACTTTTAAATAATTCAAAGTACGGTACGTGAAAAGACTAAGTATATGTATAAAGTATTATAATCTATAGTAGGTAGTACCTTTAGTCATCTGTACAATAATTAATTTTCATAATTTTAAGAAAACTATACCTAACAATTTTGTTTTTAAATTGAAGTTAACTTCTATACATTATAAATAAAGTAAAAAAGTATTATATAAATTTAATAACAAGAAAAATATACATAATTAAATGTATTACTAATTACAGTAAATATTCGTCGGACGTGTTGCGGTCTACTAGTCTAAACGACCAAATTAGTTCTGTTCTTTATATTGACCGTTAACAATTTTGACAAACGTATTATGATTTACATTTTAAAGTTAAATGTTAATTAAAATTTTAAAGTATTTAATATACTAAAAAAGTCGATTATAAATGTTTTTAAATACAGCCGCATTGTATTTTATTCTTTACCGTATACGGTACAAATATGTAATAAGAATGTTTTTTGGCGTTTATGCGTGTCAGTTTCACGTGTTAGAATTTCGTCCGAAAATCGGTCTATTATTTAACTTTTAGACTCAATGGAGTTAGTAGACAGGTTCTAATCCAACACACTCCTCATTAGTTTCCCTGCAGTTATTTCTATTCAGTTTAGTTACTTATAAATTGTGTTAAATATATAATCATTAATCATCATCTAGGTACTTACTTATATCATCATTATAAATAAATAAAATAATTGTTTCAATATAAATAATAATGATTTCAATATCCTATATAGGTACCATAATAACCTTTAATAAATTATAATGTGATACAAACAGATTCAATATTACCAACGACACTAACTTACTACTAAACAATTACTAAGTGCGTCTACAGATAATGATATTTAACCTTTCTATTTTGAATTTGTTTATACAGTTTTTTCAGGGATTTAGAATTGAACGATTACATTTCTACAAAAATAATTGAATATTAAATCCAAAATAATGTCGACTGATATAAATGAAGATTTAGAAGACGAAATAAGCCTAACTGACAGGTAAGTTATACTAGGTACTGTTACAATAAAAATGTAATATATCTTAATATTGAAAAATAACTATGCAAATATAAGTCACGTCAAGTCAATACTAAAATATACTAATAAATAATAATACATTTCTTAATCCACAACAGTTTAAACAAAAGAAAATATTGAAAATGTATTCTATAATTCTGCTATTTATTTTTATATTGGTACTTAGTACTTACATTATTTATTTTTAATTCTGAGCGGAGCTGAGCTTACAATGACGTATTTTATTTTTGTCTGATGACATGTTTCGTAGAAATAAATTTGCTCCAATCTTCAATATTGGGGTGGTTTCTAGTAGATAATTTGATCTAGTTAGTATACTTTCAAGGGTCAAAAGTAATATAAACAGTAACTTTATTAGTTTATTAGTTAGTCAGTAATTAATATGAACTATGATCCTCATTATTTATCAAAACGGTTTTAAAAACGAATAATTAAACTTTATCTACTTTCTAGGTTTGAAAAATACTATTTGTTGGTTGTTGTATGTCTCGGAAGCTTGGGAAATTGTATATCAGTGTTGGTGTTTTTCGGCACAAAATTACGAAAACAATCATCATCATATTATTTATCTTCGTTAGCAATCAGTGATACATTATTTTTATTAATACAACTGATGCCTGTGCTATCCAAAGTTGGAATTGGGATATACCACATGCAAGGTTTTTGTCAATTTTTCGTCTACTTAGCTCAGGTAAAACAAATACTACAAACAATAACTGCAGGTTAACGTATGCTATAAAACTGTTTGTACTAAAGTCATTAGTGATGTTTAAATTTAATTATACATTTTAAGAACGTAATCTAAATACATTAACTAAATTCTGTAGGTATTAAATGAAATATTGTAATTATACACACCGATAATCTATATACAAAACTAAATAAGATACTTGTTAATTAATCATTGTTATTTATCATATACACAATATTTTATTTTGGAATACATCTCGACACAGGGTACCTATACATATTATTACAATAAGGATTTTTTTGATAAATCAAGATAATATTATTTTAAAGGGAGTTTTTAGTATACCTAAAATAACATCTATAATAAACCTGGTATTCAATCTTTATAAATGAAACTAAAACTTTCAAACTATATTATAACAATAAAACCGACATTAATATTGTTTGCAATTAATTTAATGTAAATACAAAACGAATACGGGTTCTTAAAATATATTAAACATAAGTACATAATATACCTTTTACAGTTATCTTATTCAATTATAATGCGTTGTTAAATTTATCAAATTTTAGTGAAACCAAACACAACAATTGTTGTTTAAGTAAAA